>PKMM01026435.1:749735-790816 GCA_002933915.1 Eutrema heterophyllum | reverse complement strand
CCCTAAACCCTAAACCCTAAACCCTAAACCCTAAACCCTAAACCCTAAACCCTAAACCCTAAACCCTAAACCACGTAGAGTTTTATGTCACTTTCACAACAATTACCACCTTAACAAGCTATGCTTGAACTCCTCCACAATAACTGGTTTGGTTCCACCTTGCTCAGCACTTCGCTTCTGTCATAGCACCCATCCATTCTCCTTTCTCCTGAATCATTTGTACTACAAGCGTATTGCCGACAGTGCTATTGCAGCTCCATCTACAATTGTACTCCCTACCAGAAGATAAGTATTACCGCTTGTAATCTGCCCTTGCATCCACGTCTCACCTACTTTGTAAACCTTTAAAACGTCTTCACTCTCATCTGCCTTATACCTTAATCCGTTTTTATGAAGCGTACCTAAGGAAATCAGATTCTTTCCCATTACTAGAATATGCCTGACATCATCAAACGTCCTGATGATGCCATCATGCATTCGTATTTTGACTTGTCCAATACCAACGATGTTGCATGCCCTATCGTCTCCCAATCGAACATAACCCATATGTCTCAAACCATTCCTTGTTCGAAGTCATATGGTATGAGCAACCTGTATTTAGAATCCAAGAATCACTATGATTACCTCCTGACGTGACACACAACATGTCTGAATCTCCACCATCTGAACTGCCATTCTCTGCTACATTTGCAGCGTCTCCTGCACCGTTATGCTTTTTCTGTGTGCAATCTCTCTTATAATGCCCTATTTTCCCGCACCTATAACAGATTGCCTTCTTCTTTCTGCCATCTACATGTTTCTCTCTGTTTCGTTCTTGCCCCTTATCATGGTTGTTATTCACATACAACCCATCACCCAGAGTCTTCTCACTAATGGTATGTTGACGTCTATCATGATGTGATAACAACGAAGCAGTCACCGTCTCTACACTTATTGTTTCTTTTCCAGCCGTAAGTGCAATTACCAGAGTCTCATAAGAGGGACCCAACGAACATAGCAAGATCATGGCTTGATCCTCATCCTCAATCTTCACATCCACGCGACTTAGATCTCCTATGATCTGATTGAAATATTTGACATGTTGCACTATATCTGAATCACTAGACATCCGCAGCTGATACAACCTTTGCTTCTGATACAACTTACTAGACAGCGACTTCGACATATAAAGCTTCCCTAATTTATCTAAGACTTCCTTACAAGTCGTTAGATCCATTACCTGATGCGTTATCTCGTCTGAAAGACACAGACAAATTGTCGAAACTGCATGGTCATGCATATCATCTCAATCTTCATGCGTGTTTAATTCTGGCTTTGTCTCTTCCAGCGCCTTCCTCATCTTCTGTTGCGACAGCAGATCCTTCACCCTCCTCTGCCAGAGTCCGAAATTTCCCTTCCCATCGAAACGCGGAACCTCGAACTTTAGAGAACTCGACATCGAACTCAGTTTATTGAAAAACCAAGAGCTCTGACACCAATTGTTGTAAATTAGGGTGAATAACAAGAACCTTTAGGAAAAATTAAGAGAGAATCAAAATTAAGCCGAATACCCTTTGTCTTAGGGTTTTTTTTAAACTTGTGAATTAATTATTAAAAACCCTTAGACCCTTTTATATAAGCCTCACCTTAAACTCAATCCTAATAGGAAACCTAAAATAAAATTTCCTTTTCCTAATATGATTGTACCATTCCTTTTCCTAATAGGAATATACCATTCTTTTTCCTAAAATGGATGTGCCATAACCCCAAAATCTAACCCTAGCCGAAATCACATAGATTTTTATGTCACTTTCACAACATTGGGTATCTTGTAGAGAAACCAGAGAAGAAGAACATTATTGGCGTAAAGTGGATATATCGTATCAAGACGGATGCGAACGGAGATCCAACCAAGTACAAGGCGAGGTTAGTCGCGAAAGGTTACTTTCAAGAATATGGTGTTGATTATCTTGAAACGTTTGCCCCGGTTTCAAGACATGACACAATTCCAGCCGTTCTTGCGTTAGCCGCCCAAATGAAGTGGAAACATTATCAAATGGACGTGAAGTCGGCGTTTCTTAACGGAGAACTTGAAGAGGAGATCTATGTTGCACAACCACCCGGATTCATAGTCGAAGGTGAAGAAAACAAAGTTCTAAGGCTGCGAAAAGCGTTATACGGCTTAAAGCAAGCCCCTCGGGCTTGGTATGGGATAATTGATTCATACTTTCTCCAACATGGTTTTAAAGAAGTATGAATGATGCGGCGCTGTACGTGATGAAGAAAGACAAAGATCTTATGATCGTGAGCTTGTACGTAGATGACATCATCATCACCGGTAACAACACTCAACTCATTCAAAAGTTCAAGGAAGATATGAAGTTGGAGTTTGAGATGACAGATTTGAGGTTGTTGAATTATTTTCTTGGAATGGAAATAATTCAAGATGATCGTGGAATTTTTCTTTCACAAGAAAAATATGCTTGCAAGCTTATTGAGAAGTTTGGTATGAAAGATTGTAAGAGTGTGAGCACTCCACTTGCACCATTCGGCAAGAACGTTGAGGATGATGAAGAGTATGGAGAACCGACAAAGTTCCGGAGCACCGTCGGTGGATTTTTGTACCTATATGCATCAAGGCCAGATTTAATGTTTGCAAGTTCTTATCTCTCACGTTACATGTCTGCACCTCTCTCAAAGCACTACCAAGAAGCCAAGAGGGTATTAAGGTATGTCAAAAGTGTTGTTGTAAATTTGGAATAGAGTGGGACTCAAGGCAAAGTATATTTAGGAGCAATCTAAATATACAAGATTTGGAAGTTAACGAGTAATGTTATATTTCCTTTTCTTAGATGTTTTCTATTTTTCAGTTTTCCTTAAACTTTGAGTCAAGCTTATACATATACCGAGTTTGTGGTATTGCTTGAGTTGTAAGAGAGAATTAAGGTTTGAGTTATTTTTCCTTACGATTAATAAGAAGAGATATTTCTTATTAAGGTTTGTGTGACAATAAAAAGCACATCCCATTTTGGAGTTCAGTTTACAAGCGTCAACAATCCAGAGTTATACGGTTACTCGGACAGCGATTGGGGTGGCTCAAATGAAGACAAAAAAAGCACGCATGGGTACGTTTTTACTATTGGATCTACAGTGTTTTGTTGGCAATCAAGCAAGCAACAAACAGTGGCTCAATCGACTGCGGAAGCGGAGTATATCGCAGTGTGTGCAGCGACGAATCAAGCTATTTGTTTACAAAGGCTTTTGGGAGAAATTGGCTTGGATTCTCAAGATGGTGTTCCAATTTTCTACGACAACAAGTCTGCAATTGCGATTGGCAAGAATCCGGTGCAACACCGAAGAACAAAGCACATTGAGATCAAGTATCATTTCGTTCGAGAGGCAGAATACAAAGGTCTTATTCAACTCAAGTATTGTCAAAGAGAAGTTCAACTTGCATACCTGCTTACGAAAGCACTTGGCGTCTTAAGGTTTGAAGAACCAAGGAGAAAACTTGGAGTGAGACCGAAACTCAATTAAGGGGGAGTGTTAGTCGGTAATTGAGTTTGGTTTTAATCATTATATTAATTAATATGTATGATCAGTTATTTGTGTCAAGGGTCGTAACTTATTTACTAAGGGTCGTGTCTTAGTCACAAGAAAGAAGAGTTACAACTCTTAACTTTCGTACTGTTATGAAACCTATTTAAGTTGATGTCATTGTAATGTAAATATATCGAGTGTTTCAGATTCTTTTCTGATCAATAAAAGTTCTCGTGTTTACTTAATTGAAAACACAAGTTTCTAACAAGATTCAACCCGATAAGGTTGATTCGGGTTGTAATCGGGTTTTGGGGTTAAATCGGATCTTAATTGGGTTAATTTTGGCTTTCTTTCGGTTTACATATAATTGGTATACAGTAAACCGAGTCAAATCGTGGTCTGGGGGGAAATAGGTTTCGAACTTTGATTTCGTGGGGAAATAGGTTTTAAATTTTGATTCGGTGGGGAAATAGATTTCGAACTTTGATTAGGTGGGGAAATAGAACTAGACTCAAACTCTATGGAGATATGTTATTATATGAAATTTCTCAGAGGGAAATAGATCGTTTTCCCTGTAAAATTTTAGGAAACAATCATACACATTTAGGAAGGTCTTCCTGAAACTAGACAACGTTTAGGAAGGTCTTCCTTAAACTAGACAACTATAATTTAAACACTTAATTCTTCCTACACTTGTTGAAATGATAAATAAGCACCTTCCATATCCCCTATATCCATGGTTCGAGATTTAAGAGTAGTTTGATAAAAACAAAAAATGGCACAAACATCTTCATAGACGTTATAAGTCTAAGACTTTGAAAATTAAAAAAAAAAGTTATTATTTTAAAGGAACCATCAACAAACTCTTCAAAAATCTCGAGGGCTTCTTGTGTTGTGTGTAGTATCATCAGTCCGTTTGGACATATCCTTAATTCCCATTGAGTGGCATTCGATCATCTTAAAGATAAAAAGTATAATTGCCCACAAAGTTTGTCTTGTGAATACCTCTTCCTTCTAACTTCTCAATTTTAATGGAACAAGATCTTTTGCATTAGTTTTTTTATTGGCAGGAACACACATCAGGTCAGGAATTATCTCTACAAAATACTAAAAAAATATTACAATTTACACTAACAATGAAAATTTCACAACAAACTTAACTTAATTAATATTAAGTAGGTTTTAAGTGATTCGGGAAAGTATTCCTAAACTATTACGAATCTTCCTGAAATTTAAAAAGACATTCTTGAATTAAAAATTTAAGAATATTTTTTAATGTTTTATGAAGGTTTTCCTGAAACCATCCTAATAAAAGAAGGTCTTACGATTTTAAAGGTCTTACATGAAGGTCTAACGATTCAGGAAGACCTTCCTAAACTATTATGAATCCTTCATGGAAATTAGGAAAGCCTTCCCCAATTAAAAATTCAGTAAGATTTGTTGATGTTTAGGAAGAGCTTCCTAAATGAATTGTTTTGTTTTTCTAAACAACATGACACAATGAAACAATGCTAGATTATGTCATACATATTCATAGTTAAGAATTCCAGGATCCACAAATCAGCATGAAAAACATGAATATTAAGACTTTGCCTATGTATATTCAAGTTCAGGTCATAACTAGACAATCAAATCCCTACAGGAATGAAAGCAATTGTAGTGTCAGCGAGGTATTTTACCTGGCAATCAAATTCAACACGTTCTTCTGCTTGAATGTCTGAGTGGAGCTTCAAGTCTATTGGTATTGTGATATCCTTCATATTAGGCTTAACTAGACCCTGAAACAGAGAAATAACATTGGAATGTTTAATTAACCTTCATGAGAATTTGACAATCTCCATTTTTGAAATGCTTCCTAAATGCTTCCTAAGATGCAAAGAAGTGTGTACAATACACAAACCCAACACCAAGAAAAATCATCTTTCATAAAACATTCGAGTATTACAATTTATGGCACACTAACAGAGAAAACTCACAACACACTTAACTTAACTAATATTAAGTAGGTTTTTTGTGATTCAGTATGGCCTTCCTAAACTATTAGGAACCCTTCCTAAAAATTAGAAAGATCTTCCCGACTTGAAAATTCAGGCAAGTTTTCTTAATGTATGAATAGCTAATTCAAGAACAAAATTAGAAAACTTACAACCTTGCTTGCAGAGTACGTGGTGACGATGAGTTTTTGTGGTCCCCTTGGTAGTCTTTGTATAAAAGATCTACAATCGAAGAAAGAAAAACAACAATTAGACCCTTAATATTCAAGACTCATTCTACAAACAAAATATCAAAGACAAAATTGAATAGATAGAAAACCGAACATGAGACAGGTAAAAAATTATCAATGAGCTACTATTTTACAAGGAAATTAAGAACACAGTACACAAACCCAACACCAAGAAGATTCTCTTTTCCCATAGGATTCAACTTTTATAAAACCTTTTAGAGCGACAAAGTAGTTACCTATAACAGCAAACAAGCACTAAGAGATGGTGGAATGTTCAAAAGCTATCTCAAAATCCAAAATTACACCTACAATACACAAAGAGTAAACATTGGAATGTTTTAATTAACTATAAGTATATCGAAAGAGTAATGAAATTGAATCAAGTATCAAATCAAAGATGCTTTGACAATCTATAGGTTTGGAAATGTTTCCAAAATCATTCGTTAACACTAAGAAGCAATAAAATCAAGATTTTTGCAGAAAACATGTACCTTGAACACGAAATTTCTCAAAACTCCTAAATTTTTGCCAAAACCTAAAACTTGAAAATACTCATTCTACAAACAAAATCTCAAATAGCTCTTCAAGACAAANCGTTAACACTAAGAAGCAATAAAATCGAGATTTTTGCAGAAAACATGTACCTTGAACACGAAATTTCTCTAAACTCCTAAATTTTTGCCAAAACCTAAAACTTGAAAATACTCATTCTACAAACAAAATCTCAAATAGCTCTTCAAGACAAAAACAAATCTTTGCAAATCTCTCAGTCAAAGCCATAGACAAGGATGAATGCTTTAAATTCCTTAAATTTTTGAGATTTCGATATAGGTTTCAAATGGGTTGGAGAATTGTTTGAAGATTCGGTAACTCCGACGACAATTCCGTCAAACCCCAGCGAAAATTCCGACGACGGTGGCGATCGATGAACGTTTTTCAGAGGTTTGTGATTTTTAGCGATGATAACGAAATAGGTTTGTAATCGTTAGTTCGTAGGTTGGGTTTAATGAATCCTCTTTTAGTCACCTTCCAAATGTGGTTGCTATATTTGTGAAGTTTAAGTTCAAACATACCCTTGTTTGCATCTTTTGAGTTTGAACATGAATAACTTCATCCGTTTCAGGAGTAACAAAATCTCCAAACGCTGCAAAATCTTGTGTTCTGGGATCATCATGATATGTAGGTGCCGCATTTATGCCATCATCACATCTTTTCCTTTCCAAATCCATGTTAGTACAAGCACGAAGAACATATGGTTCCATACACCAACTAACCCTTCCTAAGAATACATCTACATTATGAGAGAAACAAAAAAAAAACGTGTTTCATTAAAAACATATAGCATACACAAAAAAAAACAAATTCAATAGGTAGAAAAAAAACCACATAACCTCTGTAGATAGTGTTCCACCAGTAGATGGTTCCACTATTAGGCACAATAGTCTCAAAAGTTGAAACCTCTGCAAAAATAGAAATCACATCTTAAAATATTTTCAACTTCGGAATAACATACAAATAAATTTTGGTTGCGAGAAGAAACAAAACTGTTGGGATAAGCCGATGATGCATCTACAGAAACCGGATCTTCGCTTTGTGTTGAGAGTTTTTCTTTGGCAACATCGGTACAGAGAGTTGTTTGGGAAGTTGAAAGAGAGACTTGTTTCTTCTTGGGTTGTGGTCTACCTTTCGGTTTAAACCTTGCATCAGCCCAAGCTATTAAATCCAAACTCATATGTTTCAGCCAAATTAATCCAAAAAAAAATTCATGAAACTAATCGTCGAACAAAAAATAATCTTGAAACTAATCAAAGTGGACAAAAAGAAAACCCCAATTACCTGCTGTGCGGCGTGATCCAAGGGTTAATCATCGAAATCTAAATCCATCGATCTCGTTTCACAAATACTCTTCCTCTCACCAAAGTGTCACCCCAAGTGTTACATTTTAGATTATTCCCAATAACAGGATTTACATTTGCAAATCTTTTAACTGTTACATTTTAGATTATTGCCAATAACAGGATTTACATTTGCAAATCTTTTAACTGTTACATTTTAGATTTTTGCCAATAACAGGATTTACATTTGCAAATGCATTAGCCGCCACTTATTGGAGGTATAATGGCTAACTCATCTATGTGTTTAACAATGGTGGAATCCGTTGTATATTCCTCGTTCAAAGCAAGAACCACGCAGCCGCGTACCTCTTCTAACCTTGGAAACTTGATCACCAACTCGTCCATACATTTCTTTGTTGTACTACCTGATGGCATCTTCAGTGTTAGATCGGGCACGCCAGTTAGCTCATGCGCTCTGGCGAACAATAACACTTTGATCTCGACCGATAAAATGTCATCACTTTCCATCTTTGTAACCTCTTTGTTTGCTGCTTGCTCTGTGGTGTCCATGACCAAAAGAGGAAGACCAAAGCACCTGAAAAAAAAACAGTGTATAAGAGAAGCAGAGTCTCCAACAATGAATTGAGTAATGGATTATTATAGCAACTGGAGACACAAATTGAGACTTTGTAAGACCTTGTAATAACAAAATCGATGATTTCTACAGAGAAACACAAATAGAGTAATTGGATCTTTAAGTCAATGAACCAAAACGAAATCGAAGACCAACCCTGAAACTGATCTAAGCGATGCTACTATCCTCTGAGCTTCCTATACAAGAATTTTGATTTCCGATATTATTACTTCAAAGATGAAACCACGGGAGTCAAATTCGACCACAGAAAATAGAAATCACATATGTTTTCTGAATGAATAAATTTGTCTGAATCTCGGGGCTATAAAGGGAAGAAGAATCTACCCGAAAGGATGATTATCCGAAACCGTAAGAGTCGATCGCCGGAGATTTCGGTGACGGAGGTAGAGAAATCGTAATCCGGCGGTGAGAAACCAACTTCGGGGCTGTTGTTAGTCAGCGTCGACCATTTATATGGTTATCCACAGATGAGACAGCAATTGATCAGACATTAAACCAATGACCAAACCGAGATTAAATGCTTGACTAACCAATTCTTCTATAATTTCTTATTTTTTTCCTTTTTTTGCAACAGATAAAGAATGGACATGCTTTGTTTCCTCCTCTGTATGCATTTTGCAAAATTTTGATTGATTACTAAAGTTTGATTGATTTTTTTTTCCAACATTTTGGGTTGCTGAAATATTTTGTTTAACGAATATAAATGTATCTTATTATATAAAGTTAAACTAGATTCTAAACTCGTGCGTCCGCACCGGAATTTTTTTGTTTGTTTATCAAATTTTATAATACAATGTGTGTTTATTTTTGTGTTTAGATATAATTTTTTGTATATTTAATTTTGTTCATATGAGACACATAATTATTTTGGTGTTTAGATATAATTTGTTTTTTCTAATCCGTCCTAGAACGGGGGTTCAATATGAAAAGTAATGGGAGTTCATTATGTTGGCATAATCTTTTTTCTAATCCGCCCTAGAACGGGGGTAAGTTTTAATTTTTGTTTTCTAATGTTTAGTTTTATTTTTTGACAAAATGTATTTGTTGATGTAAAAGTTTGAGACGTGTTAACAATTTTATTTTTGGTATAAAATATATCATATACTTTTCTAAAATTTTAATCCGCAATGAGGGCATACGACAATTTTTTATTTGTTTTTGTTTTTATGTTTCTATTTTGTATGGAAAAATATATTTTTGGTATGACATGTATGATTCAAAATTAGTGATACCTAAATTTTTCCATACAAAGTCAATACTGGAATCAAATTCACTTATAACCGCCCTTACGTTTACTTTCATGGCGTGACGGCTTTAGTGTATCGACCCCAATACGCACCTTCTTATTGTTGATTCAAAGAGCATTCATACCTCTTTACCTCATTGTAAGTTGTAAACTTGTAATAATAGAAAGATACCATCAAATATGAATATTTTGGATTTGTATAATGTTGATATGTAGCAGCTCTTTAGATATAATAACTTGCATTTGTTTAATAAGATTATTACATTTCCTTCCACTATTTTTGATTTTGAAAATCTAGACTTAATAAGATGATTTAAATCATATCTAAAAATTCAGACTTGTGCAGTAATATTTCAACTTGGTGTAAAACCCAGTTTACACACCGAGAGATCAAAAACAATGATCAAGTTCACAACAATGTAGGCACACAAAAGAATAGAAATGCTCACCAATTCTGAGCCATTTCGCTAGTGGGAACTTGCTTGTGAAGTGACTCGTAGCAAAACCTAAGTGGATCTCTCTGCAGAATTACAAAATCAATAACGTAAGTTCTTCAAACGAATTATCTCCTCATATTGGTCTATCTTCTGACCAGATAGATCATAAACTTTCTTTTCCATCTTCTTCTTCTTTCTATGTCTTCTTCTTTTTTTGCTTCTTCTTCTTTCTCTGTCTTCTTCTTCTTCAACTCTTTCTCGTAAAAACCAGGGAGAGTCACCAACACAAGGCTTCATCAAATTCCTCTTACCATCCTAACGATTACATTTATCTCCATGTTTTCCCCATTTAATACTCAACTTTCCGGGACATACCTAATCTCTTTGACATCGGCAATACGTAGACTTCTCTGCAATTTCCTACCTTCCACGCGTTTCAATCCTCTCTAAGAAACTCTCTCCCCAATCAAATTTGTTTCTGGATTTCCTAAATTTTCAACATTTCTCTCCAAAATTTGACTCATTGAATCGTTTGATATCGTCGAAGACGCCTCAATTGTATCCCCCTTTTAAAAGAGATATTCGAGATCATCAAACGCCTCAATTGTGTCCCCTTTACAACTCTAGATTTATTGTAAGAATTTTTTGTTTGAAGCGATTTAGTGTTACAGTTTTTTAATAGTTTTAAAAACTTTTGTTTAAAAAATAATTTAAATAAAACATTTTTGTAATTAGTTATATCATTTTTATGTGTTAAATGATGATTTGTGTTTTAAATGATTAGTTATATATATATATATTTAATTAGATGAGTATATTAGAATATGATTTATTTCTTTTCTGTTTTTTATTTTATTTAAATTAAAAAACTTAAGATATAAAGCAAAATTTAGAAATATACAATAATTTTAATACAACTAAAAAGTAGTAAGATTTTTTTATTCACACAAAAAATTGTTTGATCATTTAGACTCTTATTTAAAAATGTGTCGCCAAAATGTTTTATTAATAGATCAAAATTATTTTTTTGAACGTCTGTATTTAAATAATTTTAAAATTTTAGTTAATTGAATAATTAATGTTTGGAACTAAAATAGCAAAGAAATTGGGAAAATATTAATTTCTCATTTAATAAAAGACAATCGGATTAACAATATATATTATTAATTTAAGTAATTGTTATTAAAAAAAAATGAATTGTATTTTTGTAAAGATATTTTCAACTAAAATTAAAATATAATTCTGTAATTATTTATAAAAAATATTTTCGGAATTAAATTAAAATATTTTTTTAATTAATATTGCACAAAAATATCTGTTTGGCAACAGAAATAAGTTATCCAAAATAAAAATAGATTTATATACATTTTTTTCTGTTTGGACACAAAAAATCACTCGGTTTTAACAGAGAGACTGTCATCAAAGTGTCACCCCAAGTGTTACATTTTAGATTATTGCCAATAACAAGATTTACATTTGCAAATCTTTTAAGTGTTACCTTTTAGATTATTGCCAATAACAGGATTTACATTTGCAAATGCATTAGCCGCCACTTATTGGAGGTATAATGGCTAACTCATCTCTGTGTTTAACAATGGTGGAATCCGTTGTATATTCCTCGTTCAAAGCAAGAACCACGCAGCCGCGTACCTCTTCTAGCCTTGGAAACTTGATCACCAACTCGTCCATACATTTCTTTGTTGTACTACCTGATGGCATCTTCAGTGTTAGATCGGGCACGCCAGTTAGCTCACGCGCTCTAGCGAACAACAACACTTTGATCTCGACCGATGAAATGTCATCACTTTCAATCTTTGTAACCTCTTTGTTTGCTGCTTGCTCTATGGTGTCCATGACCAAAAGAGGAAGACCAAAGCACCTGAAAAAAAACGTATAAGAGAAGCAGAGTCTCCAACAATGAATTGAGTAATGGCTTATTAGAGCAACTGGAGACACAAATTGAGACTTTGTAAGATCTTGTAATAACAAAATCGATAGATTTCTACCGAGAAACACAAATAGAGTAATTGGATCTTTAAGTAAATGAACCAAAACGGAATCGAAGACCAACCCTGAAACTTCTTTTTTCCCTTTTTTGCAACAGATAAAGAATGGACATGCTTTGTTTACTCCTCTGTATGCATTTTGCAAAATTTTGATTGATTACTAAAGTTTAATTGATTTTTTTTTCCTAACATTTTGGGTTGCTGAAATATTTTGTTTTCCGTATATAAATGTATCTTAATATATAAAGTTAAACTAGATTCTAAACTCGTGCGTTTGCACGGGAATTTATTTTTTGTTTATCAAAATTTGTAATATAATTTGTGTTTATTTTTGTGTTTAGATATATTTTTTTGTATATTTAACTTTTGTCATATGAGACACAAAATTATTTTGGTGTTTATATATAATTTATAATTTGTTTTTTCTAATCCGACCTAAAACGGGAGTTCAATGGGAGTTCAATATGAAAAGTAATGGAAGTTCATTATGTTGACATAATCTTTTTTCTAATCCCGCCTAAAACCAGGGTAAGTTTTAATTTTTGTTTTCTGATGTTTATTTTTATTTTTTGGACAAAATGTATTTTGTGGATGTAAAATTTGAGATGTGTTAATAGTTTTATTTTTTGTATAAAATATATAATATAGTTTTTTAAAATTTTAATCTACAATGTAACAGTTAAAAGATTTGCAAATGTAAATCCTGTTATTGGCAATAATCTAAAATGTAACAGTTAAAAGATTTGCAAATGTAAATCATGTTATTGGGAATAATCTAAAATGTAACACTTGGGTTTGATTCGGTTTACTGTTAAAGTTCTAAAATGTAAATCCTACGAAATCAAAGTTAAAAACCTATTTGCCCACGAAATCAAAGTTCGAAACCTATTTTCCCACGGACCACGATTTGATTCGGTTTACTGTATATCAATTAAATATAAACCGAAAGAAAACCAAATAAAACCAAAATTAACCCAATTACAAACCAAATCAATGAACTAAACCCGATTACAACCCAGTTCCTATTCTAATCCCCACCCGAAACCAACTAATCCTCACCCGCCGCATCAGTCGTCGGAATCATCATCTCCTTGGTGTCGATTTCAAGTTGGTGAGCTCTCTTCATTCTTCTTTTACTTGGGTCGATCTAAAGGAGACGAATTCCAATTTTGAGCTAAAGGAGACGAATACCCATTCTTCTCAGAAACCCCCTAAAGGAGACGATTCCCATTCGATCTAAAGGAGACGAATTCCAATTTTGATTTCAAGTTGGTGAGCTCTCTTCATTCGTTTTGTTTCAACACTTTTTGGGGGTTTCTGATTGTGTGTAACGTATTGATAAAAGAGAGTAATTTTACTTCTTCTCCTTCTTCCTTTCTTTTTTTCTTTTTTTCTTTTTCCTGAAGATGTGATTTTAGTTTTGGATCTCATGGATTCGATTTCGTTTCTCGATTTTGTTTCCTTAATGGTTTTTGCGTTGTAGAATTAATCATTGTGGCTATTAATTGGAAGAGATATCAATTGTGTCATTTGAAAATAACGACGATGGATGCGGCGGCGGAAACTCGTGCGGCGCTGTGTTTATGCAGTGGTTTGTGGCGATGGAGGAGATGGGAGGAAAGAGAAGGGAGATTGAGCTTGTGGTAGGTGGAGAAGACGACACGGAGGAGGATAGGAGTCGCCGGAGACACGTGTTCGAGGGGCTCGATTTGAGCGAGATAGAGATGAAGACAGAGAATAAAGAGAGAGAAGAAGTTGGACGGATCAGCATCTGCTCTCCGCCGAAGAACGCTTTACTGTTGATGCGGTGTAGATTTGATCCTGTTAACGATGACGCACAAGGGGGAGATGTGGAGGTAGATGAAGACGGTTTGAGCTAGATTTGGAAGATAAGATCCAGAAGCTCTTCATGATGTTCGTTGAGTTATGTGGATAATCATGAAGCTGGAAAGTTTCATAAGTACCATAGAGAATACGAAGATGGATAAGAAATCTGGGAATCGACGAACCTTTCAAGAAAAGGAAAATGTGATGGAAGCATGAGTGATAAAATGTTGGATCTAAGATCTTGTTCGTTGAAAGTTCATCGAAAGTTGAGATTTTTAGGGTTCGTGATATTTCAAAAATTTGATTTGGGGATTTTTAGACTTGAATTGGGTATTATACACGGGTCTACGGGTCGGATTAGTCGGGTCAGGTTTTCAATTCAGTTTCGTTTCGGGTTAAGTGGTTTAGAAGAATCCGAACCAAACAACATGTTTTAGGTTACAAACCGCTTAAAACCGACATTAGACCGAAAAAATCGACATTTGTGGGCAAATAGGTTGTTAACTTTGATTTCGTGGGGAAATAGAATTCGAACTTTCAAATGGTGGGGAAATAAAACTAGGGTTAAACTTCGTAGGAATGTGTTATTATATGGAAATTCTCAGGGGGAAATAGAACGTCAACCCAATTTTATTTGTATGTTATTCCGAAGTTGAAAATATTTTAAGATGTGATCTCTGTTTTTGCAGAGGTTTCAACTTTTGAGACTATTGTGCCTGATAGTCGAACCATCTACCGGTGGAACACTATCTAAAGAGGTTAGGTGGTTTTTTTCTACCTATTGAATTTTTTTTTTTTTTGTGTATGCTATATGTTTTTAATGAAACACGTTTTTTTTTTGTACCATATGTTCTTCGTGCTTGTACTAACATGGTTTGGAAGGGAAAAGATGTGATGATGGCATAAATGCGGCACCTGCATATCCTGATGATCCCAAAACACAAGATTTCGCAGTGTTTGGAGATTTTGTTACTCCTGAAACAGATGAATTATAATGTTGTGCTTGTGTAGAAAACCATAGTGGAAAGTTCCAACCAAAGCATAGTTTGCTCGACAATGTGATTGAAGAACCTGAGTTATAATTATATACCCAAAAATAACATTTTATCCTCTGCTTCTGATACTGGAAGAGAAATAACATTTTATCCAGATGGACTTTACTTAATGGAAGTGGATCGTGTTCTACGTCTTAGGATAATGTGTGTTTTCTGGACCACCCGTAACATTAATGGTTAAATCCAAGAACTAGAAGAGAGATTTCAAGGAGCAGATGGAGAAACTAAATGATGTATTTGTAAGACTTTGTTGGGGAAAGATTGCTGAAATATACCCAGTTGTCATATGGAGAAAACCTTCTAATCATTTGCAGTGTAGACAGACTAAAAGAAGCTCTTAATTTCTCTGCTCTTCTAGTGACCCTAACGCTGCGTGGTGACTCTACTTTCCCCAAATCTAAATTTCTTCTCCATCTTCAGATGCTTAAGCTTGATTTGGGTACATCTTTTTTTAACAATAGGTACAGAGAGATGGAGCCGTGTGTCACTCCTCTTCTAGATGTCAATGATACATACAACAAAAGCGTTCTCAGAAACTGGCCTGAGAGACTAAATAATGCGCCTCAGCGAATCAATACACGGAGTGAACGTTAAACCGGATCAAAGGACCCCAGTCCAATTTAGCAATAGTAAACGCGTAACGACGTCATCGTGACGGTGCCGTTTGGTCGTGACGGTGCCGTTTGGTCGTTTGCTGTGTGTGTGTGTGTGGAGGGAAGACTTAACGGCGTCTGATCTCAGGTTGACAACGAGGTTTTTTTGTTTTGACGCTGGGCTATGCCTATGAATATCTCTAATGCGATCACAAAGACCAGATTTAAGAAACATAACAGACCCATTACAACAACAAAGATCGGATGATTTCTCCATTCTAAATTCTAAACAAAATATCGAAAAAAAATCTTACAAAGAGAATAAATAAAGACGAATCAATCAGGACCAGAAAACTCATGACTTTTTGTTAGCTAAGGATAACAGCCTTAATCAAGAAACTTTTTAAAGATTATTTTAGTAAGGTTTTCGATCTTATCGGAATTTTGTCTTTAGAGCATCACAAAGACCAGATCTAAGAAACATAACAGACCCATTACAACAACAAACATCAGTAGCTTAGACAACACGAATCAAGGGATAATAATGAAAGACGATAAACATATAGCAACAACAAAACTGATATAGGTTATCTAAACATCAAAAGGGGAAAAAAAAAGAGCTAAACCTATGCAAAATCGAATACAAAAAACATCAACAATCGGAAAATAAGTCTTCGAAGAAACGGACTAACCTTAGAGGAGAACGAAAGGAAGATTGAACGACAGAGAAAAGAGGTGACAGGAGGCGTTAGAGCAAACGGAAGCTGAAAATATATAGGTTATCTAAACATTAAAAGGAGGAAAAAAAGAGAGAGCTAAACCTATGCAAAATCGAATACAACTAAACATCAACAATCGGAGAATAAGTCTTCGGACTAACCTTAGAGGAGAACGAAAGGAAGATTGAGCGAGAGAGAAAAGAGGTGAAAGGAGGCGGTAGAGCAAACGGAAGCTGAATGGTTAAAATGAGACGCACAAAGAATTTGATTTTTGGTCGCAAAACAAAAACGTGATTTCTTCCAGAAAAAAAATAATTAAAAAACGTCGAGAAAAAATAAAATAAAAAAAAGGAAACCCCTTAAATTGTCTCGCAAATCGGAAATCGGAATTGAAAGGGAAAGGGATCTATCGTCGTCAAGCGATCCCTCTGAAACTGTGATGGAGAGGAAGAAGAAAGGAGCGCCGATCAAAGTTGTGAACGAGATGCCAAGAGTATATGCTTCTTCTCATTTAGGGTTTTCGTTTTATTTTCGTGGGCCAATAAAGTCGGCCCAATAATTTGAAATTTTGTTAGTATTGAGTTTTCCAAAACGCAAAAATCGCTGATTCCGAGATTGATTCCTCTTGATTTCAGATAATTCACTGCGTCCCACCTAATATCTCCTCTTGTGTGAGGCTTATTAGCTGATGTGCTTTCAGAGCTGTTGCTTCGTGAGCTCATGTTGTTGTGAACAGAGCGATTATTTTGATTGCTGATTAGAGACGTTTCTGTATTTATTAGATGTTCTTCCATCTTCTTTGTCTTTTGATCAAACTCCTTCTACATATCTTTGCGCGTTTGTTGTTGAGGTTTATGGTTTGATGAGTTTGAGGCTGAGTCACGATGATGACTCGTCTGCGCAAGCAACAAAAAAGAACATTAGGGTTACGAATTTGACAGCTTTAGATTATGTATTTGGCAAAACTTTATTGACATGATATGTTGTCTTTATGTACACACAAGAGTTGGCAAGTTAAAAGGTAAAGGGGCTCCGTAAATTAAGGGAAAAAGGGCGATTGACATCTACAGTGACAGAGGAAATTTTTTTGTCCGATCTCGGACAAAAGCTTCCATGACGGAGCCGGAACAGGTGGTTCCTCCGTCCGCAGAGGTCGGGAAGACGGATGTCATCACGCAGAGGTCGATAGCGGAGACCCGCGAGGGATCTGGACAGGAATCGAAGGTCCCTCAAGGTCCGGAAACTCAATTCTTACCATCGAAAGTTTCAGAGAAGAGGTTTGAAGAAGAGGTGCTGCCAGAGGCTCAATTGCATGGGTCTTCGGAGGTATCTGACTCTGTGAAAGTTCAAGCTGTCGACGGAGGAGCGGGTAAGGGGCTGAGCAAAGGGAAGTCATGGTCGTCAGTGGTTTCAGCAAAGGTGGGAATGCAAAGGTATGAGGTGGTAGTGGAAGAAGTGGAAGGGATTGAAATGATTCAAGTCCCAGACTGCATCTTTGAGAACGCCCCTCCTCTTTGGGAGGACTGTATTGTGGGAAGGTTCGTGTCAAAGGCTCCTCATATTGGAATGATCCATATGACGGTAAATAAGATTTGGACCCTGGGAAACAAATCTATTAAGGTTGATGTGTTCGTCGTGGATGATACTACGATCAAGTTCAAAATCCCGGATGCTTCGGTGAGAGCTAGAGTTCTACGAAGGGGAATGTGGAGTATAAAAAATATTCCAATGATAGTGTCAAAATGGAGTCCTATTGTGGAGGAGGCTCAACCGGAGATAACTGCAATTCCAATGTGGGTTGTAGTGAGGAATGTTCCAAGATCGATGTTCTCATGGAAAGGACTAAGCTATCTAACTAGTCCACTGGGGGAGCCAAAGATACTTCACCCAGAAACCTTGTGGGCAAAGAATTTTGAGGAGGCAAAGGTTTTTGTTGAGGTAAACCTGTCGCAAAAACTACTAGAGTGCTTTAGCTTCCAATCGAAAACTGGAGTAAATTCGATTGTCCATTATGAATTTCCCTGGCTTCCCCCTAGGTGTTTGTCATGTGCTAAGTGGGGACACTCTGCTGTGGAGTGCAGAGTAAGCCCAGGAGATTTGCGTATTCTTCCAAGGGAACCAAAATCTCCTTTGAAGATCATCGTTGATGAAGGTACAAAAAGCGGGGAAATTATAAACAACGGAAATGCCAGTTCAGCCACAAAGGAAAAACAGATGGAAGAGGAAAAGACTCCTTTGGATAACTATGAGGGTGAAATAATTCTGAAGGAGAAGGATTATATCTCTCCTTCCTCAAAAAGTACAAGTGCAGAAAATCTCTCTGAAAAATGGGAAGTTGTCAAATCACCGGCTCGATCTAGTAACCGCGAATCAGAACCAGTAGTTGACATAATCTCAAGATCACGTTATGATTCTCTGATGGACTCTGAAGCTGGGTTAATTGATGGAGAAGATGAGGGATTGGCAATGGAAGAGGATCAAGTAGAGGAGGGAGGAGTGTCACGCATGGCTAAAGGAGAGAAGCAGATCTTAGTTGTTGGGCAGAAGCTGAAAACAGCGGGTAGAAGTTTTCACCCGCGAGAATCGAAAGCAACTCATAAATTCATCAAGACTGCATCTAACCCTTCATCAAGACTGCATAAGATTCTGGTACATCGGCGATAGTCCCTTATTAGTCCAGAAATGGAGTCCCGAGACAGAAAAATCAAAACCGGATTTGTCAAATTTTCCAGTGTGGGTTGACCTCAAGAATGTCCCGGATCATCTTTTTTGCAATGAAGGACTGAAATTTCTGGGTGATATCTTGGGAAAGTTTCAGAGAATCCATCCAACTACCGAACGCTGCTTACGTCTAGATGTAGCTCGTATCATGGTGGCTGCTGACCTTGATAATGAGCTACCAACTGCAATCTCACTTCAACATCAATCAGATTCTGAGGAGGATGTTGTTATCCAAGTTTCATTTCCCTGGCTGCCCAAACAATGCTCTCAGTGTAAAAAATGGGGTCATGAGCTTTCTAATTGCACTTCATCTGTAGCTACTACTGCGCCGGACAAAACTCAGGAGCAAGTTAACTCAGACGTTGCTGCAACTACGCCGTCTATTGGTGTAGTAGAGCCAATCTCTCCTGCTACAGAGGTTCAGTCCGATGGTGATATCAATCCGAAGTCAATCGGTGATTCTGTTGATTTAAAAACAAATAATTCTATCTTGCAATCTTCCGACAATGACGTTGCTGGCTGGTCGGTCGTTTCAAAAATCTCCCGAAGCTCTCCAGGTTCTAATGAAGCAAAGTTTTCATCCCCAACCAAACCAACAATCAGGAGTGCCGCTGACTTTGAAAACTCCCCTTCGCGTTATCACGTTCTTAGCCTCATCAATGAAGAAGTCGTGCATGAGGATGGAGAAACCGAAAAAAGTAAGATCCCAGAAGACAAAGAATTAGGGGTGAGTGAGGTATCGGGTTTAAATACAACCGATGGGAATAAAAAGGTCAATAAGCATCCGATAGTTTTCGGAAAGACACAAATACTAAGATCGGCCAAAAAAGCTTCACACAAAAACAATAACAAGAAAGCTTCCTCCGGGAAGCACTGATGATATGACAACATTCTTTGCGTGGAATACTCGAGGTTTCAACAAAATGCGCAAAAATGGATCAGTACAAAATTGGCTTCGTTCTGCTTTTCCAACTCCGGTTTTTGGTTGCTTGCTCGAAACGCGTGTTCAGGAAAGCAATTTCAAATCGATCTTCGACTCTGTTTTTCCAGGATGGAACTCTGTAACAAACTACGACCATCACCGCTTAGGTCGTATCTGGTTTGCCTACTCTCCCTCGGTTTCAGTTTTGGTTCTATTCAAATCTGCCCAACTAATAACACTCTCCATAAAGACAACTCGTGGGGAAATCTTCTTGTGTTCCTGTATATATGCATCGAATTTCCAAAAAGAAAGAGTAGCTCTATGGAATGACATTCGACGTTGTCACTTGCTGTATGGACGGCCAAGTGCTCCTTGGATTTTATTAGGTGACTACAATGAAATTCTTGCAACCGCTGACCACTCTCAACCAAACTTCAATCACCAGGCGGGAATGCGTGATTTTCAGGAATTGGTTCTTGACTGTGGCCTAATGGACCTCAGCTCAACAGGTCCCATGTTCACTTGGACAAACAACCAGGATAGTGCTCCGATAAGTAAGAAGCTTGATCGTGTCTTAGTGAATGCTGCTTGGATTACAAGCTATCCAAATTCATACGTCTCCTACGAAACCAATGGAATCTCCGATCATACTCGTTGTGTTGTAACTACTGCACCTCCTCCAACTAAGCGGAAGCCTCCCTTCAAACTGTTCAATTTCGTCACCGAATTACCTGAATTCAGGACAAAAGTGGAGCGTTATTGGAATGAAACTGAAGTTTTATTTCAATCACGGACAGCTTTATTCAGGTTCCACAAAAAGCTTAAGTTTCTAAAACCGATTCTGAACGCTTTGAATCGAAACAAATATGGAGATATATCTAAGTGTGTGCGGGAGGCTTTTACTCATTTGTGTCACGCCCAAAAGGAAGCTTTGGAGGGCCCATCATCCGCTACTTTCATGGCAGTCACTTCAGCCACTGAATCTTGGGATCACTTTGCGGGGATTGAGGAAAAATTCTATAAACAGAAATCCCGAAATAAATGGCTAGAGTGTGGTGATAGGAACACAGCTTTCTTTCACAACTCCGTCAAATGTCGTAATGCAGGAAATGCCATAAAAACTATTATGACATCGGAAGGTATCACTCTCACAGAACCAGGCGACGTAAAAAAAGAGATTGAGGAGTTCTATAAATCTTTTTTGCAGGCTCCTGCAATTCAAGCTTCTANGCTACTTTCATGGCAGTCACTTCAGCCACTGAATCTTGGGATCACTTTGCGGGGATTGAGGAAAAATTCTATAAACAGAAATCCCGAAATAAATGGCTAGAGTGTGGTGATAGGAACACAGCTTTCTTTCACAACTCCGTCAAATGTCGTAATGCAGGAAATGCCATAAAAACTATTATGACATCGGAAGGTATCACTCTCACAGAACCAGGCGACGTAAAAAAAGAGATTGTGGAGTTCTATAAATCTTTTTTACAGGCTCCTGCAATTCAAGCTTCTATCAATAGTGACTTCTTGGATGAGCTAATCTCTTACAAGTGTTCTACTTCAACAGCTGAAAAATTAACAGCGGAAGTGACAGATGAAGAGATAAGAAGAGTGGTCTTTGCAATGCCGTTAAACAAAGCATCGGGTCCCGATGGGTTTACAACGGAGTTCTTCAAAGCAACATGGGATATAGTTGGAGCTGATTACGTGACTGCGATCAAATCTTACTTCAAGTTCGGCTTCATGACTCATGGAATCAACGCCACAACTTTAGCACTGATACCAAAAAAGACAGATGCTCAAACTATCAGTGATTATCGGCCCATAGCTTGTTGTAACATCATCTACAAAACCATCTCAAAAATCATCGCCAACCGTCTCTCATCATTATTACCGTACGCTATTGAAGAAAACCAATCAGCCTTCATCAAAGGTCGCCTCCTGCTTGAAAATGTCCTCCTAGCGACAGAATTGGTGAAAGACTATCATAAAACCAATATCAAGACTCGAGCTTGTCTCAAATTAGATATCTCCAAGGCGTTTGATACTGTTCGTTGGGACTTCATTGTTATGACTCTCCGTGCTATGAAGCTCCCAGAAATGTTCATTCAATGGATCTATGGATGTATCTCCACTGCTTCTTTCTCGATTGGGTTTAATGGTGAGTTAGAAGGCTTTTTCCAAAGTTCAAGGGGGATCCGCCAAGGGTGTGCTATGTCACCTTATCTTTACGACATCGTCAACAATGTTCTATCTCGTCTTCTAAACAGAGCAGCGGAAGTGCACAAAGTTGGTTATCATCACAATTGTTCGGAGGTAAAAGTAACTCATTTAAGTTTCGCAGATGATATCATGGTGTTTTTTGATGGATCAACAAATTCGTTAAAGGAGATCATGAATGTTCTAAGGGTTTACGAAGCTGCTTCAGGGCTGGTTGTAAACATGACAAAATCGGCAATGTACATGGGTGGCAGTGTATCTCCATCTCTAACATCGCTAGGCAGCGCACTTGGATTCAAAATTGAACAACTTCCGATTCGTTATCTGGGCCTGCCGTTGACTACGAAACGCATGACAAGATCGGATTATGAGCCTTTGGTGGACCGTATTCGCACTCGATTCTTATCTTGGAAGAATCAAACTCTTTCGTTTGCAGGTAGACTACAATTGATCAAATCGGTGATAGCGAGCATAGCAAATTTCTGGTGCTCAGCTTTTCAACTACCTCAACAATGCCTGGTTCAACTTGAGAGCATGTGTGGCGCATTTTTATGGTCAGGATCTCCTAATAATACATCAAAGGCAAAGGTCTCCTGGGAAGTTGTTACTAGGCCAAAGCATGAAGGAGGTTTGGGATTAAGAAAATTAAGAGACACGTCTCTTGTTTTCTCCCTTAACTTAATATGGCGATTGCTACGGAAGTCGGGATCTCTTTGGGTGGCTTGGGTTTACAAGAATCTTATCAAACATCATTCGTTTTGGGAAGTCAAGGATGCAAGCAAGGGATCTTGGATTTGGAGAAAATTACTAAAGTTACGTTACGTGGCAAAAAGCTTTGTTAGAAATGAGATTCACGATGGCTTCGCTACATCCTTTTGGTACGACACATGGATGGACTTAGGCTGCTTAAAAGACTTACTTGGTGGGAATGGATGTCATAAGCTGGGTGTCTCCCGTTACGCAACCGTCTCGGATGCGTGTGTCCAAAACCAGTGGTGCTTCCGCCGGTGTCGGGACTCTTCTCTCCGTGCGGTTATTGAAGAAATCAAGAAGCTACAACCACCTACACCATCTGCCGGTCCGGACATAATTACATGGCGAAGCAAGTCAACAAATTTCAAGCCTGCATTCTCGACTAAAGACACATGGAATCAAATTCGAGAAAAGCATCAGGTAACTCCATGGTCAAAGATTGTTTGGTTCCAATTCTCTGTCCCAAGATTCTCCTTCATCACTTGGCTAGCGATTCTTGATAAATTATCTACCGGAAGTAATATAGCAAAATGGAGTAACCCACCACCGTGCCCTTTATGTGGTGAAAGAAACGAATCAAGGGATCACATTTATTTTGCTTGCCCATATGTGTTTTCAAGTTGGTGTTGCTTGACAAGCAAGCTTCTGCGACGAACCCCCACTCCAGATTGGTCATATACGATGGCCTCTCTTCTCAACAATAGGCAAACAAGGGTTGACAATACATTGTACCGCATGTGTTTTCAAACCACGGTGTACCACGTTTGGCGAGAACGGAACAATCGCAATCACACGAACATAAGAGTTTCTCATCAACGGCTAACTAAGATGATGGCAAAATCTATCACCGATAGAATCAAGTCTAGACGAACCACTACTGGAGAAGAGTATGACGCTTTGCTCAATCGCTGGATGCTTCTCTCTCCAGATTAATTTCTCAGCATCTTGTATGGATTTTAATCAGGTTCTGTTTTCTATTGTTCTTGCTCTGTTTCTTTTCTGTATCAGCTTCTATTTCCTTTAATCTCGTAAACATGCTGTAAATAATCCTCCTTTTATTTAAATATTACATTTTATCAAAAAAAAAAAAAAAACCCTTCACCTACGGTTCCCCATGTGAAGGTGAGTAAGGCGTAGAAAAAAAAGTCCAACAAAAACAATCTTTAATGTCGGGTTTTTTCTGGAATATTAGAGGATTTAACAAAAACAGGAAGCATGATGTTGTGAAGAGTTGGTGCAGGGAGAATGATTTTCTATTTGGAGGTCTAATAGAAACTCGAGTAAAAGAGAGTAAGGCAGAAGGTATTGTTGCTAAGGTGTTTCCAGGATGGTCGTTCTTAAACAATTATGAACATCATCGTTTGGGAAGAATTTGGGTGATTTGGCGGGATGATCTTCGACTAACACCCGTGTTTAAAAGCAGTCAAATGATAACAGTTTCAGTAAAGTCACAAGCCTCGTAGGAAGAGTTTTTATGCTCTTTTGTGTATGGGTCCAATTTCGTGGAAGATAGAAAGATTTTGTGGGAAGATCTACGCAGCCATTTCGATTCTCCAATTTTCAGAAGGATGAAATGGATGATAATGGGAGACTTTAACGAGATTATTGAGATGGATGAGCATTCTTCCACCTTTCCATCGGGATTAGTTAATGGGATGATGGATTTTCAAGAGATTGTTAGGGATGGAGCGCTCTGCGATATGGGATCTCATGGTCCTACCTTTACTTGGTGTAACAAGAGGACATAAGGTTTAGTCTGCAAAAAATTAGACAGGATCCTAATTAATGATCACTGGCTTCATCAAGCTCCAAACTCGTACTGTGTTTTTGAAGCGGGAGGCTGCTCTGACCACTTAAGGTGCATGTTCTATGTGAATGCAGAGGTATCAAGACCGAAGAAGACATTCAAATTCTCCAATGTCATAGCTTCAATGCCTCACTACCAAACCGCTCTGAAAGATTATTGGGAAGGAACCACTCCTTTATTTCACTCCACTTCTGCGCTATTTCGTTTCTCGAAAAAGCTAAAACATTTGAAACCAATTGTCAGGCAAATTTCAAGAGAGGCGTTGAGTCATATTTCTCAGAGAGTGAAGTCTGATTTTGAGATATTGTGCATAAAACAGGAACAGAATCTGCACTCCCCATCAGTGACATCTCAACAAGAGGAAACTGAGGCGTTGGAACAGTGGGAAAAAGTTGCAACAATAGAAGAGGGTTTTATGGCACAAAAATCAAAGTTGAATTGGATTATGGTGGGAGATCAAAACACAAAGGTCTTTCACCGTGCGGTGAAGATAAGACAATCAAGAAATGGGATTAGAGAATTGGAGAGAAATGGAGAGGTGATCAGCGACAATAATGAGATCAAAGTGATGGCAGTGGATCATTTTAACTCCTTACTAAATCAAGCCCAAGAGGACTATCGGGAAACAAGTGGTCCCGAGATTCATGAGCTGGTGGACTTTCAATGTTCTTCTGAGATTAGACAAGGCCTCGTTAAGGAGGTAACGGAAACAGAGGTCAAAGAGGTACTGTTTGCAATGGCGACAAATAAATCACCAGGGCCGGACGGGTACACGGTTGAGTTCTTTAAAGAGGGCTGGCAGATTCTTGGGAAGGACTTAGTAATTGGGATTCAATCTTTCTTCATCAAAGGTTTCCTCCCCAAAGGTATAAACTCTACAATCCTGGCATTAATCCCGAAAAAAGAAGGCGCTAAGCAAATGAATGATTTCAGACCAATCGCATGTTGTAATGTCATTTACAAGCTGATTTCGAAGATTTTAGCAAATCGCTTGAAAAAAATGCTGTCGGATTTCATCGCTCCAAATCAGTCGGCTTTTGTTCAAGATCGTCTTCTTATAGAAAATATTCTTCTTGCTTCTGAGCTGGTTGCTGACTACCATAAGGAAACAATCTCCTCTCGATGTGCTTTGAAAGTGGATATCTCTAAGGCATTTGATTCTGTACAATGGGGATTCTTGCTGAATATTCTGGAAGCAATAAACATGCCACATGAATTTATACATTGGATTAGGCTGTGTATAACCACTGCCTCTTTCTCCGTGCAGATTAATGGCGACTTGGTAGGGTATTTCGGGAGCTCAAGAGGACTGAGACAGGGATGTGCCCTCTCTCCGTACTTGTTTGTAATATGTATGAACGTGCTGTCCAAAAAGCTAGACAAAGCGGCAAGGCATCGAAGCTTTGGGTACCATCCTAAATGCTCCAATTTACAGTTGACGCACCTCTGCTTCGCAGATGATCTTATGATATTTTCTGATGGAACTATACGATCAATGGAAGGAATAATCCGGGTTTTTGACGATTTTTCGAGGATGTCAGGATTGAAGATCAGTTTAGAGAAATCAACTGCTTACCTTGCAGGAGTTTCGGACTCGGCTAGAGAAACTATGTCTCAAAGGTTTGCTTTCGAATTTGGTACATTACCAGTTCGTTATCTCGGACTACCGTTATTAACAAAGAAGATGAGAACTTTGGACTATGCACCGCTCATAGATAAAATCAGAGGGCGATTCAATTCTTGGACAGCTCGGTGTATTTCCTTTGCGGGCAGATTACAATTGCTGTCTTCAGTTATTGCAGGCTTAACCAACTTCTGGATGGTTGCATTCAGGTTGCCAATGAAATGCATCAAAAAAATAGAAAGCATATACTCTGCCTTCCTATGGTCAGGTCCAGATCTTAATCCGAGGAAAGCAAAGATCGCTTGGAAGGACGTTTGCAAACCTAAGGTAAAGGGGGGTCTGGGTTTGAAAAGTCTTCGGGAAACAAATGAAGTTAGTGTCTTAAAACTACTGTGGAGAATAATCACAAATGAAGTTGGTCTCGTTCTGCTCTTATGCGAGGGAAGTCAATTTGGTTAATTTTAGTCAACTCTCCGGGCTCTTGGATGTGGAAACAAATCTTGAAATGCAGAGAGCGTGCAGCAGAGTTCATCAAGATCGAGATTGGGAATGGGAGCTCTTCATCCTTTTGGTACGATAATTGGTCCCCTAAAGGGAACCTGTTATCATTATGTGGATCAAGGGGATTCATTGACATGGGAATTCCAGAAAACTCAACGGTAGAAGAAGCAATCACTACACATCGGAGGAGACGACACATGAACCAAGTGCTGAACCAGGTGGAGGATGAACTAGATTTAGTAAGAAGAAGGTACATAGAGGATGTCGAGGATCTTATTCTTTGGCGTTCAAAGCGGGGGAAGTTCAAGCACCTCTTCAACACAAAAAACACGCGTGACCAGCTGAGATCATCGTCTTCACGGGTTCCTTGGTCTGCAGGAATATGGTTTACGCATCACTGCCCAAAATTCGGCTTCCTGGCTTGGCTAGCTTTGTTAAATCGTCTTTCAACAGCAGATCGTATGCGGGCTTGGAACAATAACAGTTCCTCAGCCTGTGTATTTTGTCACGATCCATGGGAATCAAGAAACCATTTGTTTTTCTCTTGCCCTCTCTCGAAACAGGTGTGGCAAAATTTGGCGGGAGGGATCCTGCAAAATGAATTTTCAGCAAACTGGAGTACTGTGACACAACTCGTCTCAAGATCACAGCCGACCAGAGTGAAAGGATTCATCATTCGGTACCTATTCCAAATGACTATACATACAATATGGAGGGAAAGAAATGCTAGGAGACATGGAACCAACCCATCGTCAGTGACAAGAATGGTAAAATTCATCGATCAAGGGATCCGAAATAGATTCACCACTATTCGAATCCTTGGTGACAGGCGCTATGAGGAGGGAATGCAAATATGGTGTGCCTCAAGACCCATACCTTGACAAAAGTAGAAAGCTCATCACAACTGAGTGGTTTATGTTTAGTCTTTTAAATTCAAAAAGCTCGCATCCAAGAATGTAGAAACGTTTTTTTTCTGGGTTCGAATAAAATTTAACATTCATCCAAAAAAAAAAAAAAGAGTTGGCAACCCCATGTAGAGTTATACTTATCTAACTACAAGATACATGTATATCTAATACCAACAGGATATGTGTATATCCGTATAACTCGTAATACTTACTTTATCCAAAGGATGATATAATTATGGGTGTTTAATTAAGAGATTACCTCCAGCCAGATATTTATCAGATCAAGAGTTTCCTGACGTAGTGAGAAGAAACCAAAGATTTTGTTTTTAAAGCATCAATTTGGATGACTTTGCTTTATCATTTAGATTCCGACATTACTTGTTGTCACGAATATAATTTAGCGTCATTGTCAACGAAGATAGGCGAGCACGTCGTAATCTTATAAGATTATTAATATTTACCTTCCATGAAGGATTTTTGAGCAAAACTTAGTTCCCATTCCTTTTTTTTTACATTCTCTGTACAATTTTCCGATTAAATGAAAGAACTTTCCATTGAATAATTTGAGCAAATGTTACATACTTTCTGCTTTGGCACAGAGGATAACAAAAGTTGGATATAAAATAGCTTAGAAATTAAAGCCCTTTTCTACCAGATTTTTATCGGACTAGTAGTGGCCTAAAGATTTGGGCTATAGAAATTAGAATAACATCCTGTAATGCTATTTATCCGGATTTAAAAATCCCTTATATGTCTAGAGTCAATCTCTGAGCAGAAGAGTAATAGTGAGACTCGAGCTCTTTAAGACTTGCTGATGCATCATCCCCTATTCTAGCCAGCAATCGATTTGTCTTCTCGGCTTCTTGATCAAACTCTGCAATTCTTTGTTCCACATGGTCGTTAAGTGATGCAAATCCAGAAAAAATCGCGGTTTGCTTCAGTTCTGATACGAGTTTCAAAAGAGAATCAGCTGCTTGAACCTGCCACCATTAATTAATGAAGAACTCAGTTAACAAACTCAATGAGGGCATAAGCTAAGCAAAACAAACAAAACCGAAAACAAAAGTTTGGATTATATTGGAGACTCATGAGTGAATGTTTAAGAGATTCAAACATTTCAAATCAGAGAGCTTTGGATCCACATATGCTGCCTTAAACCTTGAAACTGTATTTCTATGTAATTTCCCTAATCCATATGCCTCAAAGAAATCATTCAACAAACACAATAAGGGCATAAGCTCAACCAAAAAAATCCCAGATGAAGAAAAGTAAAATTAGATTTCGGAGATTCAAAACGTTTAGCATCTGTGAGCTTCAGATTCTGCCCTAAACCCTAAACTAGAATTGCAGGTGCATACGAATAAACCATTCGAATTCGATACAATCAGTTACCATTCTCGAAGCTCGCATATCCATCATGAATGCTTCCTGCGAGTTCTTCACCGGCGGATCACTCACCTACACAAACCAAAGATGTACACCTCAATAAACAAACAAAGAAATTCGAACACTTTTGCCAATCGATTTAAAAGAAGGGTATTCTTCAATCGAGTCTATGCTACAAAGATCGGATTCTGATAAATTCTAAGTCTAAAATCGAAAGATATCAGCTACCCTCGCGACATTGATGATTTGCGTGAAGTTATCAACGACAGATGTGATATCAGTCTCAACTCTCTGTAACAACGCTTTTTGCTTCTGTAACGCAGCGGCGGCTGCAGCGGCCGTCGGTCCGCTTCCTCCACCGGATCCGGCCATACCACCACCGGAACCACCGCTTTTGTTCATCATCGCTGGTCCTTGCAGAAAAACGAAGTAAATTCAGATTCACAGACCAGCGATATTATGTGTAAACACACCATTATCAACGACCTATATGATATAAGTGAATCTGATAACATTCCTAACACATATTTATATCTTTTTTTGAATAAAGTAAAAACAAATAACACACCCACGAAACATATTCATTCAGTTTCTTATAATAGCATACATTTTCTTTATTTTCGTACACTTCGATTTGTGAAAGCCAAAATTCGAGTTTTGCCTATTAAGTTTCGCATCGACTGTATTCACTCTAAAACTTTTCAAAATTCGGTTTTACCACACACAACCAAAAAAATTTAGTCTCAAATAATAGACATATTTTAAACTTTGTAAAAGAAATTTTTATCTAGAAGGTGATTTATCGTAGTTAACAGTTTTACGACTAGTGGAAAAAATGAGAACCAAAAAAATCTTTCTCAGACACTTTTTTCGAAACTTTCCCAAAATATTAGAGATTTATTTTTTCTAAAACTCATCTACTTTTCTTTACCATAAATAGTTAATTTCACCCCCACTCCATCATCCCTGACCGGAAAACACCGCGGTTCCACCCTCGACTCTCGTCGGAGGGTATGATTCTTCATCGGTAAGGTCTTTCTCTCTCACCAAAGCACCGCTCCTAACCACCAGAAGCTCTTCTCGGGCTTCCTATAAAAGAAAAAGCAAAAAAATTAAGCTTTCCAAACGATGGCTCGGGGTTTCTCCACTGTAAAAGTATCATTTCAAACCTCCAAGATGTCTCAACAAGCAAACGTTAACCAAGCCTGAAGATTTTTCCCGGTTTTGGGAAGTGTGGTGCTACTGCTTATTTATGTATCTCTCTAGCCAAGTGCTAAGTATCTCTACTCCATCTACATCTGAATTTTCTCTGTCCAAAGAAGAAAAAACGTCAACACTACTAAATCTTTACAATGGCTCTGTCAAAAACAAACTCAAACAACATCCAAGAAGAAGAAGAGGAGATTATATATCTACCTCATGTGGACAACTCTCAACTCATAGCTCGTTTTAACCGAAGTCTGGTGGGATGTATGTTCAACCAAGAAGTCAGAAGTAGGCATGGGCATAAAAACCGGAACCGAAATACCCAACCAGAACCGACCCGAAATTACCGGTTCGGTACGGTTTCAGTTATGGCCAAAATACCCATTGGATCCTACTCATTGATACATGTGGGTATCGGGTAATACCCGAAACCGAACCGAAAACATTTTGGGTACCCGAATTATAATTATATACCCAAAAATATTAAATATATATCAGGTTTTTAGGTATATTTTCGGTATTATGGGTATATTTTCTTTAGTTTTTTCGGGTTTTCGGGTATATTTTCGGATTTTCATATATATTTTGGGTTTACGGGTATATATTTGGTATTTCGGGTATATTTTCCTTAAATATTTCTGGGTTTTAGGGTATATTTTTGGATTTTTGGGTTTTTTTAGGCATTTCTGGTGATAAATACCCTAAACCGATTAAGATCCGAAAAAGTTTGGGTATTTTTCGGTTCTTAAATCTCAGAACCGAACCGATCCGGAACCGACTGGTATCGAACCAGAATCGAACCGAACCGAAAACATTTCGGTACCTATATGGATCCTAAACCTCCCTACATGAAATACCCGGAACCGAACCGAATACCCGAATGCCCAGGGCTAGTCAGAAGTACTGAAGCTCTCATAGCTTTCATGTCGAGACGTAAAATCTGAGATGTAGAAGGTCGTGTTCATGGCATCAACCTTGGTAACTCTCGCTTTCAATTTGACTTTGATTCTAAAGCCGACCTCCAGAAAGTTCTCAACAAAAGGTTGTGCCACTTTAACAAGTGGTATTTCTCGCTTGAGAGATGGATCCCTCATGTAGGAGAATCCTTCCCTAACAACATGATTTTTTGGATAAGAGTTTCTGGAATCCCAACACATTTCTGGATGGAAGAGAATTTTAACGCAATTGGAAGCAGACTTGGTGAAGTAAAGGTTGTTGATGCAAGGGCAGCAAGGATGCAAGTCTCTATAAACGCATATGCTCCTCTGAAGTTGAAACGAAAGCCCGACTTCAGTCCGGAAAAGTTGTTAAAGTCGAACTAAAGTATGAAAAGCTTGACAGATGGTGTCTGCAAACATATTTCACACGATGAGAGAACTTGCCCTCTTTTGACAGAAGACCAAAGAAAAAGAAGATGCTAGAAAGAAAAGCATAAAGAGAATTGGCACAAGCAGTAAGAGACGAGCAAACAAGAGACAGGGAAATCTTCCAAAATTGCAGACAAGCTGGCCACACTTCAAAGCCGTTCCGGGAAAGAAACCCGACGATTATGCCTCTGGAAGACCTCTGGAAGAATCTCATGTTGCTGCAGACAAAGGAATTGCATCTCAAAGAACAAGAAATGAAAATCGTGAGGCTGATGGAAAAAGAAATGAAAGTGTCTAGAATCGGATTGAACAAAGAACTGATTGTACCGTTATGAAGCTAGACATTATGAAAATCACTCCCGTCACCGAGACTACTAGCAACATTCCGACAATATATATCGCAAGAGGCGATACGAATAGTCTTTTGCGGCTAGCATATGGAAGGCAGAAAGGAACCGTGAGAAGCAACCTCCTCCTCCAAAGGATTCTCGTACTGTGCAATCTCTGGTGGCAAAGAGTTGGATGATACCACTTTATATGCATCTCGAACACTATTCTTCCTCAGCGAGGATAGCACATTGAGGCATGTTGCCATTGAGTTGACTCGTCCCCATATGTCAACAGGCCCCAATGGAAGCAGGTCTTCACGCCAGGCTATGATGCTACCTCATGTTGGCTATGGAAGCTTGCTAAGACTCACGTTGTTGCTCATGACGCCGGTTATCACCATCTTATTTCCAACTGGTATTCATGAACAAATTATATGGTTTATTTTTTGTTGACAACAAAATTTGGTTTTAACTGCATAAGCATGTGTTATCGCTAACTAGCAGAGAGATGCAAAAATTTACAGGCTGAGGACTCACTACTGTATGGAGCCATACATAATAGCTGCAAACAGACAACTAAGTGCCATGCATCCCATCTATAGGCTTTTGCATCCCCACTTCCGCTACACCATGGAGATCAACGCTCGTTCACGCCAAAGCTACTCATCAACACAGGTGGAATCATAGAGTCTTGTTTCTGGCCCAGCAAGTATTCAATAGAGCTAAGTTCAGAAGTCTATGGTAAACTTTGGAGGTTCGACATGGAAGGCTTACATGTAGACCTCATCAGAAGGTGAGAAATTCATAGTGTTTTGTTAGTAATATTGTATCACCATAGTTAATATAACTAATTAAGCTATCAAGTTTTGTTTTTAACCCACCAAAAAAAAACAAGGGGCTGGCTGTGGAAGATGAGACCGCAGAACATGGGGTACGACTGACGATATCAGACTACCTGTAACACCCGTCATTTACCTTCCTCAAGACGACATATCACGAGTTAACTTATTTCACAAATAACCACATTTAATCGGTAATAACCAAACATATTCTTTATTTCAATTCTCCCATCTTTCAAATAAAATTAATACAACTATTATTAAAGTCCGATAATTTAAAATTACAATTCCGTTATAAATAAAATCCTGAAATAAACCCCGAAACCCAAAACCAGCACCAGACAAAAAGACATCACCAGTTACTCCTCGTTAACACATGCAGGAAGAGAGGGGTGAGTAATTGGGATTACTCAGCACAGGAAGCCATAGGACTCACGAATTCACCATATACGAATACATCCACGAAAGCCACAAAGTCTAGAACTAAAACAGACAGGCAAACACGTGTCTACGACACGACACACAAAACTACACATGTGGGACTCGAACCCACTAAGCTGACAAAGAGTGTCATTCCATGATATCACGAGTGACGTCGGTCTTTATCATGAAATGCCCTACATGCTTTCATTACTAGCACGCCTCCCGTCTACCGATTCTTCGTACTCTTACAGCACTTCTTCGAAACGATCCTTCGTGCTTCTAGCTAGTACTTCATCGCCTTCCTGGCTCGTCAGCCACCCTGATCCATGGTCTAGTCTCGAGCATCCCGTGGGCTAGTCTCGAGCACACCATGGACCACCACGCAACTGATGGGCAACTGATGGGATTCGTCTAACCACAGACTTCGCCTTGGTTGCCTCATCCCACACAGGCACTATCGCGGCTTTATCCGCTACTAGTGCCTTCAGCACTTTACTACACCTACTCTGACATTTAACATTCAACGTTCATTTCAACAAGTCACACAACAAACAACACTCAACCGTATTCTCTTCATTTAATTTATTATTTCTAGGTGATACATATGCACATATTCATATATATAATTATAATACAATAATACATACACAAACAAATACATGTTACTTATTTATATGTAACCCGTAAGTATATATGGTTTAATAATGGGCTAAATGATTAACGGAGATGTACGTGTATATGAAGAAAATACGAACTCGTTCCTCACCTTAGCAAATCGGATTGAATTCTCGGTAAGACGAACGGTTTAGGAATTCTGGTTCAAATCGGATCTGCAATCGGTACACAAATATCGGTTATGATTCAATAATTAATTAAACCACATCCATTGGGTTTAATTAAAATTATGATCTCTCGGTTTACTACACAATTAAACCCAACACCAATTGGTTTATTAATCCACGATTTCACACATATCCAACGTCACTTAGCCTCCTACTTTACTTGGATTAAACAGATTTGGGATTTCCCTCGGTTTAATTCTAAACCAACCCACACCAAACCAATCTAAAGTCCAACCAATCAACATCATCTTCTCCAATAAAACACAAATTGATGATGTCAAGCTTCTCTCAGAAAACTCAAGGTCCGATCGGTACCTTCTTGAAAAACAATCGACAGTGGCGCTGAACGGTGGTGGCTGCAATTTTTCTGCGGTTCCAAGGGCTGCGACGGATCTCCGGCAAACAGAGGCAACGGGTTAGTCTTGGGTGAAGGCAAAGCAGAGCAAATCGGGTTTAAGGGTCTCGGGTTTACCTTCTCCGATCACTCCTATGTGAGACGGCGGGAGGTTGGCGACGACGGACGGGTCTGGAAGCTTCGACGGTGGTGCGAGTTTCAGACCTACAGTGGCTCCAAAGCAAACGAGGTTAGGTTCATCTCAGTCGGACCAAGATAGAAGAAGACCCTAGGGCCAAGCTCACGGCTTACCTTTTCGACGACGTGACTCGGTCGACGACAGCTCCTGAATCAACGGCGGTGACAGACTCGGGTTCAGGAGCAGCGGCGACTGCTCCGGGTTCAGGAGCAGCGGCGACTGCTCCGGGTTCAACTGCGATGGCGACCTCCGTTGACGGTAAACATTCGATCTCTTTTCTCTCTCTCTTTTTCTTTTCTTGCTTTGTGTGTTGTGTGGTTATAATGTCTTTCTTCCTTTTGTAGACAATTAGTGAGCTTGTAGGGACACACACATGGTCATGATTAGGAGTTGTTTTTAGGCTTAGAGGGAATGTGGTGGTGAGTGGTGTAAAGTGATCTCTGTGAGTTGGGTGGGGGATGTTACAATTCTCCTCAACTACAAAGGAATTCGTCCCCGAATTCAGTTCACTGTCTGGTCCACTACCATTGTCCTTAAAGAGTTTGGGATAGTCTGTTCGCATATGCTGTTCTGATTCCTAAGTCTCTTCCCGAATTCCGTCTCTTTCCCAACATACTATGACTGACTTTGCCTTATTACCATGAATCTCATTTTCCTTATTGTCCAGAATTTCTATGGGTTTACTCAATACCGACAAATTTTGGTTTAAATCCGTTGGTGGGTTTGGGAGGACCAATTCTGGTTCCTTAACAACCTTCCGCAAGACCGATACGTGAAAGACGTCATGGATGTTTGATAACTCTTGTGGTGATGCCAAACGATAAGCTATAGCCCCAATCCTTTCCGTAATGACATACGGCCCCATGTATCTCGGCTTAAGCTTCTTCAATTTCCGATACTTATCAGCTCCTCTGAATGTCCTCATTTTCAAGAATACTGCGTCACCCACTGCAAATTGTAAATCCTTTCGGCGCTTGTCAGCGTAACTCTTTTGCCTGTCATGGGCTTCTTTTAGCCTGTCTTTAAGCAATTCCTTTTGGGTTACTGTTTCTTGAATCATCTCCGGCTCTAAGTCCTTACGTTCTCCCACTTTAGTCCAACAAAGCGGAGTACGACATGGTCTCCCGTACAGAGCCTCGTACGGTGGCATTTCTATGCTGGAATGGTAGTTGTTGTTGTATGCAAACTCCACTAATGGCAAATATTTGACCCGGTTTCCTTCCCAGTCGAGTACACAAGCTCTCAACATATCCTCAAGTGTATGAATTGTTCTCTCAGACTGTCCGTCCGTCTGGGGATGATACGCTGTGCTGAGGCGAACCTTTGTTCCCAATACCTTTTGAAAAGCCTGCCAGAATATTGACGTGAATTTTGGATCCCAATCCGACACGATGCTAACTGGCACTCTGTGCAGCTTCACAATCTCATCCAGATACAATTGTGCTAAGCGGTCTGCGTCATAGGTTTCCTTTATGGCTAAGAAATGTGCGGTCTTGGTTAGTCGATCCACTATTACCCAAATGACATTTTTACCACTTGTGGTCCTTAGTAGCTCAGTAACAAAGTCCATTGTTATCATATCCCATTTCCACTCAGGTAAGGGCAAATTCTGAAGTAACCCACTTGGAACTCGATGTTCTGCCTTCACTAGCTGGCACGTCTGACACTGTGATACCCAATATGTCACATCCTTCTTCATACCTCCCCAGTTGTAATACCGTTTCAGGTCTCGATACATTTTTGTGGTTCCTAGACGTACTGAGAATCTCGAATTATGAGCTTGTGCTAAGATCTCGTCCGTTAGGCCCTTGTCATTCCGCACGCTAACTCGGTTCTCATACATGATCGTCCCATTTTCTGCGGTGTGGTATCCTTCCACATTGTTCTCCACTGCTTTTAGCAATACAATATCATGTTTCTGCGCTTCCCGTATTCTCCATAATAGGTCAGCCTGATTTACAGCCTCTAATCCAACTACATCTTCTCCCGCTGAAGTTGCACAAATTCGCAGCGTGCATAAAGTAGCTTCCAGTTCTTGCATTTCTTTTTCCCTTGATACATCGCTCTTCCTTCTACTCAGTGCATCGGCCACTAAGTTATCCTTTCCTGGATGATATGCGATGTCCAAATCGTAATCAGCTAACAATTCCACCCATTTTCTCTGCCTCAGATTAAGATCAGACTGAGTGAAAATGTACTTAAGGCTCTTGTGATCTGTGAACACTTGAATCTTCTCACCGTACAAATATGAGCGCCATATCTGTAAGGCGAACACCACTGCTGCCAGTTCCAGATCGTGTGTCGGATAATTCGTCTCATGCGGCCTCAACTGCCTGGATACATAAGCGATGACCTTTCTGTCCTGCATCAAAACACAACCCAATCATGTTCCTGAAGCATCTGTATACACCACATATGGTACTCCTGTCTTTGGTAATACTAATATTGGTGTCTCTGTCAAATGACTTTTCAACTTCTGGAAGCTCCTCTCACACTTTTCTGTCCACTCGAACTTCATATCCTTTCCTGTGAGACGAGTCATCGGTTTTGCCGTACTTGCGAATCCCTCTACAAACTTCCGATAATAACCTGCTAATCCCATAAAACTGCGAACCTCGGTACCACTCTTAGGAGTAGGCCAAATGGTTATTGATGCGATCTTCTCTGGATCCACTGACACTCCCTCCACTGAAACAACATGCCCTAGAAAACCAATCTTCCTCTCCTAAAAGTTGCATTTACTCAATTTCCCAAACAGTTGTTGTTCCCGCAACTTTTCTAGTACACCCGCAAATGCCCCTCATGATCCTCTCTGCTCTTCGAGTAAACCAAGATGTCGTCGATGAATATAATAACGCACTTGTCCAAATACTCGCGGAAAACATTGTTCATCAATTTCATGAACGCAGCTGGCGCATTAGTCAACCCAAACGGCATTACTACAAATTCGTAGTGGCCATACCTTGTCCGGAAAGCCGTCTTCCGTATATCCTCCTCTGCTATTGAAATCTGGTGGTAGCCAGATGCTAAATCAATCTTCGAGAACCAAGATGCCCCTTGTAGCTGGTCTAACAACTCATCGATTCGTGGTAACGGATACTTGTTTTTTATAGTAACTTTGTTCAACCCACGGTAGTCGATGCAAAGCCTGAAACTCCCATCCTTCTTTTTCACGAATAACACTGGTGCTCCCCACGGTGAACTACTCGGCCTGATGAAACCCTTATCCGTAAGATCTCCAACTGCTTTTTCAACTCTGCCATTTCTGCAGGTGCGAGACAATACAGTGCTCTCGATACAGGTGTCGTTCCCGGTTCCAGCTATATGGTAAAAGCATCTCCTCTGCTCCGTGGTGGTCCCTTCAAGGACTCAAATACGTCTGCGTATTCTTCTACTACTGGAATATTGTCAACTCCCAACTCCATGTCCTCCCCCACTACAGAGATTGTGGCGAGAAAAGCATCATTCCCCTTTTCTATCAGCTTCTCGGCTTGCAGCATGGAAATGATAGAAATACCCTTGTTGTACTTCACTCCTTGAAATACTAATTTCCTTTCTGGTATGGCAAAATGAACTCGGGCTCGATAACAATCCAACAGAGCTCTGTGCTTAGTCAACCAATCCATTCCAAGAATCACGTCGTAATGGTTTAGCTCCATTTATGTTAGGTCCCCAAGCAGTACTTCTCCTTTGATCACGACGGGTACGTCTTGGTGAACTCCAGTAGATCCCATTCGCTCAACTCCGGCGGTATGAATCTTCCTCACTTTTGGAACAAATTCTCCCGTAAAGCTCCAACTCTTCGTCAGTCCCGAGCTGACACAACTGAGTGTAGCTCCAGTATCGAACAATGTGTGAGCTAACCAGCCTCCCACTAAAACCGATCCTACATGGTTATGCTACCGTTAAGCATACAATTCGCATAGACACGACTGTTGAATTCACTAAACATGAAATGACGCAAGAAAATAAATTTAGATTTACGTACCAGCGATCTGTTCAGCCACATCGTGATCTCCAGCCATCATCACGTGCTGTCTTGTGTCCTGCCTCTTTGGAGGTGGCGGCAAGTATTCTCGACGACGGTCTCCTGCATGCTGCCTTCCATTTCTCTTCTCCGGGCACTCTCTCGCATGATGCCCTGGTTTCCTACAGATGTTGCATTCTCCTAGTGGTATAGGTCGAGTGCAATCCCTCTTGAGATGACCTGGTATATTGCATCTGTAACACACTCCAGGCGTGTTACCTAACATACATTGTCCATAATGCGTCTTCCCACAGCGGTTGCACCTCGGTATTGATGTCGTGACTGCATTGGCACCATCCCATGATCTCTTATGTGACTCGATCCCCTTGGAAACCCTTGCTTGTGCGGCCTTACTCATACTTGCCTCCTTTTCCAGTCCTATCTCCAGCTTGGACGCTTTTTCCACTAACTCGATCATGCTGCAGAAGTCACTCACCCCAACACGGTTCTGCAGCTCAATCCTTAGTCCGCCTTGGAATCAACGAATCTTCTCACGCTCATCAATGTGACGACCAGCAAACCTCCTCAATCGGCTAAATTCCTTCTCGTACTCTCTTACGGTTTTGCTACCCTGCTGCAGATGTAAGAACTGGCTCTCCATAGTATCCATAGCCTCCTGCGGAAAATATCTCTTGGAGAACTCATCGTCAAAATCGGCCCATGTCAGCTCGTAGCGACCTTGGGCCTCTTCTACCACACCTTCCCACCAAACAAGGGCATCATCCTTCAAGTACTGCACCGCCAGGCCCTTTCGATATGCTGGTGGACACTGTATTGCCTCAAAGTTCCACACAAGCCTCTTCCTCCAGTTGTCAGCAACCAATGCATCAGAATCCCCGGTGAAGAAATCCATGCTCATACCCTTCAAATAATTAATAGCTTCCTAATATGTTGGTCTCGGTGGGCGAACTGGCATCAGAGGGGGTGGTGGCGGGTACTAAAGATCAGCTGCATCATTTTGCGGTGCCTGGTGCATGGGTGTATCATGCTGAACCCGCTCATCTGGCTCAAGGTCTCCAAACCTCTCACGGTACCTCTGCAGCTCAGCCAGCGCGACTGCATGCGCCTCAGCTTGGGCCTCAACATTCTGCGGTGCCTGATTGAGATTGACAGGCTGCATACTTGCGGTCGAATCGGCTTGAACTGCGCGTGATCTGGTCCTAGCAGCCACTCCATTCCTAGCTCCACGTCCATTCTTTAGCAGCATATGAACACACAATAGCAAGTGAGTCAGCGGTCCCGTAAAGACTGATCTACCTGCTAAAATAAACAATAATAACTAGAGGCTCATCTAGGTGGTGATTTTATATCATTTGAAAAATCCCCATTTTGAAAACTTTGAAATCCAATTTTTCCCAATCCCACTAACGTAGAATTATCCTCTCATCCCAAACCTAGGCTCTGATACCAAATTGTAACACCCGTTCTTTACCTTCCTCAAGACGACATGTCACGAGTTAACTTATTTCACAAATAACCACATTTAATCGGTAATAACCAAACATATTCTTTATTTCAATTCTCCCATCTTTCAAATAAAATTAATACAACCATTATTAAAGTCCGATAATTTAAAACTACAATTCCGTTATAAATAAAATCCTGAAATAAACCCCGAAACCCAAATCCAGCACCAGACGAACAGACATCACCAGTTACTCCTCGTTAACACCTGCAGGAAGAGAGGGTGAGTAATTGGGATTACTCAGCAAGAAGAAGCCATAGGACTCACAAATTCACCATATACGAATACATCCACGAAAGCCACAAAGTCTAGAACTAAAACAGACAGGCAAACACGTGTCTACGACACGACACACAAAACTACACATGTGGGACTCGAACCCACTAAGCTGACAAAGAGTGTCATTCCATGATATCACGAGTGACGTCGGTCTTTATCATGAAATGCCCTACATGCTTTCATTACTAGCACGCCTCCCGTCTACCGATTCTTCGTACTCTTACAGCACTTCTTCGAAACGATCCTTCGTGCTTCTAGCTAGTACTTCATCGCCTTCCTGGCTCGTCAGCCACCCTGATCCATGGTCTAGTCTCGAGCATCCCGTGGGCTAGTCTCGAGCATCACGTGGGCTAGTCTTGAGCACACCATGGACCACCACGCAACTGATGGGCAACTGATGGGATTCGTCTAACCACAGACTTCGCCTTGGCTGCCTCATCCCACACAGGAACTATCGCGGCTTTATCCGCTACTAATGCCTTCAGCACTTTACTACACCTACTCTGACATTTAACATTCAACGTTCATTTCAACAAGTCACACAACAAACAACACTCAACCGTATTCTCTTCATTTAATTTATTATTTCTAGGTGATACATATGCACATATTCATATATATAATTATAATACAATAATACATACACAAACAAATACATGTTATTTATTTATATGTAACCCGTAAGTATATATGGTTTAATAATGGGCTAAATGATTAACGGAGATGTACGTGTATATGAAGAAAACACGAACTCGTTCCTCACCTTAGCAAATCGGATTGAATTCTCGGTAAGACGAACGGTTTAGGAATTCTGGT
>PKMM01026435.1:711942-747108 GCA_002933915.1 Eutrema heterophyllum | reverse complement strand
AGAGACGTTAGGTTTGATGAATCGAAAGGGTGGAACTGGGAAAAAGAAGAAGGTGAGGAGAAAATCGAGTGGGAAGCGATGGTAGAAGAAGATGAAGGAGAAATCAATGAGAACAGAGAAGAGAATGATGAAATTGTTGCTGCTCATGAAGAAACTGCAACAAATGCACAAGAAGAAGCAGAAACAGAGGCAGTAGAGACGCCACCAGTTAATGATGGAAAAAGATCAAGGCAAGCACCAATATGGATGAAAGATTATGTTTGCCAAGGAGTAAAGCTTGTCATTGAAGAAGAAAAGGATGAAGTACTGGCGATGTTCATTGCTGCAGAGGATCCAGAAAGGTATGAGGATGCTGCTCAACATGAAATCTGGCGAAAAGCGATGGAAGCAGAAATCAAATCCATCGAAGAAAACAGAACTTGGGAATTAGTTGAGCTACCTGCTGAAGCAAAGGTTATTGGGGTGAAGTGGGTTTACAAAACCAAGTATAATGAGAAGGGAGAGGTGGACAAGTTTAAAGCGAGGCTAGTAGCTAAAGGCTATCACCAAACGCAAGGTATCGATTTTCACGAGGTATTCGCTCCGGTAGCCAGGTGGGATACAATTCGATCCTTGCTAGCAGTTGCGGCTCAAAGAGGATGGACTGTTCTTCAACTCGACGTAAAGAGTGCCTTCCTACACGGAGAACTCAAAGAGGAGGTTTACGTTGAGCAACCACAAGGTTTTGCGGTTGAAGAAGCAGGGGATAAGGTGTATAAGCTAAGGAAAGCTCTATATGGGCTCAAACAAGCTCCACGAGCTTGGTACAGCAGATTGGAGGGGTATTTCATGAGGAAAGGGTTTAAGAAGTGTTACTGTGAACACACGCTCTTCGTGAAAAAGGAGGCTGAGAAGATTCTGATAGTGAGCGTTTATGTCGATGATCTAATTTACATGGGAGATTCGAAAGAGATGCTTGAAGAATTCAAAAGTGAGATGATGAAGGAGTTTGCGATGACAGATTTGGGAATGATGAAGTATTTTCTGGGAGTAGAGGTTGTGCAGGACGAGAAAGGAATCTTCATTGGCCAAAAGAAATATGCAGAAGATATTTTGGTGAAATTTGGGATGGAAGATTCAAATTCTGTGAAGAATCCGATGGTTCCAGGGCAAAAGCTGACGAAACAAGGAGCAGGAGCAGCCGTAAACCCTACTGTCTTTAAGCAATTGGTTGGGAGCTTAAGGTATCTCACAGCAACCAGACCGGACTTAATGTTTTCTGTAAATCTGGTCAGTCGTTACATGGAAGAACCAACGGAGCAACATATGATGGCGGCGAAGAGAATCCTGAGGTACGTAAAGGGAACCTCTGCCCTCGGAATTCAATATAAAAGGGAGGGGGATTCTAGGCTATGTGGATATGTTGATAGTGATTATGCTGGGGATGCTGATGATAAGAAGAGTACTTCTGGGTATACGTTTCTAATTGGAAAAGCAGCAGTTGCTTGGGCTTCAAAGAAACAACCTATAGTTACACTATCAACAACCGAAGCTGAGTTCGTGTCTGCAGCTTATGGAGCGTGCCAAGCTGTGTGGGAAAGGAACATTCTGGAAGAAATTGGTGTGTCTCAGGGAGAAGGTACGGTTGTGTTCTGTGACAATAATTCAACAATCAAGTTGTCCAATAATCCGGTTATGCACGGGAGGAGCAAGCACATCCATGTGCGATTTCATTTTCTGAGGGAACTGGTGAATGAAGGTGTTATCAAGCTCGAATATTGCTCAATGGTGGAACAAATCTCAGACATCATGACGAAGGTTGTTAAACTCGAGGTGTTTGAGAAACTAAGATCGAAGCTGGGTCTTTGCTTGAAGGAGGAGTAAACAGAAAGGAGTTTTCAGTTTAGGGGAAGGTTTGTAGTCGTTAGTTTTTCAGTTTGAATAAGTCAATTAAGTTGAAATAGTCTAAGATGAATAAGTCAGAACATTTCTGGTTTGTAGGGACGGTTCAAGTAGTTGCTGAGTTTTAGGATTCGATCTGTTGTAAGTCTAAAGTCTATTTAAAAGAGACTTAGATACGTTGAAGAATAATAAGAAAAAAATCAGTTTCGAAAGTTGCAGACTTCTCTGAGTTTTTCTCTTAACAGTGGCTGCAATTTTCTGTGGTTCCAAGGGCTGCAACGGATCTCCGGCGAACAGAGGCAACGGGTTAGTCTCGGGTGAAGGGAAAGCAGAGCAAATCGGGTTTAAGGGTCTCGGGTTTACCTTCTCCGATCACTCCTATGTGAGATGGCGGGGAGGTTGGCGACGACGGACGGGTCTAGAAGCTCCGACGGTGGTGCGTGTTTCAGACCTACAGTGGCTCCAAAGCAAACGAGGTTAGGTTCATCTCAGTCGGGCCAAGACAGAAGAAGACCCTAGGGCTAAGCTCACGTCTTACCTTTTCGACGACATGACTCGGTCGACGACGGCTCCTGAATCAACGGCGGTGACAGACTCGGGTTTAGGAGCAGCGGCGATTGCTTCGGGTTCAACTGCGACGGCGACCTCCGTTGACGGTAAACACTCGATCTCTTTTTTCTCTCTCTTTTTCTCTTCTTGCTTTGTGTGTTGTGTGGTTATAATGTCTTTCTTCCTTTTGTAGACAATTAGTGAGCTTGTAGGGACACACACATGGTCATGATTAGGAGTTGTTTTTAGGCTTAGGGAATGTGGTGGTGAATGGTGTAAAGTGATCTCTGTGAGTTGGGTGGGGGATGTTACACTACCTGTTTGCGAATGACGGTCTAATGTTGTGGGATGCACTTAAGGAATGGATAACAGACTATATGAAGCACTATTATCCAGATGCAGGACTTATCATGTTGGATTAGGAACTCCAAGGATGGTGGAGTGAAGTGAGGAACATAGGGCATGGAGACAAGAAAGACGAACCATGGTGGCATGTCCCGATAACAAAAGATGACTTGATCGGCGTGCTGGTTACGATTGCGTGGGTGGCCTCAGGTTACCATGCAGCTGTAAATTTTGGACAGTACGGGAATGGAGGATACTTTCCTAACCGACCAACCACAGCAAGGATAAGAATGCCAGTGGAAGAGCCGACAGAGGAAGAGCTAAAAGAGTTCTATGAGGAGCCAGAGAAGGTGATGCTTAAGACATTCCCGTCGCAGAGGCAGGCGACGCAAGTGATGGTGACACTGGATCTCTTATCGACTCATTCACCTGACGAAGAGTACCTGGGAGAAGAGCCAGAAGCATCTTGGGCCAACGATCTTGTCATCTATGCTGCATATGAACGATTCAAAGGCAGACTCCAATATCTAGAAGGAGTGATAGATGAGAGGAACGTGAACGTTTCTCTAAAGAATAGAGCTGGAGCTGGTGTTATTAAGTACGAGCTTTTGAAGCCCATCTCTGAATCCGGTGTTACCGGAATGGGTGTTCCCTATAGTATTTCTATCTGATCTAAATGCAATGGTTTCTCTGAAATTATCGTGTTCCTTCTTAATAGAATCAAAAATAAGTGATCCATTGCCTTTTGGCCCTTTTCTTATAATAATAAATCTCAACCTGCGCAAGAATACCAAATGCGTTGCGGAGGAGGAATTTGACTGTGGCATTTCTTTTGGAGAGAAGAGTTAAGTCATGCCTCTTTAATTTTGGTCCTTACTTCTCTATTGGCAGTGAAGCAGCAGAACATGTTTACTGATTACAAGACTGAAAATGAAGAAGAAGAAGAACATATTTCATCTCAATCTCAAGCCCAAGCTCTCTATCTCTCTCCATCACCTCCTTTTCCTCCCAGATTCCATCTCCTCTCTGTAACACCAGAAAATGCAACGATAAGTTGAAGAAGTTTGTGACAAAAGGGTTTAACTCTAACCTATTGCCCTTTCTGCAAGTATTTTTACTTGCTTTGAATAGTATGTTTGGTTGTTTATGATCTTAGAATAGTATGTTTGGTTGTTTATGATCTCTACCCTTTTTATCAATGTTTACTACATGTTTGATTACATGTTTGATGAATAAAGCAAATCCGATTATCTTGTTAACAGAATAGTCATCATTTTCTATAATTTTGTTTGGTTCATCAAGAATACGTCCTCTCAAGTTTTATGGTTTTCTCATCCATCATATAGTTATCATTTTAAAGAGTTTATCCTTTTAAAAGAATTTTCTTATGGGGGCGTCAAGCAACACTTGTAATATAATGGTTACATAGTAGTTAGTACTAATATCTTGTCTTAGGAGACATGATCTTTATATCTCTCTCATAATTTGGTTAACAGAAACTACCTCCATACCCTTTGCCTAATGCCCACTCATGAGGTTCTCACCCAAAGCTTAACCCCTCAAGCAAGTCATTATTGTAGGACGGTTTTTCTCTAAGTCTCATATACTCTTACTATTATTCCATTGCTTATTCATTGTTGTAAATGCAGGAAACACAATTTGGACATAGGCAAAAGCATCTTCTTCAGTTAGAAAAGGCTCTTACTCTTGCAGATGCAATAGTTGGAGATGAATAAGCAATGCAATAATACAGTAGTAAGAGTATATGAGAGGAAAAAGATGAAGGGAACTATGAGACAAGACCCCAGACAGAATTTCAGAAGTTTATCAGTCCTACAAGAGCTGGTGATAATAAAAATAAAAAAAAAACTTGATAGATTTGGCATTAACACTTACCTAATACTAACGAACATTCTTGCATCACAGTCATGAATGTTGAACAACAGAGTAAAACTTGACCCTTCTGTAGAGTAGAGCGACCAAAAGTGAACTCTGGAAAATTTCTGGTACAGATGAATCCATGGAAGATTAAAAAAAAAAAAAGGTGACTTTCTCTAACTAATATGCAACCCTTGGAATCTACTTCCATTACCTGATAATGTTAGATTGTATTCCCTTTTGTTTTTGCTTTTAATACAAGATTGTATATCTCTTTATTTATTCAGGAAGGTGTTTGGTAATAGCGAGCGAATGCCGCGGGATCTCCACTCTGCCTATCTCAGATCTCTTTCATCTCCGATCGAATCTCAAGAATGGGTTTTGAGACAGGAAAGGCACCCCTTCTCGGGAATGGAAGACCATTGTCGAGCCAGTTCAAGACCTTCGCAAATGTCTTCATAGCTATCGTCGGCGCTGGGGTTCTGGACCTTCGCAAATGTCTTCATGGCGGTGGTGATTGTGGAGGATGTCAAGATTACAGTGGAGCAGAGGCCTGACGTGGTTGCCTTTGGCGGCATGTCCGTCTTCTTCTATGGGATGGGAGTGGCCGTTTTCGCCTTTGAAATTGTGGGGATGGTTTTGTCTCTCGAATCGGAGATGAAGGACAAGGACAAGTTTGGCAATGTGTTGGCTCTCAGCATGCTATTCATCGCGGTGTTGTACGGAGCTTTTGGTGTGCTAGGCTACATGGCTTTCGGGGATGAAACAATGGACATTATCACGGCCAACTTGGGGGCGGGAATGGTGAGCAGCCTTGTGCAGCTGGGACTATGCATCAACCTCTTCTTCACCTTCCCATTGATGATGAACCCTGTGTTTGAGATCGTTGAGAGACGTTTCTGGAGTGGTATGTACTGTGTGTGGCTCAGATGGCTCCTCGTCTTAGCAGTGACCCTGGTGGCTCTCTTGGTGCCAAACTTTGCAGATTTCTTGTCATTGGTTGGCAGCAGCGTCTGCTGTGCGCTGGGCTTCGTGCTGCCTGCTTTGTTTCATCTGATGGTCTTCAAAGACGAAATAGGGTGGAAGCAACGGGCTCTGGACGCCGGGATCGTGCTACTGGGCTTCGTTCTTGCTGTCTCAGGTACTTGGAGTTCCCTGAGCGAGATCTTCAACTGAAACCAGAGGTAGGTGAAAGAGATTGGACAATGCTGTTTCTTTTCTGTCCATTTTTGACTCTTGTTTTGTTGGAATCTTTTTCTAGTTTTCAATGAATATTGAGGTCGAAATACATTATTTATTATATTGACTCCAAAATGAAGTGTGTGCCAATTATCCAGTTACTTTTAGAGTATGTCTGTGTAGCTGTTGCCATTGTGTTTGATAACAGTCTTCTTGTTCAAGGCACTTTGGAGGTAATATTTATCCAACTACAGTAGTGTTTTTATTTATTGCTATAAAACCAAAATGTCTTCCTGGCCCTGGGATGGTGTTGTGGTTACGTAGCACGTTTGAACTCATGAGGCTTCGTCACGACTCGGGTTAGAGGAGAAGCTGCCACATGGCACATGCTCCCCAACACAGAGGCCACGTGCACCGCCCAGCATCTATATGCATCATGTGAAAATTAAGAGAGGTAAAGAAATGGCAGACACAGGCAAAGGAAGCTTAGGCGCTGGCTGCAACGATCGCTGTGGCTGCCCTGCTCCCTGTCCCGGTGGCGATTCCTGCAGGTTGCTCCTCTATATCCTCTATTAATATATATTGATGTGTTTTGTTCATCTTAAAACAACGTGGTTGTGATTCTACTCCATGTAGGTGCAGGATGAGCGAAGCATCTGGTGGGGATCAAGGGCACAACATGTGCCCGTGTGGGGAGCATTGCGGCTGCAACCCTTGCACCTGCCCCAAGACCCAGACCTCCGCCAAGGGCAAGGCCTTCTGCAACTGTGGTGAGGGCTGCACCTGCGCCACTTGCGCCGCTTAGACCATGTCTATAGCATATACTTGTATAATAGGTACGAGCTAGTCGATTAGGTCCCCAGTCTCTGAAATAAAACTGTGTTTACTAGGTGCAACAAAATATATCGTATACTCTGCTCTTGTACTGCAACCGCTTGGCTCTAAAGTCTAAACAAAACAAAAGGAAATATACAATACCTTGGGAATGGGTGATGTGAGTATCAAGAACGCATGAACCAACAGGGTCTCTTTCTCCACATCAATCTTCTTAATAACTTCACATTTCTCCTCGCAAATTACCACTTGTAATCATGCCATGAACATACTCCTGAAAAGCAAGCTCTAAATGTAGATAAGAGTCCGACCCAAACCACTGCGCTTATTAAACATCAGGTCATTCTTACGATGGTGACAATATTCTTCCTATTAAGGATAATGATTGGGAAAATAGCATTTTTTCTAAAAAAATTAGTAGTTACATTAGTATTTTAAACCTTTTAACTTAATTATACTAATCCATTAAATCTGACAAATTTGTTCGCGCTGTAACGGAACATCGGAACATTGATAGTCCAATAGTTAATTCTATTTATTTAATTTAATAGTTAATTCCATTTATTTAATTAAAACATGTATATTATTTATTATAATTGAAATTACAAAAAACAAAATCTTATGTAAAATAAAGAAATTTACCCCGACAAACAAAAAAGAAAAAAAATAGAAATCCCCAAATCGATTTGGGGATTTAGAGTTGTTGAGAGAAAACCCAGAAAATTGAAGAAGAGAAGAATTCGAGGAAGGGAGAGTCGGATGCATTGGAGTCGAAATGGGGTAAGGATGTCATCCTCAATGTTCGATTTTTGGGGTTGCGATTTTGTGTTCTGATTTTCGATTTCGAAGTTCTGGGTTTTCGATTTTCGATTTTCGATTTTCGATTTCTGGGTTTGCGATTTTGAACATGAACTCGACTCGACTGGATTTATGGGTTTGCGATTTCTGGTATTTTCGATTTTTGATTTCTGGATTTGTTTACTTTACAGTGACACCTCAACGATAAAGGTGAATTTACTAAACGGATCTCGTAAACCTTCTTCTCCAGGCGAGCAGAGAGATGTAGACAGAGAAAACGAAAGAGAGAGAGAGAGCAGGAAAATTCTTCTCTTTTATCTTCTTTTCCTTTTTGTTTCTTTCTATCCAATCATAACGAATATATAATTCCAATAATTAAAAAAATAAAATGGTGAATTGGTGTTCAAATTCTCCTTCCTCTCACACGACGCGTCGTGAATTTCAACCAGCAGTAACTTGCAGGGAAGACGGCGGAAGCAACCGTAATTGTATCATTCCGACGATACTCCGATCCCCTGAGACTTGATTCCGGAGAGAGAGAGGAAAGAGTTTGGTGTTCGGTTAGTTGGATTAGGAAAATTAAAAAAAAAAATGAACGGGGAAGAAGACAAAAGACGAAGAGAAAGTATTTTGCTACGTTACGGTATGAGCTTATATCTCAACCGTTGGATTAGGATTGGGACTCTTAGATTTTTTCAATAATAAAAACGATTTTGAGATGTTCAAAAAAAAAAAAAAACGATTTTGATTAAAAAATAATAAAAATTATCCACATTTTAATTAAATTCAACGGAGTTAGTTGTACCATTACGGCGCGAGTAAATTTGCCAAATTGAAGATTTAATGTGTTAATATAATTAGGTTTAAAGAGCTAGTGTAATTCTTTCAAGGTTTAAAGTGTTACCTTTTTTATCCATGAATGTTAAAAATGTGATTTTCCCGATAATGATTAAAGATATTCCTTGATTATATTTGTTTAGATTTGATTCAATCTATATCTCTCTAGATAGACTCAAATCTCCTATATGTGTATATAAATACTTGTAATCTCTCAACATCAATATACAAGAGTTCATACATTCTTCACTTGCAACCTGATGGTCTTTGGAAAGCAGTTCTCCAATAATTGAGTCTGAGAAGCATCCCCAAAATGAAAGCCAGTGAAATGCCACTCTAATCTGTACAAACATTATATCGTTGAAAACTGAATGTCTAGCAACATCTTCTACTACTCGATAACTCTAAAAATGGTCCAGATGCTAGAGACAGCGCCACTGCCTCAAGCCAATTAGAATGGCTAACACTAACACTATGAAAACTAACCATTGAAGTTGAGATAGCCAGATGATTCAAATCGTGTCAAGCTAAGTATGCATCCTGCTTCAAGTGCTGTGTTAGTTCGTGACACACTTCAAAAGCAAAAAAGAGATGTTTTTAACTTGTGTGTGCTCACAAGCAGGGGAAGATGAAAGTGACTAGGAGAAAGAACCTTGAAATGTGGGGGGAGTAACAGAAGATAGGATTCTGGGGGAGTCAGGGAGATTTTTGAGTTTAAAGTTTTCTCGACCAGTCGTGAAGTGTAGGAGGCGGCTCTAGTGAGTGATGTAGATCCCTCTACGAATCATGCTCTGAAACTGGTTTTGGTTCATGTTGATGTCGCCGTCGTAAGAAGAAAGGAAGCCATCAGAGAAGAATAATCTTGTAGGGAGTGAAAATCTGTCGTGAAAATCTGAGCAACTCTTTGCAAATAAATTGCTGGAGTTAAACCATAAATTTGGATTCTGTGCTGAAAAAGGACTATTACAGAGGGCTATGCCCAATCCTCTATATTTGTTTTATCCTTCTTTTATAGCTTCTAGAAGCAATATAGAGAGAGAGAGGATTATTACACAAACACAGAACAATGAATGATACAATATTACTACTACAATTCTAGTTCTCTATACCATTGCCTTTCTTATGTCTATTACCATTAAATGTGAGCCCAAGAAATCAAACGATTCAAAAATTTCTGATGTGAGAGATGAAAGTAGGGGTGGGCATTCGGTTAATTGGTTTGGTTCGGTTCGAGCTTTTCGGTTTTAAAGTATCAGGTCCCATTCGGGATTAACTTCTATTTCGGTTTGGTTCGGTTTTCGATTTTTTCGGGTTTTACAAATAATAACCGAATTAGAATCACTTTTGTGTAATTTCAATTATTTCAAATAATACGTTTAATTTTAAATAAAATAAAGAGTTTGACGATTATGAAAAAAATTAACCACAAAAATGAACAAAGAAAGAAAAAGAATTCTCTAGATTATTACTGTTGTTAAAATCGTTTCCAAAATCATAACTTTGGCTGTCTTTCACTTCCAACCCGACAAAAAAAAAATCAATGGCTTAGTGATCCAACTCACGTTCGAAGACAAAACAATCTATGGACACATGACACTAAGATACTTTTCCCAAGTATAAAAATGCACACGATAAACTACTCTACTTTGGCTAACCAATTTATTTCTATATCAATTTAATTCCAAGTGCTAGTTATGCATTCCTTAACAATAGAGGATCAAAAATTATCTTTTCATATTTTCCAAAAAAAGCATCATGGTTTAAGAGTTTCCACTTACATATCCACCCCAAAAATAAACCAATATAAAATAACTTGGTTTCGTAATAGCAAATTATATGACAAATAGACATACCTTATATGTGTTAGGTTTAATTCGGTTACCTAATCGGTTAATTTGCTATTCGGTTAATAAACCGAACCAAACCAAAAACCGAATAAATTTAATAATGTGTCCATTTGGGTTATTCGGGTTATCAGTGTATTGGTCTTTTTTGGAAAGGGAGTGTGTGTGAGTTGTTCATTTCAAGAACCCGAACCAAATAATGTTATTCGGTTTGGTTCGGTTCGGTTCGACTTGGTTCGGGAAATATGCCCAGCCCTAGATGAAAGTATCACACAACACGTTCCATAAGCAGTGGAATGGATGTTAGTTGGTTGCAAAAAAACCATGGAATCACTCTGCAGCTGAAAAGATATTGTCAGACAGAACCACTATGATTGCAGGAGGCTGTTCTTTTCAGAGTCTAGGCTACTCATAGAAAGAATCTTTGTACCGATTATATTTGGTTATAGGAGTTTAGCCTTGTTTTATTTTCTAGTAGAATCTTGGCCCTTGGATGTCAGTGGTGGAAAGAGTAATCTACTTTCACCAATATGTGATGAGTTGCATCACTTTTTGTTTTGTGTGTGGCATGTAGGGATGAAATTGATTGATTGCAAAAAAGATACATATTATATCCAAGAACACAGACAAGTGTGTAAGGTGGTGTCAGTGGTGATGAGTACAAGAGTGGAGAAGAGAGATGGGTTTGGGGAAACGGTTGGCATTGAGAGTGAAGGAGCAGATGATCCTTGTATGGAACTTGGAGGTGACGAGTCTGCCCAGAATGTAAGCCTTGGAACGGAGGACGAGAGTGAGATTGAGGGGCAGGGAGAGTGTGTCGAGATGGACAGAGACACCGCCGTATAGGGGAACCTGATGGCCGTGCACCACCGTGACTATGCTCCTTCCGCTCTTCCTACCCACCGTGAACTTCTCCACCTCACCAGAGGAGAGAAGGAGGTTGGAGTAGTGGAGGAGGAGAGGGGAAGCAGTGACGTGGACGGCGAAGAAGGTGGACGGGTTCCGGTAGAAGATCCTGACCGTCGAATTAAGAGACAGCATGTCCGTGGGCACACCGCTCAGATCGTTCCCTGCCTGCACGTTTAAGTTCCTCACCAGCATCCCCTGCAAGTGCACACTTTTCTATATTCAGTATAATCAAATTCCAACCAAATCAATTGCACACTTGTCTGTCTACTTGTCAATCTCTATACTCTCCTTCTTTTTTAATTTGTCATTAGAAAGTGTTGAAACATAAAAATATTATTATTTTCAATACTGTTGGCCTTTTCCAGATTGTTTCTTTTAAGGAAAGAGAACCCGAACACCGAGCGAGATCCACTAGACGAGTCGGCTCTAGTCTTATTAACTCAGCCCGAGTCACCGAGTGAAGAAAGGAGTTATGATTACCTTTACGACAATTTTAGGAGGGTAGGATTTGCTAGCACCCCAGAGTATGAGAGAGAAGGTTGTGAACAAGAGGAGCAAGGAGAGGATCAAGCAGGCGTAGAGGCGCACATTCCGAAAGGGGTCGTCATCTCCACCGTCCGTTTCGTCGTCTATGGCGTTGTTGATGTATCGGCGGCGTACGCTTCCTTCGCGGATGGACTTGTAGGAGAGGAGGGCACGGTCGGAGAAGCGAGAGGTGGATGACTCGCGGGAGTGATGGATTGGTGAGCAGTGGTAATAATGTGGGTGTGAGGGCGAACCCATCGGGCTGCAACCCGACCCGAATGACATCTTCTCGACGTCGTGGTTGGATGGGCTCTGTACGTAGTAGAGAGGTCTAATCGCCGAACGCGGCGGAGAGCGCGGCGGCCATGACAACGCCGCGTCGATGCTAGTGGCCTCCGAGTCTGTCTTCGCATGCATCTCTCTCTCTCTCTCTCTTGTTAATTTTGTGGGACAGAGTAAGCAGCAATAGAACAGAGATGCTAAGTGCCGTGTTTGGCTCTTTCTTTGTCCACCACGTCTTATAATTAATACAACAAAACGCTTCTTCGAACGAAACGCGATAGACGACGTTAAACACAAACAAAACAAAACAAAAAAGAGAATTTGGGAGTGTGTAATAAAAGCGAAGCCGTATGGGGTCTTTCATAACTCTTTTCAAGCAAGTTGGTCCCATTTCTAGATGTTCCTTGTTACGCGCTTACACGCGTGGCCAAACACACCAAACGGCTCATATTTATAGATGGCGGCGGTGAGTCTCACGCTTGAGAATCAGCGCGTGGAACTGTGAAGGTGGGAATGCAGTCAACTGTACTGACAGTAACCCAGAATGTCTTTGAAGATCTGAAAAAAACTGTCCTACGCATTTAATTTCTTCATTTTGGTGGGAAAAATGCCGAGGTAATAGGCCCAAATCACATTATAATTTCGCTATTTAATCGGTCTACCCTGGACCCAATTTACTTCCTCGGAAAGTTTCAAAACTTAATGAATTTAATAACGAAACAAATACAACATTTTCAAACTTTACTTTTATCGGAAACTTGAGTTTCATTTCCATAGGAAACGTGACGTCTTCATCCCTTTTTATCCCCTTTTATAGTACTGTTTTAAATTGAGAGTTGGACAGAAAAATATGGTTGGTTTTTCATAGAAAGAGTTAGATTGATTAGTAAATGTGGGGATACAGCTCACCAAATGTGACATAACATCATCATGCATGAGATATTTATAGTAATCTTTCAGATCCAAAGCATGAGAGCTCCAGCTGCAACTGAAGGTGAAAGCAAACAATCTTCCTAATTATCAGTGTGTCCCTATCAATTTCAACATTCAATCTAGTTTCCATTCGATTGAATTCTCTTTCTTTCCATCTTCTTTTTTGGTAATGTAGGTGGGCCCATTAAAACCATGAATCAGAAGAAACAAAAAAAAAAATCATAGAGTAGTTGGGCCGTTAATAGGTTGGGCCTCATCTTCGTAGAGTTCAACAAGGCTAGAGTCGACGTTCTCCTGAGGCTCCCACGTGGCATCAGCCAAATCAGTCCATTTCACAAGATACTCCGTCTTGCCATCGTCACCCATCCTCTTCCCCATGACTCTCTCCGCTACAGCGTACTCCAGCCCAGCCTCGTAGTCATTGGCTACATCTTCCGCCACGTGTACGCCTTTGACCCACTCGCAATCTCCACCGTCCTTCCATTTGACCAGATATTCGACGTCTTTGCCTTTCCCTCGTTTCTCCACGATCTCCTGCACCTCCGCGTACTCGAACACTTGTCCTTCCAGGATACTCATCACCTTCTCTAGCCCCACTCTCCGCCCGAACTGCATCGGATTCCCCTTCGGCGTCGTCTTCAGAATCTCCTTCGCCAGCTCCAACGCCGTTAACCCTCTCTCGTCTTCCACCTCCGCATCCGCGCCCAGCTCCACCAGCGCCGCAACCACTTCCGGCTTCACGTATCCAGCCGCCATGTGCAGCGCCGTTAGGCCTCCCCTGATGTCCCGGTGGTCCAGATTGGCTCCAGCCTCCGCCAGAAGCCTTACGCACTTGTCCGAACCCAGCCCCGCCACGAATAGGAGCGCCGTCCTGCCGTTTTCGTCTACGGCGTTGATGTCGCGACCGTCGGACGACTCCAGAAGCTGCGCCAGGGCTTGGTCGTCAGCTTTCCTCGCGGCGGTCCACCACGGGGTCTCGTACTCTGACACCACGTCTGCTGCGATGTAGCTGGATGGGACCCACGACGGCGAATGCCCGTCCTTCCACTCGATTAGGTACTCCATGGCGGCGCCGCTTTCCGCCATCCGGCTTCCAATTATCTTGTTCACTTCTCCGTACGACTCATCGTCTTCCACGGAGGAGGCCGTCTCGTAGTTTCTTTGCACGGCAGATATAGCTCGGAAACAGTGCTGGTTCCGGATCCGTCTCAACAGAAAGGATTGAAGGGAGAAAGCACTAGATTTGGGAATAGGGGAAAGTTTGATGATTCGAGACAGAGACTGATTGATTACGAGAGAAGTATCCATGGCCAGACGCAAGAGATTAGACGAAGGTAACTGTGAAAGTATAGTCGGAAGAGAGAGAGAAAGAGAGAGTTAACGGGAACATTGGATTTTCTAAGTGGATAAGGAATCTTAGCCACCCAATCATTTGGTACTATCCCAGGCCCATTGTTTTGTTGGGTCCTTTGAAAACATAAAAGAAGAAAAATAACGAAACTTGAGGAGGATGATGTATTGTTGTATACACAAACCAAAAGGCAGTATTGTCCGTGCATATGTATCTCCTCCGTTTGTCTTCTTACTATGGAGTATAAATCATAGAGTTTCTACACAAAGCACAATAAACAAGCAATATTGGCGAGCAGAAATTATGCCCAGAAGTATTTTACATAAGATCTTCATCATACTCTCTGCCATGCATCTCCCTCTTATGAGACCTTCCCATGATTTGATTTCGCTCCCAGTTGCATTTCACTCAGCAGCAGCCTGTTCAACGCATAGTTCAGCTTCCCATTGTTTTTAACAACAAAACATCCCTCTTAACTCGCTAAGTTTTTGGTATAAACATCAACTACATACGCACTTTGAACAAGCTGCTCTTAACTCATTAACTAAGCCCCACTTACCTGGTTAAGAGGATTATCTGGCGATTTCTTCCACATCTTCCATATCAAGTCCTTGTACTGAGTGTGAGTAAGACCTGGTTTCTCCTCCTTCAGCCTTGGAAGTTCAGCTTCTTCATAGGCCTACACCACAATTATAGCAACTCAGCATGTAAACATCCACCAGAATTTTAAATCATTCTATCAAACATCATTTTAACGACCGAGGCTCTCCTAATACATAACTTCAAAAGTTCATTCTAAGACCTTCAGAATACCAATAATCACACGATCGTCAGCTAAATGTGATCCACCACAAGGAGAATTTCCTCTAGGCATGAGAACGAAGCCAGGTAAAGGATACGTTGAATAATGAATGTTACGAAATCAGAGCATCAAACATAGTAATAAGCCACAGAAGCATGAGAACGGGCACAAGAAATAACCTTAAAGGAAGCCTTGAGCCTTTTTTCGGGGTGCCGATCAACCGGCAGGTTATCTGACACAGTAATCCGTGCGAGCGCCTCGTCAACGCTATGGGCCTCGATGAGGGAATCATCACGATTCGTATTGGTCACCAATACCATCTTTTCGTACTCCTCTTCCGCTGCCATTCGGGTCTGTTTTTTCTTAGAGTCTTCCGCTTTCTTCGCCAGCGCCACCTGCTCCTCCTCCCGCCTTCGGATGAGCTCCGCCTCCGTGACCTTGGGGACCGGCACGGAGACGCGATTCATCTTCTTGTCCGGCTTTTTCAGAGCATTCTCCAGCTCCTTCTCCTCCTGCTCAGCCAGACGCCGCGCCTCAGCTTTCTTGGCGGCAGCCTCCGCCTTCTTCTCCGCCTCCTCCTCCCGCTTCTTCGCCGCCTTGGATTTAGGACCCTCGGCCTCGCGCCAGTATTGTTCCTCTTTCTCCCGAGTCTGGCGATCCTTCTGCTCGGCCTCGGCGGCATTTTTCCGGGATTTGGCGACCTCCGCCTTGCTGTTGACACCCATCTTCTTCGGCATCTTCGTCGCTAGGGTTAATTTGATCTCGCTCTCGATTTGCTTCACCGCAGAGAATGAGATTTGTGAATTGAAGAATTAGCGTGCACGCGTGTACAATAGATCATTGTGGTTATCCCAGCCTAAGCCCATTACAATCAAATCATTGGCCCAGCCCATTCACCCGACTGGGCAACTGGGACATACATACAGTATGTTTAAAATTTCAAGGGCATAAACTTCCCTATGAAGCCTAGTTTTTTCGGGGATGTTCAATTTTCTTGGGATCCAAACAATAATCCGGTCATGTACTCTAAAACCTAATATTATAAAATTTAATAAAATTCGTAAAAATTCAGCAAATAAATATGAACTGGACATAATCGTTGATCCGGACGAATCATGATTCTGTAATAATTCAATCAAAGAGTTTTCTTTATTGTTTTTATTGAGTCATTCAGATTTTACAGTCTAATTGACATGTTTGGCATGAAAGTAGTTATCCAAGTAAAGAATAACATATGGTGCAAATGGTGGTGAGTGAGAGGAATAAAAAGAATAATGCTAACATTTTCCTCTCCTCTTTTTTAGAGGAACAAATCCTATTGGAATTAAACTTATTTTTCATTTATTTGGTGGGACCCATAATAATTTGGAGGAATGCAAATTTATCTCAAATGATAGATTTTTAGAGGAATCTAAAAAAATAGTCAATTTCTTTCATTATTTTCCTCTAATGTGTCAACCATTTGCACCCATAATATGAAAGTTTTCATGTTTGGACACAAAAACCTCTTTTAATAGTATGGATAATATGGTTTGATTTTGATTATACTATTGCTGGCATACAAATTATGACCAGTAAAAATAGGCTCGTTAAGCAATATAGTAAAGAGGAAAAGACGTGAAATGCGAAGGAAATGCGAGATAACGAGCTGAAAAAATACTGAAGTGGATTACGGAGTAAAGAAATATAAGCCGAACTCGTGGTCGACTTTGAAGTGAACCGAAAACTCGTTCAAACCAATGATTAAACGCACCAAAGAGAAACGGTCGAATCCACGAGATTAAATACAATTAATGACGAATCAAGAGGAGTAAATGAGGACGTTAAACACATACTCAAAGTATAAAAGAAAGGGCATGAACAAGGAAAAAAGGACAATTTCTTTTCCACTCGACACAAACTACACTTTTACGTATATAATTTCTATATTCGTGATCTTGTATAAACATTCTTGAGACGATATTCAAAACTCACTTTGCTCCCATATTTTGCGTCTAAACCAAATTCAAATCCACTTTTTTCCACATGTCTATCAAATTATCGTTTATTGCTAAAAAGCCATTCAATATTATATTCTTAAAATATAAGTGTTTGGGATAAATATTGACCTTCCTATGTGGATAAATTACGTGTTGCCATATGTCGCTCATGGTTGTTTTTGCAGGTACGACCCCCTGGGTCAAACTGGGTCTTATTTGGGCCTACGACACATGTAACCCATGCTTTTGCACCGAGCCTTGTATCATTTGGAACCAAGAAACCCGACATTGATCGCAGGCCCCTAGGCTCCCCGTATCTGGCAGTGTAGGCCACGCTGTCAGATGCGAGGAGATTACACTACAAGAAAACTGTGATTCAGCCACCGTTTTATCAGTGGTTAAACCTCCAAATCAGTGGCTAAATTGAAAATAGCCACCATTGGCCACCAAAAAAATGAGTTGCGGATCACTGGTAGCTAAATGATAATTTGTGGCCAATAGTAGCTGATAGTGGCTGACCAGCTACCACGTCGCGACGACACAATTTGGTCGCTGATTAGCTACTATTTTGGCAACCAATTATTTGGTGGTAATTAGCGACTGAAAAAACTACTGTTTTTCAGTAGTTATATGGCGACAGATTTGTAACCGAAAAATTAGTGGCTATCTAAACACATCAACTGTTTTGCCACCATAATATTGGTGGCTAATAGCAACAGAATTATCCACCAACAGTTGTAGCTAATATAGCTACTGATATTGCAACCGAAATAATAGTAGCTTATTTTTGCTAGCTACAGNAAAAATATTTTACAAATTTTATAAAAAGTTAGACACAATATATTTTTTTAATAACCATAAAAACAAAATTTATTAAACGGTACATATTAGAGTTATGTTTTCAAGATTATAAGTTTTAATGGGTTTGCCCGAATAATATTTTAGTCCACTACAAAATGGGTTAAATAGACAAATTATTACGAATTGATAGTTTTATCTATAATCATTAGTTAGTCATATTATAAAATTAAGAAAAAATAATTTTTCTTAAATTTCAAAACAATTTATGTAAAAAAAAAATTACTCCGCGCTATAATTAGCGCGGGTTAAATCCTAGTTCTTATTATTTTAAAATTGTAATGATATAGTTAGGGAAAATCGCATTTAAAACCTCCAAAGTTGGACTTACTAGCACTTTAAACCCTAAGACTTTACCACTCTCACTCTAAACCTTGAAGGTAATATAAGTTACACTTTAAACCCTCAAATTAGGTTTTTTTTGCGCCACCAAATTTTTTAATGGTACAGTTAACTCCGTTAACGGAATCGAAACTCCGTTCATTTAATTCAAACGTGGTTATTATTTTATTAATATTTAATACATATCAAAATTAAAAAAAAAATATGAATTAAAACCCGACAATTATTTGGTGTCTCAAAAAAAGAAAAAAATAACATGTCGACCAAAAAACAAAACCCCAAATCGATTTTGGGTTTGTGATAGAGAAACCCAGACGCGATTGAGGAAGAAGAATCGAGAAGACAAGTTCGAGAAGAGGCAAGTGATCTAGGTTGCGATTTGAGGTCTAGGAGGCGAAGTAGAATGAATCGAGGACATAAAGGGTTCGAGAAGAGAGAAATTGTAAGTCTTTAACTTTGACATGTTTGAATTGATATTGGTTACGATTCGAATTCAGAGGTTATGATTTGAGAAGAGACAAATTGATTTGGGTTATGATTCGAATTCACATGTTCAATCCTAAGTAAGATGATAACTTTATTGAAAATGAAAAAAAATCTTTCACTTTCAACATGATTCGTAGGTGAATGGTATGTAGATTATCATAGTTGGGATTGGATAAACGGTTCTGTGAATATTATGGTTCTGTGTGATTATTGGCAGATGGCTAACAATGCTAGCTCATCTACGAGTGAATACAAGGATGACAAAGTTCTTATGTGCGACTGTAATCGGCCAACAAAAAATTGTTAAAGCTTGGACTGATGCAAACCCATGATGTAGGTTCTACAACTGTCCTAGCGTAAAATGGGTAACGGGGGATACCATTCTTGCAACTTTTTCGTTGGTTTGATGAAGAGAAACCACACGGATGGCAACATCTAGCATTGTTGGAGACAAGAGATGTCATTCGAGAGCAAAAGGAAGAGATTGAGAATTTGAAGGAACAAATCGCATTCATGGATGAGTTGAGGCAAACCCGTGAGGAATGTGAAGCACTTAGGCGGGAAGTGTTGATCCTAAAGGAGAAGAGTACGGTACAATACCTAATGTCTTTGGAGTAGAATCGCCGGTCTTGTAGTAGTTTCTCAGGTCTTGTTGAGAAATTAAGTCTTTATGCTATTGTGTTGTAGTATCTTCATTGTAGACATTTGTATCTTATATGTTGCATTTGTTTACATTGTTCTTGTTATTTATAATTTCATTGTTATTGTGTTATATGGTTTACAACCATTGTTATTGTGTTATTGTCGACTAAGAATTGCTTAAATGAAAGAACCTTGTAAGATTAAAACAAAAAAGGTAAACGATAAACGATTAATTTGTTACATAATGTTCCTAGTTTTCATCTTTGGTAAAACCCAAAGGAATTTCTGTTACACAATGATTAGAACACAAAGGCTAAACCAAAGCTTACATATGAAAACAAAAAGTCTAAAATAATGACGATCTTGGGTCTAAAACTCATACTGAGTCTTGTGACGGTCTTGGGTCTTGTGGAGGATGTGGATTAATGTGAGACCTATCGTAAATACGGTCTCCAAACACTTCAAAAGGTCGGTCCGTGAATGGACTCCAATATGTTCCAATACCCTTAGGAATGTTATCGGGTTTTCCGGTTTTTCTGATCTTTAGCGGTTGTCCTCGGGGAGCCTTTTTCACATGTGGCAGTGGCTGAGGAGCACTTGAAGAGACCTGAGGCTGTGAACTTGGTTCACTGGCTTGGGAGCTAGTTGCATTAGTAGATTTCTTCCTTCTCGGTTTTGGCTGACTCTGAAAAAAATAGAAGATCAACAATATGTAAATACAAGAGCCTTCACAACAGGTTCATTCTTACATCCCCTATTAATATGACCAGCTTGCCACAAAGGCTACAATGTGGGATCTTTCCATGTCTTGTTGCTTTTCCCGCATTCTGTAAATCTTCAAAAGGCTCTTTTATCCTGTCTTGGTTTTTTGGTCTTCCTCTTGGCTTCCGCACCTCAGGTATTCCTATTGGAGGTTTATTAACCTTCTTCCATAGCCTATCACCGTTTACAAGTTTGATATTTTCTGTGTATGTGCTCTTTAATTTATGTGTGTAGTAGTACTCAGCCACATAAGTAACCGGGTCAACTTGGTTGTCATCTAGCATACATACAACATGCTTGCATGGTATGCCTGACATAAAAAATCAAATCAATATTAAATAGCTACAACCAAATTCCTCCTAAAAGCAACAATTATAGCTACAACCTACAACCAAATTAATAGCTACCACCAAATCCAAATTTTGTAAACAAGATTCCGAATTCAGAAAGCAAAAATCAGAAAACACAAATCTGAAAGCAAAAAATCAGAATGCAAAAATTACATGTGAGATCCCATTTTCTACATGCACATTGATGCGTGGCCAAGTTGACTGAATTCCTCCACTTCATATATATATGCTTGAACTACTGTGATTTGTTGAGCAATTCCTCTTTGCCACCCTTGCTTTTTCCAATAATGCCATTGTGATTGGTGTCACAATGGTGTCACACTTGTCTGCCTTAAGAAACCTTATGGATATCCTTCTCATGGCATGTTTTCTTACATCCTCCAGCAAGTTAATCACCAGTTTGGTGGAATTTCGATTTCATGTCTTGGAGGTTGGCTTTGACGTTCTCGAATTCTTGATTTAAAGATGCATGATCGGTGATATTCGTCTCGCGGTTACTAGTGGCTACAAGAGTTGGGGTCCGAGCTGTCACACTCTGACAGCTCGGACCTGTCAGAATCAGAGTTGGGGTCCGAGCTGTCACAAATCGAAATCTCTAGAGATTGACCGCGTGATACAGGAAACTCAGAAAACACCTTTCACCCATCAGGTCATCAACACCCCAATGCGGCGTCTAGAGAAAATAAAAATTACGCCGTACGATAGACATACCGACCCGCGGCAATTCATGACCTCATTCGGCATAATGATGAACCGCTTTCGATTCAGCACCGAGGAAGAGAAAGACGCAGCCACATGCCAACTCTTTGTGGAGAATCTCAGCGGAACCGCCCTCGATTGGTTCTCGCAGCTCGACGCACACTCGATCGACAATTATACCGCGCTCTCAACTAAATTCCTCAAGCGGTTCACAATGTTCATCAAGCAGAAAACCTGGAACGCCGACTTATGGTCCCTAGAACAGGGAAGTAACGAACCACTTCGTGACTTTATGAACCGATTCAAAGCAATAGTGTCTCACTGTACCATCGCCGACGAAGCCGCGATCGAAGCCCTCTACAAGGCGACCTGGTATAAGTCCGACTTCCACAAGGAGATTAAATGCAATTGGCCCAACTCTCTGGAAGACATCCTACATAAGTCACACATCTTTATCCTCGAAGAAGAGAAAGAAGCCGCAAAGGACAAGCAGTACACTCTTTCTAAGCAGACCATCCCTAAAGATAACCAAAGGAAGAGCATCGTGAGACCCGAAATCACTACGAACAACGACCTGGAACTCAGCAGATCAGCGCCGTTCAAACACAACCCTAGAATACATGGGTCCGACGTGATGATCCACAAGAGCCAGCTTACGACCCCAAGCAATTCTGCCGATTTCACAATAGAGAGGGCCATGCCACTGAAGTATGCCGACATCTCAAGGATTTCCTCATGATGAAGTATAAAAAGGGTGAAGTACCACTCGAGAGTACGTTCCGACCTAGTAACAGATTCAACCAGAGCAGCGGAGATCGCTGTAATGAAAGACCAACCGTAACCAAGCATCTCAGACAACCAGACATTACTAATGACGAAGCTCGGCAGAAGAGAGATCGGGAGGACCAACCCGACAATCAAAATATCCCACAAGTTCGGAAACGAGTCAACATGATCATGGGAGCACTCGAATCTTGCAATTACTCAGTTCGGGCGATCAAGGAATACAGTAGGGAAGTTATCGCGGCGAGATGAGAGAACCGACTTACTACAAGCGGAATACCGATAACATTTTTCGAGGCTGACACTGAAGGACTGCACATGCCACATAATGATCCCTTAGTCGTCAACTTACTCATAGGGGACGTCGCCGTTGGGAGGATAGTAGTTGATATTGGCAGCTGGGTAAACGTGATATTTAGAGAAACCTTGAGAAACATGGACTTCCCGAATTGCCAAATCAAACCAAATATCGAGCCGCTCACTGGATTCTCAGGNACCGACCCGCGGCAATTCATGACCTCATTCGGCATAATGATGAACCGCTTTCGATTCAGCACCGAGGAAGAGAAAGACGCCGCCACATGCCAACTCTTTGTGGAGAATCTCAGCGGAACCGCCCTCGATTGGTTCTCGCAGCTCGACGCACACTCGATCGACAATTATACCGCGCTCTCAACTAAATTCCTCAAGCGGTTCACAATGTTCATCAAGCAGAAAACCTGGAACGCCGACTTATGGTCCCTAGAACAGGGAAGTAACGAACCACTTCGTGACTTTATGAACCGATTCAAAGCAATAGTGTCTCACTGTACCATCGCCGACGAAGCCGCGATCGAAGCCCTCTACAAGGCGACCTGGTATAAGTCCGACTTCCACAAGGAGATTAAATGCAACTGGCCCAACTCTCTGGAAGACATCCTACATAAGTCACACATCTTTATCCTCGAAGAAGAGAAAGAAGCCGCAAAGGACAAGCAGTACACTCTTTCTAAGCATACCATCCCTAAAGATAAACCAAAGGAAGAGCATCGTGAGACCCGAAATCACTACGAACGACGACCTGGAACTCAGCAGATCAGCGCCGTTCAAACACAACCCTAGAATACATGGGTCCGACGTGATGATCCACAAGAGCCAGCTTATGACCCCAAGTAATTCTGCCGATTTCACAATAGAGAGGGCCATGCCACTGAAGTATGCCGACATCTCAAGGATTTCCTCATGATGAAGTATAAAAAGGGTGAAGTACCACTCGAGAGTACGTTCCGACCTAGTAACAGATTCAACCAGAGCAGCGGAGATCGCTGTAATGAAAGACCAACTGTAACCAAGCATCTCAGACAACCAGACATTACTAATGACGAAGCTCGGCAGAAGAGAGATCGGGAGGACCAACCCGACAATCAAAATATCCCACAAGTTCAGAAACGAGTCAACATGATCATGGGAGCACTCGAATCTTGCAATTACTCAGTTCGGGCGATCAAGGAATATAGTAGGGAAGTTATCGCGGCGAGATGAGAGAACCGACTTACTACAAGCGGAATACCGATAACATTTTTTGAGGTTGACACTGAAGGACTGCACATGCCACATAATGATCCCTTAGTCGTCAACTTACTCATAGGGGACGTCGCCGTTGGGAGGATACTAGTTGATATTGGCAGCTGGGTAAACGTAATATTTAGAGAAACCTTGAGAAACATGGACTTCCCGAATTGCCAAATCAAACCAAATATCGAGCCGCTCACCGGATTCTCAGGAGAACAAACCATGACCGCCGGAACCGTAAAGATACGGATCTACGTAGGCGGGGTTATGCAGATGGCCCGAACATGTTATATCAACGAATGTAAATTAAGGACGGCCTCCCGAACATGCACCATCAGTACAAGCAAAACATCGACCGACCTGTGAAGCCAGACTACTGATCCCAACCTGCCCAGACGAGAAACGATCACACAAGTCAATATCGACGAATTTAACCCTGAAAGATGCGTCGGCATAGGATCCGAGCTAGAAGAAATAAAAGAAAAGCTGGTTCAGTTCCTTAAAAGAAACGTTTCGACATTCGCCAGGTCAATCACATACATGCCCGGAATCGATCCAAAAATCACAAGCCACGAGCTAAACATCGATCCGACCTTCAAGCCAATCAAACAAAAGCGACGCAAGCTCGGTCCTGAAAAAGCCCAAGCCGTTAATGACGAAGTATAGCGATTACTCAGAGCAGGCTCAATCACCGAGGTACGATACCCCGAATGGCTCGCCAACCCTGTTTTCGTCAAAAAGAAAAATGGCAAATGGAGAATTTGTGTTGACTTCACCGACCTGCATAAAGCCTGCCCAAAGGATAACTTTCCACTCCCTCACATAGATAGATTGGTCAAAGAACCTGCGAGAAACGAGCTCCTATCATTTATGGACACCTTCTCGGGGTGAAACCAGATACTCATGCACCCCGATGATTGAGAAAAGACATCCTTCATCACCGACCGCAGCATTTATTGCTACAAAGTCATGCCATTCGGACTGAAGAACGCTGGAGCGACCTACCAACGACTTGTGAATCGCATGTTCGCCAGTCAGCTCGGTAAAACTATGGAAGTATACATCGATGACATGCTCGTCAAGTCACTTCTCGCAAAAGACCACATAGGACATCTCAACACATGCTTCAATATACTTAACGAATACGGCATGAAACTCAATCCCGCCAAGTGCATGTTCGGAGTGACATCCGGTGAATTCCTCGGCTATATCGTAACTCAAAGAGGGATCAAAGAAAACCCCAAACAAATCTCAGCTATCCTCGACCTGCCTTCCCCGACAACCAAACGAGAAGTCCAAAGACTAAGCGGCCGAATTGCCGCACTAAACAGATTCATCTCTCGATCAACTGATAACTGCCTCCCCTTTTATCAACTACTTCGGGGGAACAAAAACCTCGAATGGAACGAACAATGCGAGGACGCATTCAAACAGCTAAAGGAGTATTTATCCACACTTCCGATCCTAGCAAAACCCAAGGACGGTGAAACTCTTTATCTCCACATCGCCGTTTCCACCTCGGTTGTCAGCGGAGTGCTAGTTCGGGAAGACCGTGGCGAACAAAAACTTATCTTTTACGTCAGCAAATCGTTGAACGAGGCCGAGACCAGTTATCCCACACTCGAGAAGCTCGCCCTTGTCGTTATTACCGCAGCTCGAAAACTTCGACCGTACTTCCAATCACACTCGATAACGGTTCTTACTGATCAACCCTTACGAACGATCCTCCACAGTCCAAGTCAGTCCAGTCGGCTCGCTAAGTGGGCAATTGAGTTAAGTGAATACGATATCGATTATAAAAATCGGACCAGCATCAAATCTCAAGTTCTCGCCGACTTCCTCATTGAACTACCACAAGAATTTATCAACACTGAGGTACCAGCCTCTGAACTGTGGACCCTTCACGTGGATGGTTCATCATCCTTCGCGGGTCGGGAGTAGGCATCCAAATTCAATCTCCAACCGGAGAAATCCTGGAATAGTCATTCGGTTTAACGCAATCAATAACGAAGCCGAATACGAAGCATTACTCGCCGGACTACGCTTGGCCAAAGCCATTGGAGCAACTCGCATACATGCTTACTGCGACTATCAGCTCGTTGCAAGTTAGTACATCGGCGAATACGATGCAAAGAACGAACGAATGGAAGCATACTTAAAGCTCGTGAAAGAATGCGCAGCCAAATTCAAGTCTTTTAACCTTACAAAAGAATTCCACGAGGAGAAAACATTCCAGCCGACACACTCGCAGCTCTCGTATCCAGCTCGGACCCACACCTTAAACGAACAATTCATGTCGAAAGCATTCTGACACCAAGTATTGGAAGCCTAGAGACATGCAACGTGATTACACGCAGAGCGAACCAAGGACACGAAAAAGTAAACTACACCAAGAGCCCAAACTCAACGATGACGACGAGCTCAATCACGCACAGAATCCCAATCTGCGGAATCAATCTGAAGATGATAACGAAGACGCATCGGAAGGAATCCATGTCCCGATTGATATCGAAGCCGAGGAAGAAGATGAACCCGAAGACTGGACCTTTGAGATCAAAAAGTACATATACGAAGGAAAAATATCGGCTGATAGGTGGGAAGCTCGGCGACTCAAAATGCGAGCCGCATCGTACATCGTACACAATGGCGAACTATATCGCTGGAGCGCGGCCGGGATGCTACTGATATGTGTATCAGGCAAAGATGTCCAAGAGGTAATGAAGAAAGTTCACGATGGCGATAATGGAAACCATTCTGAAGGTCGCTCCTTGGTCCTGAAGATAAAGAAGACAGGCTATTATTGACCAACGATGTTGGCGGGCTGCGAGAAGTTTGCAGCCAAATGCGACAAATGCCAAAGACACGGCCCAATGATAAATCTTCCAACCGAGCTACTAACAACTTCAACTACGCCGTACCCATTCATGCGATGGGCGATGGACATCATCAGTTCGTTATGTCGTTCAACCACTCAAAAGCAATTCATCCTCGTAATGAGAGACTACTTCACCAAATGGGTCGAAGCTGAATCATACACCGAGATACACGCACTCGATGTACAAAAGTTCGTTTGGAAATACATTATATGCCGACATGGAGTACCTTACGAGATCGTCACAAACAACGGACCACAGTTCATTTCAACGTTATTCAGCGACTTATGTGCTAAGTTGAAAATTCGATTAAGTTTCTCAACACCAAGATTCCCTTAAGGCAACAGACAAACTGAAGCAACAAACAAAACCATCATCGACGGACTTAAAAAGAGACTAGATACGAAGAAATGACGATGGGCTGAAGAGCTCGACGGAGTCCTATGGTCTCACCGAACTACACCCCGACGATCTACTGGGCAATCACCATTTTTCTTGGCCTACGGCATGGAAGCTCTATGTCCCGCCAAACTCAATATCCCAACGTTACGCCGCACGATGCTGACACAAAACCCCAGCCTCAACAACGAAATGATGTTGGATAACCTTGATACACTCGAGGAACAACGCGGATAGGCGCTGCTTCGGATTCAAAACTACCAGCACTTAGCAGCACGCTATTACAATAAGAAGGTTCGAGGTCGACATTTCGAGGATGTTGACTTAGTCTTACGAAAAGTTTTCCCATGAACCGAAGAAAAGAATGCAGACAAGCTCGGCACAAACTGGGAAGGACCCTATCAGGTTATATATGCGGGTCGTGAAGCCGGGCTTTTACGAACTCATGAAAATGGACGGCACCCCGATTCCCCGATCGTGGAATTCGATGAACCTCAAGCGAAATTACTACTAAAAAAAAAAAAAAATCTCCACATACGCAAGCTCGTCTCCAACACTTATGTAATATGAACTACGTATGGCTTAATCCTTCTCACAAGGGTACGTAGGCAGCCCACTTCGGGTTCAGCAGTAACTTTAATAAAATTTTATTCCGTAATCGAAAGCCGAACTCTGATAGTTTGTCGGATTCGTATAATCCGTTCTACAATCGAAAGCCGAACTCGGATAGTTCGCAGGGCTCGCAGGGCTCGCATAGTTCGAACTCCAGTAGTTCACCGAACTCGAGCAGTTCGTTTAACATTCGAGAACCGAACTCCGATAGTTCACTGAAATACTCAAGACCATCGCGGTCTCACACATCGACGTCATGGCCAGACGATCGATACAAATACATGCATCCTCATGGTGCTATGGATAACACACTTTCCATGTTAAGCCGGAACCAGTTCCGCACTAATTCGCTCAGGTTATCCGAGTTAAATAAGCCGAGTCCGCCTTGCACAATCCGAGTATCTTAAGACGAGCCACCAACGCTCTCTTATGCTAAGCTCCAAGGTAAAGCCGAACGTTTCTCTCGCAAAATTTTTAGCCGATTTCTTGACAATCGTAAACTAATAAGCCGATTTCTCAACAATCGCAAATTAATAAGCCGATTTCTCAACAATCGCAAACTGGTAAGCCGATCTCACAATGATCTCCGATCTTGAATATATCATAAATCCGAGTTCATCCCCTACACCCTGGCTAAGACCGTATTGTTTACGACCCCAATCATGTGTATGGTGAACCCGAGAGGAAATCATACTATTTTACGACCTTAGACAAGCCAAACTTTGTAGTTCGCAATATAAAGAAAAAAAAAATAGACACGTACGATAGTCAAGAACCGATTCGAAATTTATACGTCAACAATTCATATTCATTAAAGGTTGAAAAGCCCCATCGGGCAAGAGATTTACAAAAAAGAGAGAGATACAAGCCTTACGAGGGAGCACAAAGGAAAGAAGAAAAAATAAGAGAGAATCTTAAGAAGAAGCACGGTCTCTAAGCTCGTCGACCTCGTCTGGACCTATGCTCGAATCCATTGAGCCCCATTCATTGACGTTCGTAGGAACCTCAGTTCCCGTGGCACCAAGAGAAATACCAGCATTAAACACCGGCATGGGTACCCTGAAGACGCCGTCCTCAAGCTCTTCCAGAATCAAAGACTGCATCTCGGCAGTCATTTCTTCCTCTCAAGCCGCGTAGTGGTCGAGCGTTGTCCGAGGAATGGGAACACCCCCCTTCACGAGTGCATCCAGGCACTCCTTGGTACCGGTAACCTGGCTATACACGAGTTGCCTCTTCTGCGCTGCCTCAAGCTTCACGATATAGTCCTGAATCCTATCAAGACGATCATTCACTTCGACTACCGTCTCTCTCCGAAGTTCTCTCTCCTTATCCACCCACATAGTCTGAGAAGCCTTGAGCCTCTTCTTCTTGGACTTCAGCAAATCATCGGCCTTCCGCTTCTCCACAGTCATGTGGTATACAGAATCATTAGCCTTGGCCAGCTCAGATCTAAGCGACTCGAGCTCCTGATCCTTGGCACCAGCTTTTTCTTTGAGCTGAGGGATCTTGGCCCGCGCTTTAGTCAGCTCGGCTCGAAGAGACTCGATCTCCTGGTCCTTCGCATTGGTTCTCTATTTAAGTTGAGAGATTGTGGCTTGGGCCTCGGACATCTTTCCCTTCAGCCTCTCCAGATCTCCCTTCATGGTTTTAGCCTCCGCGACCTCATACTCCGCTTTCTTCAACTTGTGAACGAACGTCTAAAGGAGATCATTCGACAGCGACTCGGCCTAAAAAAACAGAGAGAAGGGACTCGTGAGAACTAAAATAAAAAATAAAAAAAAACAATTCAAGAAAGTAATGGCTTACACGGGCTTTAACGCTATCAAGCTCTTTGAATTTTTCCAGCTCGGGGAAATCGTCATCTAAGCGCGGAAGACCGCGGAAACCGACCTTGAACTGGTGGTAGACCTCAGCACAGGAGGTCGGGTTGGTGTATAAAGGGACGCTCTTCCGATAGTTGAAGTGCATAGAATTAGCATCTTCTAGCGTTCGCGGAAGCCGTTTTCTGCACCCTTTCGAAGGTGCAACCACAGCAGGCGGAACGGTCGCCTCATCCCGAGTTGGCTCGGAAGCGTTAGTGGTGGGGACGACATCTTCCTCATCCCGAGTTACGAGCTCGTCTGGTAAGACAACGAACTGGTGATCAGACCGACTTGAGGAAGCTTTCCTCTTCTTAGGGCGGTGTGGCGGATCAGCATCTTCGCGAACCGCATCATCATTGCTCATCGGCACAATCCCAACATCAAGAGCCTGCTCAGATCCGGCAGCCCCAAGCGGATTAATAGGAGGGTTGACCTCAGTGTTGTCAACCAAATCAACCTGGTCAACCCCAGTGTTGTCAACCAAATCAACCTGGTCAACCCCAGTGTTGTCAACCAAATCACCCGGGTCAACCTCGGTCAGGTTTACGGAAGGGTCAGCCTCAGCTGGGTTGACAAAAGGTTCGACTTCATTATTGCTAACCAAGGTGATCTGGTTAGCCTCTTTTCCAGTAGCCACGAAAGTAGTTCTGTCAGCGACAGTGACGTCGGGAGCGTCGTCTTGAAAAGTATCGTCAACATTCCTCCGAGGTGAAGGAAGTACAGAAGCATCGAGCTCGGCTACGAAGCTCGGGACCGCGAGGAAGTTCTTCCTTGGCGCCATCTCTCTAGATGAAGATTGTTCGATGACTGCATAAAAAGAAAGGGAATCTAAGAAACATATCAAGAGGTGCAAAAGGAAATAAATCTCGAAAAGTTATTGACTAACCAGCTTCAAACGTCGAGGTTTTTTCCTCTTCGAATCAAGTTGATCTTGATAAATTTCCGACCAACGAATTCGTCACAAATCTCTGAAACAAGCATTTATTGCCTCCCAATGCTCAGATACGCTTTGGTAAACAGGATTCCGAACTACAAAAACAAAGTGTGTTAGAAACAAGTCAAGTGTGCGACCTCGGGAAAACAAGACAGATAGCTACAGATATTTTGATTCCACTCTCTTCTATACTCGATGTCAGGATTGGACACAGAGGCGGAATCAACTCTGACGAAATAGTATTTCATCTCCCAACCCTGAAACTTGCTCGGTTTTGGACCTATAATAATATCGTACTTCGGCCTCATAGTCGCCGAGAAGTACCAGGATTTGGTTGTAGATAAGCTAACGGATGTCAGCTCTTCAAACATCCGGGTAGAGACCGGGATACCTAGTTCGGCTCCCAAAGAAATAAGACCTGTCATGTTGACTACAGTCGCCATGTTGACTCAAATTAATACCTTATAAGTACTAAAGCAGTTGTTGTAATATATGTAGGGGTCGAACACAAGAACTCTAGATATCACGCAATATATTATATAGATTCGAATTAAGCTAAACCAAACAATGTAATTAAATGCGAGTGCGTAAATTAAACAAGTTGTAAGTCAATTGGAAAGAGGATAGGCTCAGGGTATTTCTCAGGAATTCAATGAATGTAGATAAACTAACTAAAATGATTCAGATTTAGCGCGGTTCTTGAACTCAAATCACTAAAGTATAGCTAACCAACTCTCGTTGCGAAAACTATCTAAGTCTAAATCATAGAATTCCAAATCTCTTTGCGAATCCTAAAGTCTAAACCAGCTTTTAGTTCAAGTTTGATTTGTTCACAAAACAACTAAACCAAATCTCTTTGCGAATAGTTATTTTGCTCACCTTAGGTTCTATCAGGTAATTAATCGTACTCTCGTGCCTAATCAATTATCCTAAGATCTAAGTTCCAGATTCGTCAACCTAGAATTAGCTATGAGAACAACATATGGTGAAGAACTAATTCAGATGGTGAATCCTAATTAACTAATTAACCTAACATTCAGAGAAAATCCTTATGAAAACCTTGAACCTAACAGTGGATCTACTCAGACATGGAGATTGAAACAAGCAACATGATTGAATAGATCATCAAATCAAATAAATAAAAGAGAGTAAAACAAGGGTTCGAAATCTTCTCTCAGGCGAACAGAGTTTCAGACTTGTCTCCCTCCAAAGCTCTCTCACAGAAAACTCAAGTAAAATAATGTTTTTTTAGAACGTCCTAGCCAAAGTGGCTTACAAACCTAACTTAAACTCCTAAAACACGTTTTGGGCTAAATTGTAAATAATAAAGTCTTCTGTGCATTTTGCAATTCTTCAACTCTTCATAAAAGTCGCGACTCGTGTCTTGCTGTAGTGAGTATCGACCGATACTAGTAAGTATCGATCGATACGGAGGCTTCAAATCAGGTACTCAGCTACACGAACTTCTGTTTTGCTCCAAAATGCTCCAGAAAGCTCCAATATCCCCAATTATGCTCCAAACGTGCTAAAACCTGTAAAAGACTCTAAAACACTACAAAATAGTAGAAAGACTCTATAAAACGGACTTATATCATGACTTAAAAAGGGGTAAAAACCATGATATATCAGAGAAAGAGGTCACCTTTTATAAACGAAGAAGTAAAGGAGTCAAGGAAGCCGAAGGGGGGATATATAGAAAGAGAAAAAGTGACAAAATCCCGTAATTCTCGTGTCAGGTGGACGATCTCCAAATGATATGACTTCCCGAGAAAAGATGTCAAACAATTTGGCTTCCCAAGGAAGACTTGACGAGCTCGGGACTCGTCGAAACTCCGAGTTCATCACCGAGAGAGGACACTCAAATGATGCATCGATCTCAATTCCAACCGAGCTAAAGAATTCTCCATTAAACTTTGCCAAATTCGAAGAACTCCTTCGCCGAACTGAGGGGGGGGGCTAATTGTTAGAGGGTAGTTTAGCACTCCCCGGTTTGAACCGAGACCGGCCCAATTGATCCCGGTTGACGATGGTTCGAACCAACGAGGCCCATGATCGTATCTAATGGGCCGAGCCCAATCTGAAACTCAACTCGATGATGAAACACGCCGACCTCCAAGATTTACGGAAACTTTCCTGATCTCGGAGGGAAGGAAGGTTTCCTTTTCCTGATAGAACTAGGAAAAAGAAATCAACTCGTTTTTCCCTTTTCCTGATGGAACTAGGAAAGGGAATAATCCGGTTTTAGCCTACTCGAAACCTTATAAATAAGGAGGCCCTCATCACATTCAACACACAATTATTGGCGAGACAGAAGAAATAGAGAGCTCTAGACAGTTGATCTTAATTTCCTTTTGTTTCCCTAAGTCTTTTACCGATCTAAACGATTATGTAACTTTTGTCGAGTTCAATTAATAAAACGAGATTCCGAATAGAGTTTACTGTTTTACCCTTTTGTGTGATTTTCATAATCAACAGTAATCTTAGACAATTCCAATAAACAGTCTTACAACCCAACATTCCAGTGTATTTGTAATCTTCATTTTCTTTGACCATTGACCCACCATACTTGATTACTTGTTTTTACACTAATATCATCACTGTAAAACGAAGAAACAAAGCAAATAAGCTTACAAATCCGACAAACCCAGAAAATTTCTAAATTCAACACAAGCAAATAAGCTTACAAATCCGAGACAAGCAAAATACACACTCGAAACTTACCAATCTAAAACAACATCATCATTGTATACAAAGCAAACAAGCTTAAAAATCCGACATTAATTCGAAAATCCAGAAACTCAAAATCCATAAATTCAAAATTAGAAGGTAAGAAAGAGGAATCGAAATCTAACATGTACTCAAAATCATTCATCTGATACTCGGAATCAATTTAAAAACACTTAGAACCCAGCTCAAACCAACTCGCAACAAGCTCATCGAAATCGCAAACCAGCTCGAAACAAGCTCATCAAGCAAAAACAAGCTCGAAAACAACTCAAAACTAAGTGAAACGAACCCTAACTGGAAAATTCAACTGAATCGAACTTGAATTTTGAAAGAGGAAACCTCATCGAAATCGCAAACCCACGAAAGAAATCGCTTCTAAAACCCATAAATCAAACAAATAAACAAGCAAAACAGGTATAATTGAACGATTAAGTTTACTCTTACCCCGTCTCGATTCTTCTTCCTCAATCGCATCTGGATTTTCTCAATCACAAACCCTAAATCGATTTGGGTTTTTTTTTTTTTTTCGACAGGTCTTTTTCTGTTTTTTTTAGACAACCAAATAAATGTCGAATTTTAATTTTGGGATTTAATGTTGGTTTTAATTTCGGGATTTAATGTTGGGTTTTAATTCATGTTTTTTTTTGTTTTTAATTTTGATATGTATTAAATATTAACAAAATAATAACCACGTTTGAATTAAATGAACGGAGTTTCGATTCCGGTTAAGGGAGTTAACTGTAACGTTAAAAAATTTGGCGGCCCGAAAAAAAACCTACAAACACAAACACAAAAGAAGCTGCATCATCATCTTCGAGATGGTCTAGTCTCTTAGCTTCAGCGGAAGCAAGTATTAGCAAACTCGGTAACGACATTAGCCAGAAGTTACAGTTTGCGAGTGGCAGCGATGGTAATGTAGAGAAAATGCAGGAGAGGAATGGAAAACAGAATTGTGGCAAAGTTACGGTTGATGTATGTCCGAAATGCAGCAAAGGGTTTCGTGATCCTATGGATCTATTGAAGCATATCGATAAGGATCATCGTGGTACTTCTAAAGCTTAGAAGCTTGGAAGTGAAGCGATTTCATATTTGTGTGATTGTATCACTGTTTTATTTTTTGTGACACCCATTTAAAAAAAAAAAAAACCTCACATTCTTTGAGATCGGCTTTTGGTTTGGGTTGTCTGGTTTAGGAAATATAGAAAACCGTAAAAAAAACTCATTTCTATATTCTCTCTCACATTCTTATTATTCATAGAAATCCAAGACATTGTTTGTTTCAGCAAGTTTCAACCTCTTTACGGATCGTTGAGACTTGAGAGGATGTAGCCAGCTGAAACTTTGAGGAGGTCCCAACTCTTTGCAAGGATATACACAGATACACCAAAACATATTGCATATGTGAATCTGTATTCATTCATCTGATAGTAAAACAGAGTTTTATCATCAAAAACACGGATGATAATGTTCATTGCAGCTTTTGTCGAGCAAAGACAAGAATGGAATATCGTTTAATATACGAAACAAGACATGTATCATACAACATAACTTTGTTGTTTGAATATAATTATTTTGTTGGGTTTATTATCAGTTCTTTGGGACAGCTAATAAGATGCTATTGATCCAATATTGATAATGTTCTTAATTATACAAATTGCAAATAATTTAAAAGGTTTTGGTCAGATCAAGTTGCAGACGTAAGAAAGGAATCATTCCAAAAGGCAAATGGCTTCGTCAATAAATTTAGGAGTTAAACCAAAGATGCGGCAACCTAATACCTAACGGAGTCAACCAAAAAATAAAACACAATTCAATAAAAAAATAATCAATTTTAATTTCTCATCAACAACGTCCACTTTGCTCCAGAAACTTTCGGTATCCAGAGATTGTTAAACGTATCACAAAACCTCACAAGAACAGTTTTCTCATATAATTTTCTCAATAATTAAACAATTTTTTGAATGGTTAGTATTATCTTATTTATTACCTGTGTCTACTATTTAGGCAGAATACCATCACCCATTTTTACTAAGAAACTAAAAGGAACCTCAGAAACGGAAGAAAGGGGTGGGACTAAACAGGACCAAGAGGTATCCACCGAAGAAGCCCCTTTTCCTTCTCTTTTTTCGGAAGAAAGGGAGGATCTGGACAAAATCGATGAAATGGAAGAAATCCGAGTGAATGGAAAAGACAAAATTAATAAGGATGATGAATTCCACGTTCGAACATACTATAACTATAAAACAGTTTCTGAAAATCGAGATGGAAATAAAGAAAATTCAAATTTAGAATTTTTCAAAATAAAAAAAAAAGAGGATCATTAAAAAAATCAATACATAGGACAAATACAAGAACAGATA
>PKMM01026435.1:662522-711132 GCA_002933915.1 Eutrema heterophyllum | reverse complement strand
CTTTTTTAGGTTTTTATGGGTCACATATTTAGTTTTAAGTTAATAGTTTATAATGCACAAAATTTGAACTCCATGTTGTTATTTAAAATATTATTTTGTAACTAAAAAAAAATTAGTTTGTGTCACATAATTATTTATCTAAAGACCACTGAAAAAAAATTGAACGATTTAGGAAAAAATACAAAGATGATTATTTTCCAGAAATAGTGTTTTGTTCTTTTTTTCGATTTGCAATATTTTTTTCAGAAATACAAAAAAAAGTTTTTTTTTAATTGCAAAATTTGTAATTTATAAAAGGGCCACATTTTTTATCGTGCCTCGAACCACCATTTCTGTTGGACCGGAGCTGGCCCTAATCTACCTAGAATCATAGATGTTATGTATACAGTTATATAGGAATTCCTATTGATACTTGGGAGCTCGTTTTCCACTTTGTTGGTGAGATCTTGATTGAGTATACCCCATTTAATCCCTTGCTTGGCATTTCCATCATAAAACTCAAAATGTAAGCCTTTGAAACTCCTTCTTTCCTCATTGGTGTTCCTCCACCATCTCTCAAGTGAGCTTCCAATCCTTCTACGAAGATTTGACTGTACATCACAGTCGCATTTGCATTGATTCCCGAGCAGATTTCATGTCCATGTCGAACTGAATTTCGCATGACCAAATTTCTTGTTCCACACCTAAACTAGAATGGATTTTAAAATGTAGCAAAAATAGAATTATCATCCATTGTAACAATTTTTTATTTATTTATATCTTTCATATTATAAAAAAATTAGAAAACAAATCAGGTGGGAAATAATAATTAATTTACTCAGATTTTTAATTTCGAACTCATCTACGCCATTGCATCAACCGTTGTAGTGTACACGCGGGGCAATTTCAGATTTAAAGAAAATGAATAGTGTAAAAAGTGCTTCAATAGCACAAAATGACTTATTTTGTAATTCTAAACTCTAAAAGTGACTCTCAATGTATTTTATTCATGTTTAAATAAGAGTGTTTAAGCGTTGTAAAGCGTTGTATGTGCTTAAAACAATGAGAGAGAATTCTTAGCAAAAGGGGTCTTGGGTTTCTTGTAAGAAAGCAAAAGCTAAAAGACTAAGGGGTTCGTCTGAGAGGTTCTTGGATCATGTATAGATCATTGAACGTGTGAGGCTAGTTAGACAAGTCAAAGTGTATATTGAGTTTGTCAAATATCGTTTAAGGTAAAACTTGTAAATGCACTTACAAGATTGGCTATTAATATATTCTTATAAAAAAATTCTTTGTGTCATATTATGTTCCAGTTCATATAGCTCTTGCGTTTTCAGTTTGTACCCCCAATGCCTAAATTATTCTCCTTTGGTCCACCAAAGTCTAACATATGGATGTTTTTCGACAAACAAGATTCTCACGAATCAAAAAATTCATCCCGAACGGTTAGTAGGTTTTGTTTTTGTGGCATAGACAAAGACTCTGGAAAAAGAGAAATGATCGACGACACATAGAAAAACCATCAAACCCGGCTCGACTTTACGCTTTCATCGATAAGCAGGTTCGTTGCAGGCTTAATTCAATCCGCGAATTGGGAGACATCAAGATGAAAGATCCTCTTCAAATATGGTTTGGCTCCCGAAGCTGAATTGTTTTTCGAGTAATCATAATCTGTTGTAATATTTAAAAGAAAAACTTCGGTCAGAAATTACACTTTGTTGTAAAAACTCTTTTTTTTGGGTTGAATTAATTTTACATACATTCAAAAAAAAAAAAACTAATTGAAAAGTATGTGAAAGTTATACTACAATTTTTATTTATATTGTGTAATTTTGAACAAAAGTTAGATCAAATAAGACCAGGTATATGGAGATATAAAAAAAAAAAAAAAGTGAGACCAGATATTTCATACTACTGTGACTGTATTTGATAAAGGTTGATTTTCTTTGTTCTTTCTCTTTTGTTCCCAATTACGCCTATTTTCCTTATTATTTGTCTTTTAAAAATTGGGAGGGAACGAGGAGGTGGGGAAGAGGGAGAGGCGTAGCTCCTGCGATACAGAAATGGCGAACGAAAATAATCTGTCGAGCTTGGTTCACGAACTCCGTGAACGAGTGGCCGCATCCTCCTCCACTCAGGCGAACAACCTTGGTCACTCTTCCGGAGACGACGATGCTCTAGAGATTCGGTTTCGGGCTGTCATCCCAAATCTTCTGAAAACCTACGTCGTCCCTTCTCTGGGTACAGCGCAAATCTCTTTCTCTCTCTCTCTAAGAAATACTGTCTTGTCCCCGGATGAATTGAATTTTACATAGGATTTTCGGGAGGTTAACCTCGGACTGCCTATCATCGATACTTATTTTCTTTGACAGGCAACGGGAGGGAAGTTACAGCTGTTCTGAAGCTTGTTGGTCATACAGCTAGGAATCTCCCAGGAGTTTTCTATCACGGAGATCCTGCTGCTATTCTCCCTGTGATTGCTCATATTATGCCCTTCTTTTCAGAACCACAATTCCTGTAAGTTTTTTTGACTAGAGATTTTCGGTGTATAAACTTTTCAGCAAAGACCGATTTCTCTTGTTAACCAATTGCAGTCCTGGGCATGGAGTAATGCTTGAAACTGTTGGATCTCTCTTAATGTTGCTGCGTTCCAACTCTAGGATGGCTTACCGGATGTTCTTCCGTGACGCTTTGCAGGCCGTTGAAGGTGAGACTAAGATTTACTATTTTCTTCCCTGTTAATCGTAATGATTTGTCCTGGTAAGCATTTTCATGGACCACTCCTACTTTTTTTCTTTCTTAAACATCAATTCTTCAGTTTGTTCCACAAGTGCAAATAATGTTACAAGGGCCAACTTTATTATTGGAGATAGTTGCTTAACTGACTTCGCGTTCTGTGGTTCCAAAATACTTCAACCTATATTGGACTAACATGCCTTTTGTATGTGTCCAGATATGCAACCTATTGCATCACTTCATTCCAATGACCCGGAACTCTGTGAATCTCACGTTCCATTTAGGTGTTTCTCTATGTCCTTTTCTGGAATCTGGGGTGATTCTTGTCGTCTCTGTGATCTGCCAGCTACTAATAAGCCCAGAGATGGGGATGGTGTTGTGTTGAACTTATTGGGAGCCAAACGATGGCAACCTTTTGCTACTTGTATCATTAAACTCATCTGTAAATGCCTAACTGAGGGGACACTCTACGTCGAGGGTCTACTCCATACATCATTTGTTAAGGCTGCTTGTTCTTTAGTATGCTGTGGTGGTGCAGATGTGCAGATGGTGAGTTGCTATTTCTTCATATGCTTGGTGATTTGGTTTATCTTATCGGTTGGTTGTGTAACTGGTTCATTTAATTGTCTTTGAAGATGTGATGATTTTTAGGGACACTAATCTGACATCTGATTTTATATGCAAGGCATGCTTTGAATTTGCTTCTCTTGTCGGATCAATCCTTAGTTTCAACATCCTCCCTCATGTGGGCTTGATACAGTCAATCATCCTCTTTTTAAGTGCAGATGAAGAAGGGCTTCCTGTGTACAGGTGTGTTTCCCAACATGTCAAAGCACAGCTCTTTTGTTTTATTCTGACATGATTGTGAATTAATTAAATAAAATTGGATCTTCTCTATTTACAAAAATATTTTTAAGTTACTCTTTTTTCCACTGGTTAAGTGAATCTTTTCCTATGAAGTTTCAGAAAAAAAACCTACCTTCACTTTGAACTTCAAATTCTGGGTTTGTGTTACAGGAATGCGATTTATGATTCTACCATTGGGCGTTGCCTTATGACAGTATATTCCAGCTGTTCTGATGTCGCTGTCAAACTAACTGCAGAAAGTTTAGTGTTGGTCTTCCCTCATGCATTACAGAGAACAAAGAGTGAGGAGCTGAAGGTATATTTGGATCTGTTTCTTCCCATACACATGTTTCACTCCAATGAATTTCTGATCAGTTCTTTTTATTTTCTGTTTGCTGCTGCTCTTTCAACAACTTTATGGGAAATCATATTGGGTATTTATGTTTGTAGGCTTCCCTGTGCAGTGCATATGTGCGGATTGTGAAATCTTGTCCTCCTTGTATTTGGAAGCTGCATTGCCTTCTAGAGTTGCTTCATCTTTCAGAACCTTGTTTTCAATTGACAGAATGTTTTAAAGCAGTTCTCGTTGTTCTTGGGCCTGATTTTGTTCGAGGTGAGACAGCCAAATGTGGTAGTCATACATCAGCAGCTAGTGATAGACCTGTCCAGGGTATTAACGTTGGACAAAAAAGGCATATTAAGGATGGAAGTACCCACAAAAGGAAGCGCCAGAAAGTTGGTGCTGATACTCAACAAGAGGTTTACTTTGCCCCTGAAGTTGCTGATGAGACCGATGGAAAAGATGCTGCTAGTCTGTGTGGGATGCTTATTTCAACTGTAGAATATTTAAAGCCTCCACCTGCTGGACCTAGTCTGTTACGGCCTGAAGTTTCAATAGTGGCACTTAGCATGCTCACCAATGCATTTTGTTTATGTTCCTGGACTGGAATGACTTATCGCTTGTTTCACCAGATGTATGCCTGGATTCCCTGGATAACTGAGCAGGTAACCAGAAACTCCCCAGTCCCTATTCTTATATTAGCGTTTTCATTTTCAGTTTTTTAATAAAGATTCGTATGTAGGTTGAGAATAAAAATCCGATCATGTTCGATATTTCTTCTTACTTGGAAGGAATTCACAATGTGCTACTCGTGCCTGGTAACTTTCCTTGTCCATGAAGTCTGACATTCCCTTTGCTTTATACAAGTTTCGTCCAGCATCTCTTAATGTATTCCACTTTCAATAGATTTGGATTTACAATATGAATATACAAGTAAAGGGAATGAGTTGGATACCATACAAGTCTTGCTGAAGCTTCCTTGGACGCACTTTCTGCTGTTTAAGAAGCCTAGCTCTCTATTAAAGTCTAAGTGCTTGTCTGTGGGGATATGGACAAAGCTTGGTTTACGTGACGGAAATTGTTTTGATATCTTCAACATGGCTCTTTCTGATGATTTTGAACAAGTGCGAGCTGTCGCTGTTATCTCCATGCCACTGAAAGTTCTTTTCTCTGATCTTGATGCCCTTCCTCATATATTCCGAAGGCTGGAGTAAGTTAATGAGAACAAATGAAATAATAATCAAAGTTCATATTGCTATTTTAGCTCACAGTTCCTTTTAAACACATAGCTTAACTGTTCTTTTGTCTTACATTTATAGGCATTTGTTGAAAGAAGAGCATTTGATGGTTAAGAAGACCATTCCTCAGTCTCTTGGCTTCTTATCGTGCCTTTATGGATCAAGTACTACTGGCTCAGAAAAAACTGCATGCCATTTATTCCTACATGAAGATATAGAGAAAGATGAGACTCTGAATTGTCTACTTCAAGGATTTCAATGTTCAAAGTGTGATAAATTTATCAAAAGCAAAGATGAGAAGCGTTTCAGAATCATAGAGACTCCGGAGATGGTGAATATGGAAATGGATCATCATCGTGATTACTCTAACCTTCAAACCTTATATTTTAATCTTCTCTATGATGAGTCCTCTCAAGAGACTCAACTAGCTTGTGTAGAAGTATTACGAAGAATTCTTGGCCACACAGCCCCAGATATTCTGGTCAGAACAAGGTCTCAATGGATTAGATGCCTTCAATATCTGTTACTTCATGAAAATACAGATGTAAGGGAAGCATTCTGTGCCCAGATTGGTATCTTTGTACAGCTTCCTATTATGAGCTGTTTGTTTCTGGATGAAGATGCTATGGAGAAAAGTTGCGAAAGGAATTTTTTTAATTTGATTGAGCATTCTCTAGCAACAGCTAAGGATATTCTTATCATCCGGACACTCTTGGAAACGACAGCTGAAGTTATGGTAGCTGTTGATATTACCAGTGAGCTTTTCTTGTTTTCTCTTTTCCTGTTGATTGATCAGCTTGATCATCCAAACTTGATCGTCCGAATAAATGCATCAAGGTTAATAAATCGGTCATGCTACATCCATGTGAAAGGAGGATTGGCGATGCTACTTTCCAGAGCTGCTCATATTCAAAATGAGTTGTTTGATAATCTATCCGTCAAGCTGACCAGCCGTCCAAATGTGGTAAGAGAATTTGCAGAGGCTGTTTTGGGTGTTGAAACTGAAGAACTTGTGAGGAATATGGTCCCTGTTGTTCTTCCTAAGCTCTTGGTATATTGGCAGGAAAATGCTCAAGCAGCCAATACCTTGAACGAACTGGCCAAGTTATTAGACACAGAAGTGGTACCTCTAATAGTAAATTGGCTACCCAGAGTTCTTGCTTTTGCTCTGAATCAAAAAGAAGAGAAGAATCTCCTCTCAGTTTTGCAATTGTATCACTCACAGATTGGTTCTGACAACAAAGAAATATTTGCTGCTGCATTACCTGCACTCTTAGATGAGCTTGTGTGCTTTGTGGACATTGCTGATACATCCGAGACAGATAGACGGTATGTACTTGCGTAGCTTCAGACCTTTTGAGCACAAATTGGTAGTTGGAAATAGCATGAAAAATTTCTAAATCTTTTCTTTTGTTAGAGTTCTCCGGTTCAGATGTATTTATTGGGGGAACGTGCCACCTATTTGCTTTAAAAATTAGAACTTCGAGAAGGCGTGCATGTTCTTGTGATCTCTCTCTCTGCATGTTTACTGTTCTATCTTGTGCTCATTCACATTTACATGTCTATAGGTTGTTTGTTTTTTAAAAGCCTTGAGAGGAAAATGCAATCATCATTTTAAACAAATAACTGAATGTCCAAGGAGATTGTTAGTTTTTTATGACATGCTGTTTGATTTCAATATTTTGCTTATGCAGGCTACAGAGACTGCCGGAGGCAATAAAGAAGATCTCAAAAGTTATAACAAATGCAGAAGATCTTCCTGGATTTTTACAAAACCATTTTGTTGGACTCCTTAACAGTATTGACAGAAAAATGCTTCATGCAGATGATATTTTTCTTCAAAAACAAGCATTGAAGCGTATTAAGCTGCTCATTGAGATGATGGGCCACTATCTCAGCACATATGTGCCGAAGCTTATGGTTCTCCTTATGCATGCCATTGACAAAGATGCACTTCAAAGCGAGGGTCTCTTGGTCTTACATTTTTTTACAAAAAAGTTGGCTGCCGTATCACCATCTAGCATAAAGCATGTGATTTCTCAGGTTTTTGCGGCACTTATACCCTTCTTAGAGAGAGAGAAGGAAGGTCCCCATGTATATCTAGACGAAGTGGTGAAAATTCTCGAAGAACTTGTTTTGAAAAATAGAGATATACTAAAGCAGCACATCTGTGAGTTCCCCCTCTTACCTAGCATACCTTCTTTGGCAGAATTGAACAATGCTATTCAAGAAGCACGTGGATTAATGAGCCTGAAGGATCAGTTACGGGATATTGTAAATTGTATGAAACATGAGAACTTGAATGTTAGATACATGGTGGCATGTGAGCTAAGCAAATTGCTGTATCAGAGAAATGAAGATGTTGCTGCACTGATTGCCGGTGAACTTATCTCAGACATGGAAATCTTGAGCTCTTTGATCACATCTTTACTACAGGGATGTGCAGAAGAATCACGAACTACAGTGGGTCAGAGGTTGAAGTTAGTCTGTGCAGATTGTCTTGGAGCAATAGGTGCTATTGACCCCGCCAAAGTGAGAGTTGCTTCATGCAACCGTTTTAAAATCCAATGCTCAGATGATGATCTTATCTTCGAGCTCATTCACAAACACTTGGCAAGAGCTTTTAGAGCTGCACAGGATACAATCATACAAGACTCGGCTGCTCTTGCCATACAGGAATTACTAAAGATTGCTGGTTGTGAGCCATCATTAGCTGGGAATGTTGTTGTCTTTACGCCACAGGAATGTGTGCAACTCAATGTATCTGGTTCTAAAAGATCTGGAGGTAGCAATGAAGTGAATGAAAGGGGACAAATACTATGGGACCGGTTCTCTAACTATGTTAAAGAACTAATAGCTCCCTGTTTGACTTCAAGGTTTCAGCTTCCAAATGTGTCTGACCCTGGATCAGCTGGACCAATTTATCGGCCTTCTATGTCATTCAGAAGGTGGCTATCCTACTGGATAAAGAAATTGACAGCACATGCAACTGGATCCCGTGTAAGCATATTTGCTGCTTGCCGAGGCATAGTGCGTCACGATATGCAGACAGCCACTTATCTCTTACCATATTTAGTTCTGGATGTTGTTTGCCATGGGACTGAGGCAGCACGGCTTAGCATTTCAGAAGAGATCCTTTCTGTTCTTGATGCTGCTGCATCAGAAAATAGTGGGGTGACAATAAACAGCTTTGGTGTTGGTCAGAGTGAAGTTTGTGTTCAAGCTGTTTTCACGCTTCTTGATAACCTTGGGCAATGGGTTGACGATGTGAAGCAGGGAGTAGCACTCTCATTGTCTCTGCAGTCATCAGGCGGTAGGCAAGTAGCACCCAAATCAAAAGACCAGGTTTCAACTTCAACAACCGAACAGGATCAACTTCTTGTACAATGTAAATATGTGTTGGAGCTTTTGCTTGCTATTCCCAAGGTGACCCTTGCTAGGGCATCATTCAGGTGTCAAGCTTATGCTAGGTCATTGATGTACCTCGAATCCCATGTACGTGAAAAGTCAGGCTCCTTAAATCCCGCAGCTGAGAAATCAGGCATCTTTGAAAATGCTGATGTTTCTTCTCTGATGGGAATATACAGCTGCCTTGATGAGCCTGATGGTCTTTCGGGCTTTGCAAGTTTAAGCAAATCGTTAAGTTTGCAAGACCAATTGTTGATAGATAAGAAATCTGGTAACTGGGCAGAAGTTTTTACTGCATGTGAACAAGCCCTTCAGATGGAACCGACATCAGTTCAAAGACACTCAGATGTTCTTAATTGCTTACTTAACATGTGCCACCATCAGACAATGGTCACTCATGTTGACGGACTAATTTCCAGAGTACCTAAGTACAAGAAAACGTGGTGCACACAAGGTGTACAAGCTGCATGGAGACTTGGAAAGTGGGACTTGATGGATGAGTATCTTGGTGGAGCTGATGAAGAAGGTCTACTCTTCAGTATCTCAGACAGTAATGCCTCTTTTGACAGAGATGTCGCAAAGATTCTCCAAGCAATGATGAAGAAGGATCAGTACTCTGTAGCTGAGAGAATAGCAATTTCCAAACAAGCTCTCATTGCTCCTCTAGCTGCTGCAGGCATGGACTCCTATACACGAGCTTATCCTTTTGTTGTCAAACTTCACTTGCTAAGGGAGCTAGAGGACTTCCAGGCGCTTCTTAATGGGGATTCATATTTGGAGAAATCATTTAGTACAAGTGATCCGGTGTTTTCGAAAGTAGTAGATAACTGGGAGAACCGGCTCAGGTTTACTCAATCATCATTGTGGACAAGGGAACCTCTCTTAGCTTTCCGAAGGCTTGTCTTTGGTGTCTCTGGGCTTGGTGCTCAAGTTGGGAACTGTTGGCTCCAATATGCAAAGCTTTGCCGTCTGGCTGGACACTATGAGACAGCTCACAGGGCAATTTTGGAAGCTCAGGCTTCCGGTGCACCTAATGTTCACATGGAAAAGGCAAAACTTCTTTGGATCACTAGGCGTTCGGACAGTGCCATTATAGAGCTACAACAGTCTCTCCTGAATATGCCTGAGGGAGTTGTTGACTCCACTGTAATTTCTTCTATCAATTGCTTATTGATGGCTCCCCAAAATCCAGAACCAACAGTTCGTAACACACAATCTTTCAATGACAAAAAAGATGTTGCGAAGACTCTTCTTTTGTATTCCAAATGGATCCATTCCAGTGGGCAAAAACCAAAGAAAGATGTTTTAAATCTTTACACCCAAGTCAAGGACTTGCAGCCCTGGGAGAAGGGATATTTCCACATGGCTAAGTATTATGATGAGTTATATGTTGATGCAAGAAAGTGTCAACAAGAGAGCTTTGTATTGAGCTCTGCAGGCAGCAAAAAAGGTTCTGTCTCGTCGAACTCAAACACTGAGAAAGCAGGGTGGGATTACCTATTTAAAGGAATGTACTTCTATGCTAAGGGACTTCACAGTGGGCACAAGAATCTCTTTCAAGCACTTCCGAGGTTGTTAACACTATGGTTTGACTTTGGTACTGTCTACCAAATGAGTGGTTCAGCAGGAAATAAGGAATTGAAAAGTACTCATATGAAGGTAGTAATTATGGACTCTTTCTTCTTTTTGTATAGCTCTTTGGTATCTAATACTTCTCCTATTTCATTTGTATATATATTTTTTATTCTTTTGACAGATAATGAGTTTAATGAGGGGCTGCTTAAAGGATCTGCCAACCTATCAATGGTTAACTGTGTTGCCTCAGTTGGTTTCTAGAATCTGTCACCAGAACGGGGAAACAGTACAAATGGTTAAAAATATCATCACTTCTGTTCTACATCAATTTCCTCAGCAAGGGCTCTGGATTATGGCAGCTGTTTCAAAATCTACTGTTCCTGCTAGGAGGGAAGCAGCTGCAGAAATCATACAAGGTGCACGGAAAGGTTTTAACCAAAGTGACAGAGGCCACAATCTGTTCGTTCAGTTTGCTAGTTTGACTGAATATTTAATTAAACTGTGCTTCCATGGGGGACAACCAAGATCCAAGATTATCAATATAGCGACTGAATTCAGTGCCTTGAAAAGAATGATGCCGCTGGATATCATCATGCCAATTCAACAATCACTTACCATTACCCTACCAGCATTCGATATGAACAATAATGAACGACACTCTGCCAGTGTCTTTTCTGGTTCAGATCTACCAACTATTTCTGGTATAGCTGATGAAGCCGAGATACTTTCATCCCTTCAGCGCCCAAAGAAGGTATGCTTTACTGTTTTTCACAGATTGGAAACGTCAACCTAATTCCATATGATCCTCTGCATTGCTCTTAGCTTATATCTCCTTTTATATGTCTCGTAATATGCATTATACCATAACATAGTTACATTTTATCTTTGGGAATCAGTCCTGCAGTGTGCCTTACCAATAGATTATATTTTGTATATTCAGATCATTCTGCTGGGAAATGATGGTATTGAGTATCCATTCCTCTGCAAGCCCAAGGATGATCTCAGGAAAGATGCGCGGATGATGGAATTTACTGCGATGATAAACCGCTTACTATCCAAATATCCCGAAAGCAGGCGAAGGAAGCTATATATCCGCACCTTTGCAGTAGTTCCTCTGACTGAAGACTGTGGTATGGTGGAGTGGGTTCCACATACACGTGGACTCCGCCATATTTTACAAGATATATACATTTCTTGTGGGAGATTTGATCGGCAGAAAACAAATCCTCAAATTAAAAAAATATATGATCAATGTGCTGTAAAAAAGGAGTATGAGATGCTGAAGACCAAGATCCTCCCTATGTTCCCTCCACTTTTCCATAAATGGTTCTTGACAACGTTTTCTGAACCAGCTGCTTGGTTTAGGTCACGTGTAGCTTATGCTCACACCACAGCAGTTTGGTCCATGGTTGGGCACATTGTTGGACTTGGTGACCGTCATGGAGAAAATATACTCTTTGATTCAACTTCAGGTGATTGTGTTCATGTAGACTTCAGTTGCTTATTTGACAAAGGCTTACAACTGGAGAAGCCTGAGTTGGTGCCATTCAGATTGACCCAGGCAAGAAACTGAAAAATTGTTTGTGTTCTTTTTTTTGTTTTGTTCTAATGATGACCTTGTGAATGTTGGTTTGCCAAACCACAGAACATGATCGATGGTTTGGGCATCACTGGATATGAAGGCATCTTCATTAGGGTATGTGAAATCACTCTCACAGTGTTGAGGACACATAGGGAGACATTGATGAGCATCCTGGAGACCTTCATCCACGATCCTCTTGTGGAGTGGACAAAATCACACAAATCAAGCGGGGTAGAAGTTCAGAACCCACATGCTCAGGTTTGCATAATCATCTGATGCTTCTCTTACATGTCAGTCAATGCTAGTCATACCTCTTTCTTTTCCTTTTTTTTTTTGTCTAATTGCACGAGATAACCACATGTTTTGGCAATTACAGCGGGCCATAAGCAGCATTGAAGCCCGGCTGAGGGGGGTGGTTGTTGGTGTTCCCCTACCGGTAGAAGGTCAGGCTCGCCGGTTGATTGCCGATGCAGTCTCACTTGAGAATCTTGGGAAGATGTACATCTGGTGGATGCCCTGGTTCTGATGTAGTGCCACGTGAGTTTTCGCCTTAGTACTCATAGTCGACCAAAGCTTTCAGGCTGCTGCTATATTTCATTTCATACCCGTAATTGTGCGAAAGGAAAGCCCGGCTCCAATCTCAAATATCCTTAGTCCCAACAACCGCTGTTGGTTGCAAACTACACCAGTTTTGCATAGTGGCACTTATGTTAACACAATAAGTTGATATGCAGATGGAAATATCCTATGAAATTGGGAGACTGGGACTGTGAAGCTCTCGTTCAATAGATTGCAGTTGATTCTTTATGGCAACATGGGTGGCTACAAATCTTTTTGAATGTAATATGTCTACTCAAATTGAAATTGAAGTGACCCGAGGAAATCATATGATCCTAAGAGCATTTGAGTGGAAGCAACTTCTCCAGTAAACTGAGAAAGGTAAGCACTCTCTTCTATGCCATTTCTTACTTTACAAGAAACATCTGTGATGATGATGCTGGTGTTTGCAGAGAATAAAGGAAACCATAATGTATACGTACAAAACCAACAGATTCGATGACTATCATCCTCCACCTGTAGTCCTTCGTCTCATCAATAGATCACTATCGTCTTCCTCGTCTGTACTGAAGAAGTCCATTGAGACGACGCCGTGAAGCCAGTCAAGACACCGGCATTGCCCTCCGCAGCAAACCTCTTTAAATTTACTAAAAAGACCTTCCTCCACCACTGTCCCCCGTGGCCTTCCTGCCATAGGCTGCAGGTAAGCCAAAGCTGCTTGCTTCACCAGTGGGTTCCTTATTGGTATCTCTGAGCCGCTCCCACAACGTTGCATTGCTGGTGACTTCACAGGTGACGCTGGAGGCGGAGTTGGAGGAGGAAGAGGCGGCGGCCGCGGAGAGACGTGTACTTAGAATCACCGATTTTCCCAGACTATGACAGGAGCTAGCCGACAAATGAAGGTGATGAAGACTCGCTGTGGCGTGTTGGCTTCGTCGCCGTAACTAGATTGGGGAGAAGAAGCTTGTTGCTGGCAATATTCTCTCACAAGAAAACTTTGTGTTTGTGTTAAATCGTTTAAACGTCAAAACATTATAATAAGTTTCTGGAATCAAACGCAAATCGTTTAAGAATACTAATCATGTGAATAGTCACCATTAATAATTCGTACTATGTTGTCATTCACTATCATGTAAGACAGACAACTGCTGGGTCTTACTCTTCTTACCAAAACAAAGGAACCTACTTTGCAAATAATTATGGTAATTTATGTATTTTGAATGTGGATTCTCTAAAAATATGGTCTCTTTTAGGCAACTCTCCAGCTGTACATCAGTGTACAACTTCAAAATTGAAGGGAGGGAAGAAATTTAAGCTGCATGTGTTTTAACATTTAGTTATAAACTACAACACATGTCGATGTTATACGGTGAAGCAACTCACGCGGGAAGATCCTGAGGAGTGTCCAGCGACTGGAAGATGTTACACGTATCATAGGTTCCTTGTGCCACAAACTTCCTTTCGAATTTGTCCAAGAACTCCAGAGCACACCCAATTTCATTTAAATAGTGAGTGTTACAAAGAAACCCAAATAATTAGAAGGAAATAAAGATAGACTGAGGAGAGACCAGATCCTCGGAGGAGAGACCAACCACGGCTTTCATTGCCTGAAAAATAATGTATCTCTCATGAGACTTCACTTTACCCTCATGAGATGAGATAGAGACGGGAAGACATTGATCGATGTGTAAGATCCCGCTTTCTTGTATATGAGGAGAGGCTTATAAGAATTGATTTGGCTACCTATGTCACCAAAGTGCACTTATGTTTTCGGTCATTTGTCCAGAAAGAACTCCATAGTTAAGCGTGTTTGAGCTAAAGCAATTTAAGGATGGTTGACCTACTGGAAAATGATTCGCGGTATCGTGCGAGAAAAGACAAAACATAGGGAAATATCACATGGTGATTGCAGGGTAAGTAAACAAGTCTTACAGTCCTCCCGGACTAGCGCACTGGCCGTCGGACAAAGGTGGAACCCACGGGCTGAGAGAGGGTGTGGGGCCCACGAACGATGGCGGTCGGGGTGTTATAGGCATAGAGGTAATGAATACATCTATAAACTTTCTTTGGAATGTCTCTATGATGGACTAAAGACATTGGTTAGGTTAGAAATATATGATAAGAAATGCCATGGCCACAAATATATATGTAGTGATGTGTTTTCATTAGCATTCTTCTTAATTATGCAGATTTAATTTCCTTGTGCGCTTAGTTTTCATTTTCAGTATTACTCACGGATACAGAATATTTTTCCTATTAAGTTTTTTTTGTTGCTAAAGAGTTTGTTCCTACAAGTTACAAGCAAAGGAATAGGCGATAAAAGAAATAGAAAGACATGGACCACAAATAGGTTACATGCCAAAAAAAATAAAGATTATTTTCCAATTTACATACTTATCAAAAACCAAGAATATAGAGGTATGTACAAAATTTGACGATTTCTTTTGCTTCCACGCTTCTAATTGGGACAGAGAGTTATATAAAGAGTTATGATATTAGCAGAGAGAATTAGTATAGGTCTATCTACCGTCCGCCGTTCCAATCCGACGGCTGTGATACAATTGAGACTCAATCTGACGGTGGAAAAAGAAAGATCGAATCCCTCAAATTAAATCTAACAAACCAACCAAACCCATAAGAGAGAGAGAGAGAGAGAAAATGGCAGCCGCAGCTCTCTCCGCCCGACCCAACCGCCTTAGCTCAGCCTCCGATGTTCCTCTCTATCTTCCCACGAAGCTCAATTCCCTTTTCTTTCCTCATCAGCCGTGGCGCTCCTCCGCGATTCTCCTGCCTACGCGGCGGCGATGCGCGGCGCCTAGAGCCAGTTCTCGCGCTGACGATTCTCCGCCCTTCGACATGTCTCTGGAGACGGCTCTCAAGGTACTCGGTGTCTCTGAAGGAGCTTCCTTCGACGAAATACTTGGCGCCAAGAAGTCCATCCTTGCTTCCCGTAAGGACGACCCCAACGCCATCTCCCAGGTGACTCTCTCTCTCTCTCTCTAGGGTTCTCGAATATTGGATTTCCTTTCTAGAGTTCCTAAATTTGGATTATTGTAGTTTGTTTAGCTGAGAATTCAGGAGAATTTTAGTGTTGAATTTTGTTCCTTGCCTCAGGCGGAGGCTGCATATGACATGCTGCTGATGCAGAGCCTAAACCAACGCCGAGCAGGCAAAGTTGTGAGTAACAACATTCGCTACGCCGACGTTAAATCCACAGGTACTGCCGTGTCTCAATGGATGAAGAATCCACCTGTCTCTGTTGATATGCCATCCACTAGCAATCTGGGAATACAAGCCGGAGTCTATGGAGCAATGATGGTGTTGACTTACGTGAACGGGAGTTCCATAGACTCTTCCGGGATGCCTTATGCCGCTGCTGATGTGCCCGGACTCATATTGGCCACCAGCTTTGGAGCTTCCCTATACTTCATGACCAAAAGGAACGTCAAGCTAGGTAAATTATCATAACACTTCCATCTTCTTCTCAAGCCACCTCTTCACGCAGCTTTCTGTGTTGGTTTGGTGCAGGGAAAGCAGCTGCAATCACGGCAGGAGGACTAGTGGTAGGTGCTGTGGTGGGATCGACCCTAGAGAGCTGGCTCCACGTTGATGTCGTCCCGTTTCTGGGTCTCCACTCCCCGGCCGCAGTCGTGAGTGAATTCATTGTCTTCTCTCACTTCTTGGTCTCTCTATGCTTACGGTAGAACTTTAGACATTGGCTTTAGCTAAAACCTGTGACATTGGTATTTGTACGTCTTCCCCTCTCCGTTTATATGCATTTTGTACAGAACACCCTCAAAGTCAGGAATCGATTCCTTGGAAATCTAAAGTTTCTATTGTGTAAACCAAATCAAAGAGCAAGGAGATCACCACAAAAAAAAAAAAAAAAAAAAAAGCAAGGAGAGAAAGAGAAGTAATGACTCTCGTGATCATTCTTCATCTACGGAGTTGTAAAAATAACCACAAAAAAGCAAGGAGATAAAGAGAAGTAATGACTCGTGATCATTCTTCTTTTCACAATTCACACCTACTATCACACAGTTAAGAAACAAAACTAGCATTTGCTTTGCTTCACTTCCCAAGCAATAATCAAGCCACAGGTAGCTTATGTTGGTGCATGCAAGACACCAAAGTGTAAAGTGGCAAGACTCACACCGGCCCCTCTCTAGTTTTCAATTTCCAGTTATTATTTTGTGGCAAATTTTTCCATTTTGTAACCAAATATATTACTAAAAATCGAAAAGAAATCATAAAACCAAGATATATGGTGTGGATATATGTATATAAAGTCATTAATTTATAGCGTCAAGAATAAGGCAAAACGTTAGAAAAACAATAAGTAAAAACAGAAAAATGGGAGAAGAGCTAGGGAGAATTTTGGGTCGGGAAGGTGCCTACTTATTCAACAATCAACACATCTTACATCAAAGACCAAACTTCAATTTCCATTCATGTCCTAACATGTGAACCAACAATTCTTCTTACAGCAATTCCAGTGATGCTAAAGAAATGACATTTGCTCAATGCTCAGTAAACACAAGTTTGAGCTACAAAATAGCAACTGAGAGGTTCAGTTCAAACCGTATGATCCGACGATGTTGCTTACAGTTTGTGCAAAGGTTCTTGAGGTTATCTTTTTGCCAGGGACATGGAAGGGGTTTGAGACTGCATCCACGTAGGCAGCATGGAACTTCCTGAAGAACTGTAGAAAATAAGGGAGAATGAAACTCTTTTTCATAGATTGGTGCTAAGAAGAGCATGAAGTAGTAAAAGAGCGTGAAATGTTGTGTCATAAGTCATGGAAAAAAACATGCAAAATTAAGCAAGCAGTATCTGAGCGGATGAAAGAAACTTACACTTCTCACATCGGTGTCTCTGACATCCAAATCAGTTGTGACCAATATAAATTTCACTTTGGTATTAGTCAAGTAACCATACCTGCAGGAGAAGAAGAAGGAGGCATGAAAGGAGTATGATCAGAGAGATTGTATAGTGAGAATGCTTACACTTTGTAGTTCATTGTAGGATAGAGCAGGCCAAGAAATGCCTCGTTCAATGTCGTAGCAGACTTTTTCGGATTGTTCACTAAAGAAACAGATTGACACGTTTCAAAGACAAAAGTAGATGAAGAAAAGCCTCGGAAAGAATAAAAGATGAAAGAAAGAACCTCGGTCTTCGATGACATCGAGGGAGCAATGAGCGATGTGGTGGAGCTTGAGGGCATCGTCAGCATCCGTGAAGCTCTGTATGTAAAGCGGATTGTTCTGTTTGGTGGATCCAAGTCAGAAACAATGAAATCAGAAATTCGGAATGTAGTGAAGTCAGCGGGTAGCAAACCTGGTGGCCGACGACGGAGACGCAAACGATCATCTTCGATTTCCCTTGCAGATGGAAAGTGAAAATTTCCGATGAGATCCCGAAACTGTCAAGATGTCGAAATCCACTTTCTTATGGGCCGGGCTTTAAAATCCATAACTTTGATATATTTTCCCATTGGACATCCGCATTTTGTTTTTTTTGTTGGGGTATTATTTTGTATGTGCAAATGCATCAAACCAAAGAAAGCGCTGAATGAGTTTTTGTCTGCAAATCTTCTTAGTACAGAGACATCAACAAATATTGGTAATTCAGACTTATTGTAAGCATCGATCAACAATATATCTCTAACACAAATTCTCAATTTCTTCGAACAAACACGCACACAAAAACATAGACAGATGATGAAATGTTTTAGGGGGCAAAGGAGAGAGAGTCATCCGCCGGTCTTGAGGATCTTTCTCTGCCTGAGGAATCTAGCGATTGGGGGCGTGAGCGCCATCGTGATGGGCACCCTAATCGGAAAGAGCGCCTTATTGCACAGAACCGCCAGCGCTAGGGCTCCGCCGGCCGATTTGGCGAGCTGTTTGGTCTTGTTCTCGTTCTCGCTCTCGCTCTCGCTCGTAGCCAAACCTGTGTCCTTGGTGGTGGAGAACCAAGGGATTTGGTACTTGTCCAGGAGCGACTCGACGTCGACGTTGTTCTTGATGGCGATGTAGAATCCACTGATTGAGACGCCGGAGACGGAGAAATGGACCCCCAGCGCTACTTTCCCGTACTTCTTCACGATCTCCTTGAGCCGAGTCGCCATCGATGATACTTGCAGGAACGCACACCAGATCAAAAAGCTTAGGGTTTATCTTTCAGACCTTCCTCTTGGGCCATTTGCTCTGAGCCTAATTTGGCCCATTTTAAAGCCCGTTAGTATTTTATTAATAATTGCGCATCAAGGAAACAAGGGTCAATCAATAGGAGAGGTTGGTAAGTAGTAATCCAATATTGCTGATTCGTTGTGACGTTTTTGGTCGCTGTGTGTTTAATTTTGTCGTCAGATTTTTCAAAAGGAAAGGTTGCCAGAATTGACCAAGTCAGTGTGAGAGTTGGATTGATGACATCAACAATGCCACAAATTTAATATAGGACCGTGATTGTCACCATTTCTTCCCATCCATAATATTAAGACCAGAGTAGTTAGACCTCCTCCGTCTTCTCCGGCGGCTACTTCATATCAAAAACTCCTAATTCTTTTATTTCCAGCTACTTTTTTCTCTACACGCATACGGATTTTGCACGCAGGGTTACATACCAATCCGGGGATGGATTTCTTCAATTCAAACAGGGAGAAGAAGTATGGTAAAAGAGCAGGTCAGTTTTTCCTTAAAGATTAGATTAGATTAGATTAGATGATGGTGGCTAGGAAACTAAAGTGGTGTCTGTCTGTCTCCAGGATTGTTCAGTCACAAAAGTGCGAGCAAGAGCAATCCTTCGAGCCCTCCTCATCCAACCAACGGTCGATCCCTGCCGGTGTCTTCTTTTGGCATAAAAAGGTCGGAATCAGAGTACGCCTTCCCAATCTCCGATGACCATACCACTCACTGGAAACAACCCTCTGAACGTGTCCCCAATTCCCACCATCGGCCTCCTGTCTACAGATATAGCACGGTACTGCACTACTCTCTCTCATTAAATTCACAGTTTTCTTCCCACTTCTCTCGCGGTTCTGACCCTTAGTTTCATTCTCCAGCCCGAGCGTCCTAGAGATCATGGCAAAGAAAGAACAGACGGCATTTCTTATGAGCCTGACGCCGACGTGACCCCGAGGAGCAACGATTCTGTCAGCCCTTTTAGATCTGCCAGAACCCGCACGGTACTCACTCATTTCTGCTTCTTGATTCTTCCCTAGATGAGAAACAATTGAACAAAAAACACGTTTGGGGTTGTGATTTGCAGCCTGATCGCCGTAGGAGGTCTACCGACTTTAGCAGAGAGCTGTACGAGAGAATGTATGAGGCAGAGGCCAATGTGAGCCCCTTTCACCCCTCCAGAAGCCGCTCTCCAGCTCCCTACAGCACGGTACTCAACTTGTGATCCTGTTTTACATTCTTCCGATTCAGAACCAAAACTTAGTTCTTCTCTTTTGTATCTGCAGCATGACCGAGGGAGAGACTACAGTAGAGAAAGGTATGAGGCAGAGGGCCATGTAGCATCACGGAAGAGCGCTCCTTCGAGCCCATTTCATCCATCCCGAAGCCCGCCACACACAAGGGTGGGTTTCCAAACTCTTTTTAACTCCTTTGTTAATTAAACACATTCTCTGATTTTGCTCTTCTTAGTTGCAGTCTCAGAGATACTACAACGGGAAAGATCATTTCGAGGGGATGTACGAGGCAGATGCAGATGTCACACCGCGTAACAGCCCTCCCATGAGTCCTGTTCATGGAGCTACACGCCGCTCTCCACCGCCACCATTCTACTCATCCAGCGACGACGACGAAGACAACCATTCCACCTACCTCTTCCCAGAGATTGCAACCGGACATCGTTCCAGGGGCGTCTCAGGGAGCAGCACGGTGCGGTGTTTTCTCTTGCACATCTGTTTTGTTTACCAAAAGTAGAGTATGAAGAAAATGCTTAAATATCCAAATGATTACTTTCCGTGTTGTGCAGCCGGTCCACTACAAGTACCAGATCACAGCGGCCGATACCTACGAGCAAGACAGGCAGTTCGAGCCGCCGGAGCTGACGGACGAGTCTGAGAGCTTCACGATGCAGGAGATCACCAGAATGCGCGGACTTGAGAGCTACGAGGCAGGAAAGGAAGAGATACAGTCGGTAATCTCAGAGGCTTACGTCTCGGTCGCCAATTACAAGGTGCGGCAGAGCGTCTCCGCCATGCTCCAGACGATACTGGACAAACACGGCGACATCGCGGCCTCCTCGAAGCTGCAATCTACATCAACAAGGTCGTTTTACTTGGAGTCCCTAGCCGCGGCAGTTATGGAGCTGAAATCAACGGCGCTGAGAGATCTGACGAAGACGCGCGTGGCGGAGATGGCGGCGGTGGTGAAGGACATGGATTCGGTGAAAATCGACGTGTCGTGGCTGAAAACAGCGGTCAAGGAACTCGAGGAGGCGGTGAAGTACTTGGGGAAGTACGACGCGGCGAAGATGGAGAAAGAGGAGTGCAATAGGGGTATGACGGAGGGGAGAGTGGAGATGGAGGAGCTGAGGGAGGAGCTGAGGAGGAGAGAGAAGGAAACGAAGGAGTGTAGAGAGAGGGTGACGGCGATGGCGGGTAGGCTGGGGCACCTAGAGATGAAGGAGTCGAGGGTGAAGAAGAATCTGGAGCTGTTCCAGGGGAAGGTCCATAAATTCGACGGCGAGGCTGTCCTTGTCGACGTCTAAATACTTCCAATGGCCAAACTAAAATCATTTTTGAATTCGATAATTCAAACATGTATCGTTTAGATACTCGAGTTCTTAATAAAGTATATGATGTTCGTTTGAAATAACTATTTTTATACAACAACCAAGTGCACACTGCATTCGATTCCTAAGTATTCATAAACCGGACTCTTAATCCGATATATGACTTTACACACCAAAAGAGATGTTGGAGTTGGAACCAGTTTTTATAATGATTTATAGATTTTTATTTCGAATTCAATTGTCGGCAAACACAAAGTTTTGAATATACATCAATATTCTGCAGCGCAATACAAAACGATTTGAGGTTGCTTTAACATTTCAAGTACAAACCATTATAACCACCTAATTGTTATACAATTGTCGACATTACAACTTTAACTAGAGCAAATACAAATGATTTTTAAAGACAAGAAACACTTTGTTTCAAACTCATGTTTTACATTTGTCAAAAAAAAAACTCATGTTTTACATTGCTTTCACATAAATCTTGTTCAACAAACATTAGATTTATGTTGTATTCTACTCTCTTTTCTCGGTTGTAATGTAATATTGACTATTATTAACAAAGAAAGAAAAACAATTTTACAAGGGTATTTTTCAAAAACAATTTGAATAGTAATGAAAAAGAAAAAGAAAAAAACAGAGAATAATTGTGAAAGAAAGAAAACCGAGCAGTATAGGATCATGAATGGAGTCTCTGTTCCCAAGCGTGAGGAGGCTATTATCTCTCTCACTTGGTTCTTTTTTTTTTTTTTTTGTTAACTTAATGGAGTGTGTTCTAGTTTATAGCAAAGCTCATTTTCTCTCACTATTTCGATTTCTTTGAAGAGTAAAAGACCAAGTCTTGTGGTCATATTTTTGAAAAGAGCTTCGGAAATTTGTTAGGAGACGCAACACCAATATTTTGAAGTTTCTACATGTCTAGTACTTTGTTTTTTGCATGAGAGTCCCCCACTAAAACCACTAAGTCGATATATATTTGTTTTTTGTTCAACACCTTCTTTTATAAATCTTAAGCAATCTCAATAAAACCTCTAAGGGCATGTTTGGTTAAAAAGTCAGTTTTTACATTCTCAGATCTTGGGATAAACTTAAATTGGATAGAAGAAAAACCATAAAAACATCGAGCAATATCCGATACGATACTGTAGATTGATGAAATTGGGGATCTTGAGTTGATTGCTCGGATTAGCTGCTGAGAATTCGAATTGATAATCACATTGCTGTAGTTCAAGGCTGAAGCCTGAAAGATCGCCGCCCTCATCGCCAAAGCTTATGCCATTAAGGCCGAAGAGACATTGCTGAGAGATGATGAGTGATCAGATATTTGCGAGGAGGCAATCCCGAAGGTCCATTCAAGCCCCGCTACTTCCGAATCGGCTTTCCATGCCGCATCAGTGAAGCAAAGACTGTCTAGGGATCCTGAGGAGAATAAGATTGAGATAAATTCCACACCTGAGCATTCCAATCCACATGCACGGTATGAGGAAGGTTTTGTCTTAAGACTTGCTCTGTTGCAGCAGTAGTATAGCCTGATTTTGTGGTATACTCCCCGGAAAGATTTCCAAGCCAGATTCTCTTATCTTTAGCCCCCAAAACACTAGGTTTTAGGGATAGAATTAAGTGCTTGTAATGCGGGAGAATCTAATCAATTTTTCCAATATTCCAGTTGCCAGATTGTGGATCAATCAATGTACTAACTGTAAGATGTTGTAATGCTTCATGAGCAGGTCCCATCGGTTGCAATTTATCTTGGGAAGACAACCACATATCATTCCACAAGCTTATTGAAGTCCACTAAGTCGATATGATTATTGTCGATAATATTGGACTTTATTGGGATAATATCGATAATGATCTTTCTCACAATTAATTGTTCTCCTACTAGTAACGCTCCTTGCAGGGATTTCCAAATGAAGAGTTTGATCTTTGGTGCGGCTTTCACCTTCCACACCTGAGCATTCCAATCCACATGCAAGGTAGGAGGAAGGTTTTGTCTTAAGACTTACTCTGTTGCAGCAATAGTATAGCCTGATTTTGGGATATACTCCCCAGAAGGATTTCCAAGCCAGATTCTCTTATCTTTAGCCCCCAAAACACTAGGTTTTAGGGATAGAATTAAGTGCTTGTAATGCGGGAGAATCTGATCAATTTTTCTAATATTCCAGTTGCCAGATTGTGGATCAATCAATGTACTAACTGTAAGACGTTGTAATGCTTCAGGAGCAGGTTCCATCGGTTGCAATTTGTCTTGGGAAGACAACCACAAATCATTCCACAAGCTTATTGAAGTCCACTAAGTCGAAATTATTATTGTCGATAATATCGACTTTATTGGGCTATATTATATATGGGCATATTAGCTTTATGCACATACGGTTTATAGATTAGGGTTAATCTTAATTATTGTATAATAGTAGTAGCCACTCTTTGTAAATGATCATTCAGAAATATACAGATTTATTCTGGATCTTACATGGTATCAGAGATATGCTGACTGGAACCGAAGATAGCGATGAATCAAAGATGACAAGCAAGGGGGTGAACACGTTATTGAAAAACGTTGTATCACCTTACACTTTGTCCGCAAAAGATGACCCAGAAAACGTGATCACGCGAGTCGTGTTCACTGGAAGGAATTATGACAAGTGGGTGAGGAAGATCAAAACAGGGCTTCGAGCAAAGAAGAAGCTTGGTTTTGTTGATGGTACAGTGAAAGCTCCACCAACGGGATCAGAGGATGAAGAGGATTGGTTAACGGCAAATGCGATGGTGACGTCTTGGATTTTCAATACAGTTGAGCCAAGACTCCGAACAAGCATCACGCATCGTGAGATTTCCAAGGAGTTGTGGGACAGTATCAAGGTCCGTTTCAGTGCCAAAAACGGAGTACGAGTTTAACAACTTAAGGAAGAATTAATGAATTGTAAGCAAATAGGTCTTTCTCTGGAATATTACTATGGAAAATTGCAGGTAATATGGGAAGATCTTGCAAACTATGAAACCAAATTGATGTGCAATTATGGTGGTTGCACATGTCGTGGATGTACTTGTGACTTGGTTCGTGAGACAGAGAAAGCACGTGAGAACGTGAAGCTACATCAATTTTGTCTTGGACTTGATGTATCATTTTATGGGAATGTTCGAAGTGCAATCGTGAATATGGAGCCATTGCCTAATGTTGATCATGCTTACTCAATGGTGTCACGAGAAGAACAAATGAGAAAATCTAATCGTAGCAAGGAAATATGTGGTGATGCAATGGTGTTTGATGTTAAGTCAATGCCTAATCGAAGTGAAAGTCGTTTCGATAAACAAAGTCTTGTGTGTACTCATTGTTCAAAAACTGGACATGATGTTAGCACTTGTTATCAGATTCATGGACATCCAGAATGGTGGATTGAAAAGTATAGAGGAGAAAAAGGAGTTGGAGGACGAGGAGTGGGAGGAGTGGGAGGATCAGTACAACTTGCAGGTCGTGGTCATGGAAGCTATGGACGTGGGGTTGCACAGGCACATGCTGTGTTACACATCGTTTCTGCTACAGATGTTGATTCATAGGCTGTGACTGGGCTCACTCAAGAACAGTGGGAAAAGTTAGTTCGGATGCTTGGTGAAAACACAGAAGCGACACCTTCAACATCCCGATTGGCTGGTAAGAGTAATACATATGATTGGATTGTAGATAGTGGTGCATCGCATCACATGACTAGAATTTTGGAAAATTTGTGTGATATGCAGTGAGTTGCACTTTGTCTTGTTGGTCTGCCTAATGGTACTCTAGTCATAGCTGATCAAGTGGGGAGTGTGATTCTTACAGACACATTGATTTTGAAGCGTGTTCTTTACGTTATAGAGCTGAAATGCAATCTGGTTTCAGTTTCCCAATTAGTTGATGAGATGGGTTGTATTGTGTTGTTCTCTAAGACGCGTTGCCTAATGCAGGACCCCACGTTGGAGAACACGATTGACATAGGTGAGAGGAGAGAAGGACTGTACTTTCTTCATGATGTTTAGACGGTTGGAGATACGGAGAAAGTACATGCAGTGGATTCTATGGAGATTTGGCATAAGAGGTTAGGACATGCGTCAGAGAAGATGATTAGAAAATTACCCGTCGTTGATCGTAGTAGTGTAGGCTTTGGTTTTTCAGATTGTGATGTATGTCTTCAGGCAAAACAATGTCGTACTGAGTTTCAGTCAAGTTCTAATTAAAGCAAGGATTGTTTTGAGATGCTTCACTGTGATTTATGGGGACCGTATCGAACACCAAGTTTGTGTGGTTCTTACTAATTTCTTACCATCGTGGATGATTTTTCTTGGGCTGTATGGGTATTCCTTCTTGCTGACAAAACACAAGTTCATAAAGCACTCGAAAACTTTATTGCACTTGTGTCTCGCCAATTTGATAAGATAATCCGAGTTGTGAGAAGTGATAATGGTACTGAATTCATAAGAATGAAGAACTATTTTCTTGAGAAGGGAATTGTTCATCAGACATCTTTCGTTGGAACACCGCAACAGAATGGACGAGTTGAGAGGAAGCATCGTCACATATTGAATGTTGCTCGAGCATTGATGTTTCAAGCACATCTACCGATAGAATTCTGGGTGAATGTATGTTAAGAGCTGCACTCTTGATCAATCAGACACCGTGTGAATTACACAAAGGAAAAAGTCCTCATGAAATCATATTTGGGGAGATTCCCAAGTATAGTGACATAAGAGTGTTCGGGTGTCTTGCTTATGCGCACAATCAAAAACGACATGGTGATAAATTTGCTAGTCATAGCAGGAGATGTATCTTTATAGGGTATACATATGCAAAGAAAGGTTGGACCTTATTTGATTTGGATACACGAGAAATTTTTGTCTCCTGTGACGTAACGTTTGTTGAGCATAAATTTCCCTACAAAGACACACATGTCGAGGATGTCTCTGATGTTGGGCCGTCCAGATTAATTCGAGAGGAAGCTGTGGAATTTGGAGATGAGGAAGAGTGTCCTCATACTGAGGAGGATGTGGCAGAGATCGATATTGTATGTGTGCAAGTGACACAGTCTGCAGGTGTGTTACACACATATGCTGTCTCAGAAAAAGAAATCATGACACAGCCCGTAGATGTGCAAGTGACACAGTCTGCAGGTGTGTTGCACACAGATACATGTGTGCAAGTGCCGGATACTGTTGTAGAGGAAGCAATAGTGCATGAAATTGAGGAAGTGCGAGATGTTGACACAGCTGGAATCATAGAACATGTCACCGAGAATGTGATAGAAACTGCATCACATGAAATGCTAGGTCGAGGAATGCGAAAGAAAGAAAAATATGTTCGCTTGCGTGAATATATGCTTAAATCAGTTCAGACAAACATCTATAGCATTAAAAACTTTGTTTCTTGTGACAGGTTCTCACCACAACATCGGACGTTCTTGGAAAAAATAACCGAAGAAGTTGTGCCGCAAAGTTTTTCAGAAGCAATGAAGTATGAAAAATATAGAAAGGCGATGAGCCTAGAGATTGAAGCTCTTGAACGGAATGGAACATTTTCAGTAGAACCATTGCCGGAAGGGAAGCATGTAATTGGATGCAAATGGGTATATACAATTAAGTATAAGGCAGATGGCACAGTTGAAAGATATAAGGCACGATTTGTGGCATGTGGGAATCGACAAGAAGAATGTATTGATTATTTTGAGACGTTTGCTCCAGTGGTGAAGATTACTACGATTCGACTATTTTAAAAATTGTCGCTAGAAAGGATTGGGATTTGCATCAGATGGATATGCATAATGTGTCTTACACGGTGATTTGGACAAGGAAGTTTTCATGAGGTTACCTCCTGGTTTTACCTCACCTGAAAAAGGTATGGTGTGTAGATTGCACAAGTCGTTGTATGGTTTGAAACAGGCTCCACGGTGTTGGTTTGCTAAGCTTGCAAATGCACTTTTTGATTATGGTTTTGAGTAGTGTGGGGGAGATCATTCTCTGTTTTCCTTAATTAAGGGTGATGTGCAACTACATATATTGGTTTATGTGGATGATCTTGTGGTAACAGGGAGTTCATCGCAAGTTATTCAGGAGTTTAAGGATTATTTGTGTGGCTGTTTTCACATGAAGGATCTTGGAAAACTTAAGTATTTCCTTGGTCTAGAAGTTGCTCGGAATCCAGAGGGCATTTTTGTCTCGCAGAGGAAGTATAATTTTGCGGATGTTGGTCTACTTGGTGGAAGACCTGTTGAGTTTCCCATGGAACAGAATCACCAACTTGCTAAGTCGACAGGAAAATTTCTTGCGGAACCGCAAGAGTATAGAAGGCTTGTTGGGAGATTGATTTATCTGGCAGCTACTCGTCCTGATCTTGCTGTTCATATCTTGTCACAATTTATGCAACAACCTCGAGAAGATCATTGGGTGGCTGCCTTACGTGTGGTTCGATACTTGAAAGGGTGTCCAGGCCAAGGTATTTTTCTGGATTCTACAAGTAATTTACATCTCACGGCGTGGTGCGATTCAGATTGGGCTGGTTGTCCTCTAACTAGGGGTTCTCTAAGTGGATGGTTGGTACAGTTGGGTAATTCTCCTGTGTTGTGGAAGGCAAAGAAGCAGGATGTTGTATCGTTATCTTCAGCAGAAGCAGAGTATCGAGCTATGGTTAATGCGTTGAAAGAGTTGAAGTGGATCAAGAATGTGTTGGAAACGATGGGCATACCTCATCCGGGTGCAATGGATCTTTATTGTGATAGCCAATCAGCACTTCATATTGCGGCGAATCCGGTCTTTCATGAGCGTACGAAACATGTCGAGCTCGATTGTCATTTCATTCGAGATGATATTCAGCATGGAATTGTTCAAACTCAACATGTTTCTACGCACGATCAGCTAGTGGATGTATTCACTAAGGCACTCGGTGGACGATCGTTCCAGTTGCTCTTGTCCAAGTTGGGCATTCGAGATCTTCATGCTCCAACTTGAAAGAGGGTAGTGGGTTATATTATATATGGGCCTATTAGCTTTGTGCACATACGGTGTATAGATTAGGGTTAATCTTAATTATTGTATAAATAGTAGTAGTCACTCTTTGTAAATGATCATTCAGAAATATACATATTTATTCTGGATGGATCTTACAGACTTATTATTGTTTTTTTGTTTGTTGTGTGAAAATTGTTTTCTTATTTTTCAATGGTTGTTGTTAGGGAATGTATACGTGATTCTTCTTCAGCGGTTAGTTAGTTTGGATGAGAAGAAAAAAGTAAATAATTTTAGGTGTACGAAGAATAAATGGGCTATGGGTGAATAAGAGATCAATTAATTATATTGACGGTGGTAAATATTAAGCCCAATAAGAGCGATTCAAGAAAGAAACTTTTGGACCTCGATGCTACAACCTCAGGGAGCTGGATTTGGAAGCAACTTTGTAAGCTAAGATCCTTTTATCTTCTGCGGAGTCAATTCAGCTACATTTTGGCTTGACAATTGGACTGTTCAAAGAAAAAATTCCTAAGCATGCCTTCATTTGTTGGGAAATCGGATGCACACAAGGGACATGCTAAGATCTTGGGGGTTTGGCTATACCTTCTGTGTGCCTTCTATGTGATGGAGCTGATGAATCAAGGCAACACATATTCTTTGACTGCCCTTATAGCAATGAGGTCTGGTATGGTTTTTACTCAGTAGCTCACTCACTTGAATCCTCCAACAAGTTTTGAACAACTTCTCTTGTAGATCATCAAGCCTTCAAGAGATGACAATATTTTAGCTCGCCTTTCAAGCGTCCATTTACGGGTTATGGAGAGAACGAAATGCAAGACTCCACTCAGCAATCTCACGGCTTGCCTCTGTCATTATAGAAGAGATTATCCGAACCATCAGATGTAGACTTGATCCACTATCTCGCGTTCAGCCTAACAACTCAGCCACAACCTCCTTCCTAACAACCTGGTTCCGGAGGCTCTCCGGTGAAGCCGGAGCCGTGAGAGACCTCCATCCTTTTGTGCGCCTATGGAGCTTCAGCCTTGGAAGAGGGCTCAACGCCGATGTCTTTGAGAACGATTTCCGGTCCTGCGACGGCGAGGCAAGGCATCTTGGTGGCGGTGGCATGTGCGACTCCTCGCTCCGGATTTGTGAGGACGTGGTGTGGCGAGGCTCCTCTTCGCGGCCTAAACAGGTGGTGCCTTTGTGTTTTTCGACTTGGTCGGTTGTTGCGGCAGATCTAAAGTCGCAGTAAGATGCGGTGGAGAATGGGCTTCAGGGTGGAGGTTCGTCGGATGTCGTCATCGTGGTAACGGTGACGCTATGGGGACGGTGGATCTGTGAAGCGTCAAAGTTTTCCCGGCGGGCTTCTCTCCTTTGGTCTTTTCTCCCTCTCCGCCGTGTTTCGCCGTGGAGTAGGTTAAGTGGCATGATGGCTGTTTTAAGTTTTCATCGTCTCTTCGCCGGAGGTGCTTTCATGTTCCGCGATAAGAACTCCTAACCAGACCCAACCGGATTAATATGGTTAGGTTTAATTCCGTTTTACTAATATTGTAAAAAAAAAAAAAAAAAAATACAGTAAAAATTTGGTAAAAAAAAATAATAATAATAATAATTGGAATGCGACGGGTTTGTCCTTTGTAATTAAGTGAGGTAGTGAGAAGACCTTTCTCCAAATTCTTTCTCCAAATTGAATAGGCATTGGTTTTTTTTTTCTTACCCTTTCTTTAAAGAACGAATTAGCCAAAAGTCTAATTATCATATCAATCTAAACAGATGGGATTTATCTATACTATTCAAACAAAAAAAATTTTGAAATTTGTTTCCAAACACCTCTTCCTAGGATTTAATCCGCGCTAACTATATAGTACGGGATAATTTTTCCTTAAAAAATGTATTGAAATTTAAGAAAAAATAAATTTATTTGAATTTTATAATATGTTTAACTAATGATTATATATAGAATTGTCAATCCGGACTAACATATATATTTAACCTGTTTTGCAATAAACTAAAATATTATTCGGGCTAACCCGCAAAAACTTATAATCTTGAAAACATAACTCTAATATCCACCGCTTAGTGACTATGGTTTTTGTGGTCAGTCCACAAACTCTTAAAAAAACAATTTTATCGTGTTTAACTCTTTATAAAATCAGTAAAATATTTTTCAAACTTTTGTTTTGATATATATTCAAATAAATATAATAATCATAGTGAAAAATATTGCAAGATCTCGAATATATATTTTTTGAAAAATATTACAAAATCATAATATGTAATAACTTACAAAATAAAGTTCATTTTCCTAAATAATAATATAAAGTTTTTTTTAATAATTGAACATGTTTCCAAACATGTATTAAATCTAGCACACATGTATTAAATCTGTTGTCAAAATTTTATTAATTATAAACTTTAAAAATTACAAATTAAACATATTTGAATCAATAACACTTAAATTGATTCTTATGCCTTATTTCATATTTTATATATTAGAAAATATAATTTATAAAAAAAAATTATTTTGTGCAGGCGCTTGGATTTAGAACGTAGTTATATAGTAAGGTTTAAATAAAGAAGAACAAAGAAGTAAGCAAACGAGAATGAGAATGGGGTGAGAACACAAATGAAACGAAAGTCCTCACCTTCAATCTTTGATTCCTTGCCTCTTATACTGAAGAAGAACGAACCCCTTCGATCTATTCTACTTTGACAAATAATATATGAAATAGAATAAGAGAAATGGGAATTGACCAAGTCTCGGCTGAAACTTAAAACTGTTAATAATTTTTTAGTAGCGAGCGGTCAAAGTCAGCGAGATTAGAGGTGCCTGTATATATATAGAGATACACACAAAGCAAAGCATCATTCTCTCTCTCTCTATACAGATAAGATAAATCATTCGTTTCTTCTTCAGACTGGCATCTTTGATCCTTCCTCAAAAATCCTCAGGTATCCCATCCATCTCTCTCTTGACCCATTTTATATGTGCAGATTAATTTCAGACTTTATACATCTTTCGCCAAAATTAATATCGTGTGATGAGAAACTTAATTATGATATAGGATGCTGATATTTTGCAATTCAACGTCACAATCCATCTGATTAGTATTGTCTCCAATTTCTGACGGTCCAAATCCTTTTTGTTCTCTGTTAGAAAACATAATTAAGGGGAAGAAAAAGCATCAATCATTTTCTGTAATTTGCACCATATTAAAATCCAAAAGCGTTGACTCCCCTTTTTTCTTTCTTTGGTTTTTGTATGTCGACAGGTTCTGTTTAATAAAAGAGATCTGCTTTTAAGTAAGTTTGTGAGATGGAATTGGTGTCTGGAAAAGTAGTTCCAGGTTGCTCCAACGCAGGCAATCCTTTCCATGAGTGTACTGCTATCTGTTTCGACAGATTAAACTCGGGAGATGTCCACAAGAAGGAGAAGAAACTCTTTGGTATCTTTTTGTTTTTATTATTAATAAATTGGGTCAAATTTGTCATCAAGAAAGATCTCTGATGATGATGAAACTCTTTGTTTTTTTTTTTGTGTCAGGGTTTGGTAAGAGAACTCCAAGCAGGGACACTCCTCCAGGCAGTCCCGCTCGTGGAAGCAGATCGCCTCTTGCCAGCTATTTCGCCAAGAAGAAAGTTGAGTCAGACATTTCACCTTCCACTGATCACACCAATGGTAACTTCTTCAGCCGCCTTTCCCCGCTAAATGGTCGCCCATCCCAACTCAAGAACGAGCCTGCAAACATTGTGGACTCGCTCCCCATGTCGCCTTCTCTGGCTGGATATTCAGGGGGAGACTATTTTGCAAGGAGGGTAAGGTCCCATTCTACTTATTCAAGAATAGCTATCTCTATTGTTCCCTTGTGACACTCACTCATATATGTTTGTATTCCTCCTGCCAGACTGATCAGCGTGGAAGTGAGGATGATGATATATCACCAAGGCCCTTTGGAACTCAGCCTAAGACTCCTGAACACCCTCTTAGGACGCCTCAGCATAGGCCCCGCACGCCCCAACACCGCTCTGATACTAGGCCGTGGGCTCACCAAGAGGACCCTATTTCACTTGAAACTAGGCCGAGGACTCCTGAACGCCGATCCAACATCTCTGAAACTAGGCCAAGGACGCCCGTACACGAGTCTGCTGCAATTGGAAGGAGGCCCCAAACGCCAGAAACTAGGCCGAGGACTGCACAACATAGGGGGAGGTCACCTGAGTTCGGGGCAAGATCCCCCGGGCCAAGGTCCAAGACACCAGAGCCTCAACCTACCTACTTTGAACCATTGTCAATGACTCCAAAACAGCGGTCCAAGACGCCAGAACCCAGCCCTAGGATTCCTCAAACTGAGCCCATATCCCACAGATCGCTTGACAGTGCTGCTCTTCAAAAGCCTCGGACAGCTGAAACTAGGCCAAGGACGCCCATACACGAGTCTGCTGCAATTGGAAGGAGGCCCCAAACGCCAGAAACTAGGCCAAGGACGCCCATACACGAGTCTGCTGCAATTGGAAGGAGGCCCCAAACGCCAGAAACTAGGCCGATGACTGCACAACATAGGGGGAGGTCACCTGAGTTCAGCGCAAGATCCCCCGGGCCAAGGTCCAAGACACCAGAGCCTCAACCTACCTACTTTGAACCATTGTCAATGACTCCAAAAACGCGGTCCAAGACGCCAGAACCCAGCCCTAGGATTCCTCAAACTCAGCCCATATCCCACAGATCCCTTGACAGCGCTGCTCTTCAAAAGCCTCGGACAGCTGAAACTAGGCTTAGGACGCCGGAACATCATCCCAGGACTGTGGAAACAAGGCCAAGAGTACATGAAAGTAGGCCAGAGACTTCAGTCTATAGAGGAAGGTCACCTGATCACAGGGAAAAGATCTCACAAACGTCCTTTGAGATGGCTGAAAGATCATCTCAGGCCTACAATTATCTTGGGAGCAAAGCTGAGTCGGTCTACATTGAGAACGACGATGAATCAGTTCTACTCTATCGAGAACTTATTTTGTCACCTCAAGAAAGGCCACTCTCTAGACCCATTACGGTACTGCTCTCTACTCTCTACTCTCTACCTTCACATCTTCATATTTCTCCACATGTCTAATGACTGTTTTGGCCTCTTACCTCAGCCTAGTCGCGGCGGAAATGAAACACCCACCACACAGGAAGAACATTTTGATCAACTGGATGAGTCCGCGAGCTCAGATGACGATAAATTTTCATTTGTGGATGATCATGATGATAACTCTGTTTGGCTTTACCCTGAAATCACACCAAAATCTGGAAGCAACACGGTATATATATCCCTTATCTCATGGCTTTTTCAAAGCTCACCAAAGAGCTGGTATTGACACAAAAGTATTCTTCTCGTCTTGTTGCAGCCCGTTCATCAAAAATCCCGTAAATCGCCAAGACAACAAGAGGTACAAGATAAGCAAAACAACGAGCCTCCGGAGCTACCAGATGAATCGCAGAGCTTCAGTCACTCAGAGATCTCCCGCATGAAAGCAATAATAATTATGAAGAACGAAGCAAGGTACGAGATGCAGTCCATTATATCTGAGTCTTCCGTTTCTGTGGGAGACTACAAAGTCAGAGCGAGCGTCTCGGGCACTCTTCAGCAAATCATTGACAAGCACGGTGACATTGCATCCGCTTCAAAACTGCAGTCCCTTGCCACGCGATCCAACTACCTGGACATGCTTTCCTCCGTGGTTTTCGAACTCCAGACGACATCCTTAAAGCATCTCAAGGAGACCCGCGTGGTGGAAATGCTAGCGATTGTTAGAGACGTTGAGTCCGTGAAAATCAAAGTAGGTTGGCTCAAGCCCATCCTGGAGGAAATCGTTGAGGCGGTGAAGCATTACGACCAACACAAGATGAGCATAATGGAGAAAGAGGTGTGTGAAAGGGACGTGTTGCTTGCGAGACAAGAAATGGAGAAACAGGGGAAAGAGTTGAGGGAGAAGGAGAAGAAGATGAAGGAGTGGAGAGAGAGAATGACGGAAATGGCTGGGAAGTTAGGGAATGTGGACATGAGAAGAGCGCGTCTCGACAAGAGCTTTGCGTTTCTGAGTTCCAAGGTGGACAAGTTTCAGGGGAAATCTTTTTTTGAAGGCATCTTGTGACCAACACAATGGGGGTTACGTTTGCGTCCGGAAATTCTTTTGTCACTACTCTATATACATATCTTCTCAACAGTTTATAATATCTAAAAATGAAAAAATTTCATAAAAAATTTCTTCCCTCTTAGATTTCAAACAACTAATCAATTATTCATTGGATTTCATTGTTTCTTTCCTTTTTTTAGGAACTCGTTTGGTTAGATTTTAGTTAGTTACGAAGTCTATGCATACTTCAATGTTGCTTCTTTTTGTTTTATTCATTATTTATCTCTTACTTCAATTTATTTAAAAAATGTGCTCTAAAAAGTTTATATTATGCAGTGGTTTAAAAATTATGGACGCTTAATAACACGTNTCCTTCTCTCTTCTTTTTGCTTCGGTTGTTGTTGGTTTTGGTTTTTTTCGGTGGTGTTTTCCGACGAGGTTGTTAGGCAACGTGTGTCTGGGAAGACGACGGCGGCGTCGTGGTGGTGTCGGCTTGGATGAGCGAAGGCGCAGCATGACCACGTACATTGCGGGGTTTGGACCGCTTGTGATGGACCGCCTCTGTGTTGGACCGTCTTTGTTTTTATTTCTGTAATATGTGGGTTTGTTTTGTTTTGATCCTATCTGGTCTGCGATTTGTTGCGTTTGGATATCTTGTGCAGTCCTTGTTTTAGATCTGGTCGTTGTTACGACATAGGCGATCCTAAAATGGTTACTCTTCCATCTCGGATATGCACTACAAGAAATTACGCGCATTTCCGACGGCGTTTCCAACGGGTTCCAAACCGTCGGAAAATTCCGATGGCATACCGAGGGCATATCAAGGGAATTCCGACGGATTTATTCCCTCGGAAATCGATCGGAAAATTCCGACGAATTCAATTCCCTCGGAAATCTGTCGGAATATTCCGACGGATTTCCGAGGGAATATCGACGGACCTATATTCCCTCGGAAATCGGTCGGAATTTTCCGACCGATTATCAGCTGTCGGAAATCGATAGGTAATTTCTGACCGATTTCCAACGGATATATATATACTTGCTTTGTAAATACTTCTCCTCTTGTATATACGTTCATTGCTTTGTTTGTAAGATATTTATACGTTTCCGCTGTATTCAGTTGTTTTACAAGATCTGTGATTTGATGAAGAAGGGAAAAAATGGAGCTTTTCTTGTATGACTGGTTATTGTTTTCACGACTATGAGAAGAACAAATATATCTCTCGACATCTGTTTCTTTAGTGAGATATCCTTTGAATATCGTAAGGATTGGAATATCGTAAGGCCCAAATCAAATGTTTGACAATGTTGAGAGGACTCACTCATTCTTCGTCAGAGCTGCAGAAATCTAGGACCATCATTTTTCCGCTACCGTTCTCGGGAGTTTCACGGCCGTGCTCTGTTCTCTTTCTCTTCGGCTCAACCTTTACTTGCGCCGATGCTTTCCTGAAGAGAACAAATCCAGAACATCATACATTTTCTTTTTACATTAGCACAAGCTCTGGTAGATAACAGATCAGGAAGATGGTACCTCTTCTCTAAAGACTTATTCACAGCTTCCGATTTCTTGTTAACGTTCTTCAAAGCCGTTTGTCCTGTATGTCCAAGATCAGTCACATTGCATCTTATAAGCTTTAAAGTTGTTTTGTATCAATACGGAGAAAGAAGAAGAAGAAGCATACTGGCCATCTCGTTCAGGAAACGTATTCCTTGTGAGTGTACGTTAGGCGTCACTTTATCTGCGGTACTGCATATTCACAATTAGATTTGGCAAGCGGACTCTGTTTCGTTATGTAAAAAAGTTTAAGAAAAACTTGTTGGGAGTTTCCAACCTTAGAGCCTTTCGGAGACCTTCCACTGATAGTACTCGAACAGGCTGAGTAGCCTTTTTGTTTCCGCTCCTATCTGCTGGTGGCTCAACTGTGTAAATCCGTTGGGATCTTGGATCTTTGAAAGTCGTTCTCAGGTTCCTGAAATAATAAAAAAAATTTAAAAACTCCCAGAATCATGCAAGTTTCCCAGTAGAGAAGAAGGTATGCCCAACACAACTCGGTAGCATAAACATACCCGCCTTTGAGTTCAGTTCTGGCTGTAACAAACTTGTCTGATGCATTCTGTGCAAAAATTCATAGTTAGTGAAAAACATGATTCATTGCATTTGACGCCAGAAATCAAGACTAAGGCGATACCAGTTTATGAATCTTGCAGAATGCTCCTTGGCGTCTGAAACCAAATTCAAAGTATATAACTCAACATTCAGAAACAATACACCGTGATATGCATGGCCAAGGTAACTTACTTGTTTACAACAGACGTACAAGTTGTTCCATCTTTCCGCTTGGCTGTGCAGACTCCATAATCAGCCGAAATTCCTAGTTTTACCATTTGTTTAGCGGAGTTGACACTTAATGAGAAGTCACCTCCCTGTATGCTTAAAAGGAGATTTAGTTTAAACGCATCAGGCTACTTCACAGGCAAAGGTTGATGGATGCTTACCACTTTGTCCTTGCGAACTGAGCAATTAAACAGACCGAAAACCGTTCCTGCCATTTCTGTCTGATTCTTCTTGTAAGCATCACCAAACAAGAACAAGGAGACAGTGTTTTGGTTTAAGCTACCGATTTTCCATATCCCATAAGGCTGACCTATTGAGCTTGTTTTGGGTTGTCCTCTCTCTGTTAGCACTCCCATTGTCGCCCAGCATCCGGAGAGTTTGTCACCCATTAGCAAGTTCCTAGTCAGAAACTCGTTTCAGTTTTTTTTCTTCCAAAAAGTAACTAGTGTATGTGTTCATTTAGCTAGAAAGTGCACATACTTACTTTATTGTTGGCAATCGAACGAAACGAATGTCTGAAAACCGATCACTAATCTCTGCAGGGCTAAGTAATTGATTCCTGCAAAAGATTGGCTAATGAAACAATGGGGTTGAGAAGAAAAATAGAAACTGCAACTATATACATTGGGCCTTGTAGCTGCAATGCACATTGCTAATTGCTAGTGTACTTTTTGCTTTAGGTAGACTGAGTTTGATGATAAGTGAAATTTTCAGGCAAGGAGCAAATGGAGAAATGTATGCTTAAGGTGATAATCAGACAAGATATAAAAAAACTTTTACCTTATGCGCAAGCCAGAAAACTTTTCAATGTCGCAAATGGAGCCTTTAAGCTTGGCGATTGGTTTAGGGTCATAGTGAAGGCAATCTTGAACGACACTTCTGAAGTCAGACAAGTCTGCGTGAGGCCTACGTTTGGGGGAATCATCATCCGTGAGATAAACTGCGCAAATAATACAACAACAAAGCCTCCGAATTTGAGCGAAGGGGATGGGAAAAAGACGCACCCAGATCGATAATTCAATCATCAGATCTATTATACAAGAAATAGAGATGGGAGAATGAAGAGAGGATGGCTCACCGGGTGGAGCAGAAGGAGAAGCGGGAGGAGTTTCGAGAACCCTATCGTCAAGAGACAGAAGCAGATCAAGATCATCTTGGTGCTTTTCCATTTTGCAATCAATTGCTCAATACACAACAATTAGGCAATAGCGAGAATAGCAAAACATCTCTTCTTCTGCTTCTGCTTCTGGGCGGGAGACTGATTTCGTTGCCGCCGAAACGCAAAACCGACGCCGTTTACCTCTCTGTAACCTCGTGTGCCGGTTTACCAAAAACCGAACGAATTTGCGCACTGTCGGCAACGAGAGCAATGGTCAGATGTGTTCAACTCTACCGTGGACCACATATCAGATGCTTACTGCTCTCATATTTATGTCATGTTTCAGTCGATACCCTTCAATTTCAAAATACCGCCCGGTTTACTTTTTCTTTTTATTTGGCTCAGATTTTGATTGTATTTCATTTTTTAGTTATATGCTTTTGTGACAAAAAAAATATAAAAATTAAGTTTGAAGCTTAAGATTTTTTTGTTATCCTCCCCATGATAAATAAGCATAAAATTGAGAGGTGTATCATGTAAGTGATTGGGACATGTTATTAAAAGTAGAAAAAGTTACGAGATGGAATGAGAATTTCTTTCATTATAAGTATCAAAAAGAAAGAGATTGGTTTCCCCAAAGAGGCGAATTCGAATCGAGAATACATAAAATTGATATTTTTATTACAAACAAAACAAATAAATAAAAAAATAAATGGCGTTTTTTGTCTTTTGCACTCTCACACGCACACACACATTGCTTGCTTTGACATCTGTTCATCTCCACCAATTTCCACGTCCATGGATCTCACTCAATCCTCCTTCATCTCTTCGAATTAGTCAAATCTCCACTCTTCTCTCTTATTCTACCACACAGATCCGTTGCGACCGAGGGAAATTCCTGATCGGGAATTTAGGGGAAAAATTGTTGCTTCTGATTCAGTCAAGAAGATGGGTTTCTTCAGCACTATTCTAGGGTTTTGCGGATTTGGAGTTGGGATTTCCATGGGACTGCTTATTGGATACTTACTTTTCGTCTACTTTCAGCCCAACGACGTCAAGGTACCCTTTCTGATTCCCATTTCTTTTGTGTCTTAAATCAGCTAATCACCCTTTCCCTTTTAGGATCCTCAAATTCAATCCATAGCTGACCAAGATCCCAAAGCTCTGCTACGGATGTTTCCAGATATACCTCCATGGGTCAAGAATCCGGACTTCGATCGTGTATGTGATTACGCAATCTCTTGACCTCACCACTTATCTACATTCTTCTTTCTCTTGACCTCACCCCCTTCTCAGCCTCTCATGCTTTTCCTTGTATCTTCTAGGTTGACTGGATTAACAGATTCATCGAGTACATGTGGCCTTATCTCGACAAGGTCCTCAAATAAACTCATCTTCTTGTGTTTCGTTTCCTAGATTTTGATTTTTGCTCTCTCCAATTATCCATCTAGGCCATCTGTAAGACTGCAAAGAATATAGCAAAGCCCATCATCGAGGAGCAGATACCTAAGTACAAGATTGACTCTGTTGAATTTGAAACTCTTACTCTAGGTTCTTTACCTCCTACATTTCAAGGTAGGGTGCTGACCACATGCTAAAGATGCTTATGAATTGATTCTAAGACTTACGATTGTTATCCTTCTCTTCGCAGGGATGAAAGTTTATCTCACGGATGAGAAAGAGTTGATTATGGAACCATGCTTGAAATGGGCCGCAAATCCCAATATCTTGGTTGCTATCAAGGCATTTGGGTTCAAAGCAACAGTTCAGGTAATAAGATATCCTGCTTCTGCTAAGCCAACCTAAAACAAGGAAATACCTACTTAATATTAGCAATCATCATTGTCCCTTATACAACGGTCACATGCCATTTCCTCAGGTGGTCGATTTGCAAGTTTTTGCACAGCCTCGTATTACTCTCAAGCCATTAGTCCCAAGTTTTCCTTGTTTTGCCAGCATTTATGTGTCTCTTATGGAGAAGGTATGTGATTCAACCGTTTTCTTTATGGAGTCGGTTTTTTTTTGTGCTTTTGTGTTGTTGACCATTCCTTGCTACTATGGCAGCCACACGTTGATTTTGGGCTGAAGCTTGGTGGAGCAGATCTTATGTCAATCCCTGGCCTCTACAGATTTGTCCAGGTTAATATATTTCTCTTACATCATCATTCAGGCTCCTGACTTGTTTGACTCAGAAATTGATCTGTGAGATGATTGGTCATCATAGGAACTGCTCTCTCTAGTCTTCTTGTTTCATGAAGAGAATTTGTTTCAATCTTGTAAGGCAGAAAGGGCAGATGAAACTGTGATATCATGTGTGGCCAATACATATATATATGTTTCTGGAGAATCAATCTCTTATTTGGTGAAAGTGGTTTGGTCTTTTAGCTCTTACGTTTCTGCTGGATCAAATTTTTATTTGCTATTCCATGGCTGCGTTAATTGTTTCAGGAGCAAATCAAGGATCAAGTTGCAAACATGTATCTCTGGCCTAAGACCCTTGTAGTTCCAATCCTTGACCCTGCCAAGTATGCCATTCCGCCTTTTTTCCTTTAAATAATCAACCCATGTCTTAAACCTTCATTGTTGCTTAGCAAATCTGAATTTGTAATCTGCAGAGCGTTTAGAAGGCCTGTTGGAATCGTCCATGTGAAAGTCGTGAAGGCTGTTGGGCTGAGGAAAAAAGATCTGATGGGTGGGGCAGACCCATACGTGAAAATCAAGCTCTCTGAAGATAAGATTCCGTCTAAGAAGACAACTGTGAAACACAAGAATTTGAATCCTGAATGGAATGAGGAGTTCAAATTCTCGGTCAGAGATCCCCAGACTCAGATTCTAGAGTTCAATGTGTATGACTGGGAACAGGTAAAGAAGCTATCCATGGTGACATGGAGTAGGTAGGATACATATATGTATCTGCTAATATTTTGTTTTTCCAATGCAGGTCGGGAAGCCTGATAAGATGGGTATGAATGTATTAGCGCTGAAAGAAATGGTGCCTGGCGAAAATAAAAGCTTCACCTTGGAACTGCGTAAGACTCTGGAGGGCGGTGAAGAAGGGCAGCCTGACAAGAATAGGGGGAAGCTGGAGGTTGAGCTCTTGTATAAGCCATTCACGGAGGAAGAAATGCCGAAAGGCTTTGAAGAATCGCAATCCGTGCAGAAGGCTCCAGAAGGCACACCGGCTGCTGGAGGAATGCTTGTGGTGATAGTGCATTCGGCTGAAGATGTTGAAGGAAAGCACCATACCAATCCTTACGTGCGCATAAATTTCAAAGGGGAAGAGAGGAAAACCAAGCACGTGAAGAAGAACAGAGACCCAAGGTGGGAAGAGGAGTTCACCTTCATGCTCGAGGAGCCTCCAGTCCGCGAGAAGCTGCACGTGGAAGTGCTGAGCACCTCGTCCAGGATAGGTCTCTTGCATCCCAAGGTAACGCACACTCAAAACTCGGTGTTTATCTCATCACAGTAACACTAACAAAGTGGTGGCTGTTCTAAAACTAAAAGTGGTGGTTGATATGGGCAGGAAACACTGGGGTACGTGGATATTCCGGTGGTGGACGTGGTGAACAACAAAAGGATGAACCAGAAGTTTCACCTTATCGATTCGAAGAATGGAAAGATCCAAATCGAGCTTGAGTGGCGAACTTCCTCTTGATTTCTGTTTCGATTGGAGACCAAAACTAAGAGAGAATTGGTTTGTTGTTGTTAAAAAAACTCTCGTGTTGTTGTACAAAATGGGCTTTTAAATCTTAAAACCAACATCAGATTTGCAAAGCCCCCTGTTTTTATTTGAATTCTTTTGTGTCTTCTTCGACTTGTCTCTTCTCCCCCAATCGATTTCTATCTTTTAATCGTCAAAAAGTATCTTGACAAAGAAGAAAATCCATTACCCAATAGCGTGGGTTAAATGCAATATAGAGGTTTTCTTGGTCCAAGGAGTTACTGGTTGTGCTTGGGTTTTACGTGATGATGAAGGTAAGGTCTTATTACATAGTAGAAGAGACTTTAGTTGTTCCACCAGTATGTTTGCGGCTAAGTTAATAGCGTTGTTGTGGGCTATTAAAAGCATGTTTAACCACAAAGTGAAGAAGGTGGTTTTTGTTAACGTCTATTATTGACTGGAGAGTTGAAGTAGAAACACAGAGCGTGATTAGGAAAGATCGGAGTCAATCTTATATAGCTATTGGTCATCCGACTTGGCTTCATGATATCTTTGTTGGGGAGATAAAAGTTGGATCCTCTCTTTGAACTTCCTTCTCTCTCTCTTAGTACTCGGGTGTTATTTTGTGATTTAACTTATTTTTTTAGAGGATAGGTGATGATATATGTAAAGCCTTATCTGTTCACCCTCTGTTCTGGACTGAAATTTTGATGTAAACAAAATCCATTATTTATGTTTTTTGTGTTTTAATATTTTCATCAACCAATGTTTACCTTACATGTGAAAGTCCATTATTTCTTTCGAAAGAGTTTTGTATCAGTGTTAATTGCAATACACAACTGAAAAAAAAACACAAATTAAATTATGTTATGAAATATAACTTTGGCAATATATATATATATATGACTAACTTTAGAGAGATAAACTAAAGAGAGACTTAGAGAGAGAAGCAAAACCACCAAATGCTCATTCACTTATGATTTCTCCAACTTACAATTTACAAAGGCCAAGCACACATATATATAGGTGAATAGTGGTTTGGGGAGAAAGGAGTTCAAGGGAAATGTATGTCCAGGGGGGTGTATATTTGGTGAGTAATTCTCTAATGGATAATTACAATATTTTACAACACTCTCATTTGATTATCCATTATCATTGATGTGGTGCGTACTACCTCGTTAAAAATCTTATCATGAAAAAACTTTTTTCGGGACAAAAACTATGACAAGGGAAAAAGAGTGCAGTAATGCTCCCCCTGGAAAATATATATATTTTTCTCTTCAGAAGTCTCGTAGATGACGCAGTCTCTCCCTCGAATAGATGAGTCTTGGCTTCTACGTCATTGGAATTATAATACTCTCCTTTGGTCTCTTAGATGTCTATCATTTGCGTATTATTTGATGTCTCGTTAAAAACTTTATCCTGAAAAAATCCAATGGGACGAAAACTATGGCAAAAGAAAAAGAGTACATTCACGCACATCATCATACTTCTCCTCCTGGAAGTGTTCCTCTTTAGATGTCTATCTTTTGCGTGTTCATTGCTGCCTCGTTAAAAACCTCGTCATAGAAAAACTTATTGGGGTAAAAACCATGATAAGGGAAAAGAGTGCAGCCACGCACATCATTATATTTCTCATGGCCATTTGTCATTTCTCCCAGTCAGACCTTTTCTAGCACTCTTACACGGAACTTGGGTATTGATCATCATTTTCATGATCAATTTCTTTGGATACAGAAAAAGAGAATCTTCCATCACTTTATTTCATTTCTAGCCCATAATTCTCCACTTTGGGCGAAGTTGATGGAAATCTCATAATTTTTCTGTGCTACGTTCGTCTTCTAGACGAATCTCTTTATCTAGTTCTTCTGGAACCCTTTCATATATGTCTCCTGGACATATATCTATATATGGTTCTTCTGGAATCTTTTCACAAATGTCTTTAGATTCAACTTAATTCAAAGTAAAGATGGAGGGAAAATGAACATAATCCCGCACTTATTTAAGTTGTATTTTACCTTCTTGATAACCTTGTAAGGGATATCGGGTTTTTCTTACCTTTTTGGATATTGCAACATGGCTATTTAGGATCTTACCTTCTCGGGCATTGCTGCCCGGTTTATGTTGGTGTAGTCGGGGTGTCTACTTGTCCCTGCATGGGTCACTCCTCTCCTTACTTCCCACTCCCGCTAGTCGAAAACGGTTTTGGGAAAGGGTGACTCCTTATCTTATTGGGACCACTCATCTCCTTACTTCCAACTCCCGTTATTCGAGAATGGTTTTGAGAAAAGGTGGTGGTTCATAACATGTCCTAACCTGTTATATGGTTCGACCACCGAGCCTTGTAACCGTGCCCCTTCTAAGTGGTACGCTTTTAGTATAGGTGGCCATCTATTCTACTATGACACGTTTATGTAACATGTCCTAACTTGTCATATGGTTTGGTCACTTTGCCTCGTAACCGCACCCTCTCTAAGTAATGCCCTTTTAGAACAAATGACCATCTAGTCTACCATGACATCATTATGGAATTCGCCTGTTCAAAAGAGAAATTATATATCCCCAACACCATACTATCAATTATTTTCTTACTGCTTCCAACTATTCTACCATTTTCTATCGTTATTCTTTTCTGTTAAATTTTTTTAACTATTTTGTGTCACCAATTGAACTTGTAATTTCTTAGTTTTTAAACCTTATGACTCCTAAATTGTGATTACATCAATCGTGAGTTTGTTTCTTGGCATTATAATTAAATACTTTGATAAGAAAAAAATAATGTAAGAATTGAAAAAGTCTCACGAGGTGCCCACACGAAACAACTTCTCTGTCATTCCCTCCGTTCATAAAAGAACGATTTTCTAGAGTTTTTACACCAATTAATAAATAACTAATGGTAAGAGATCTTACGGATAACATCATCTAAGAAAAGACTTTTTCATAACTATAAACGAATAGTAATTCAATAAATTTGATTAACACCATATACGTAAGAGATCTTACGCAAAACATCATCTAAGTAATCCATTGCGGGTGGCCGGAAATCAAGAGTTTCAATCAACGTTTGAAGATAATCCTATTCGGTCTATCATAGGCTTTAGACATGTCCATCTTAATAGCCATATATTACGATGAGATACGTGGATGATTTCTCAGAGCATAGACCATCGAGATTAATCTCTCGAAAACGAAAGCCAATTGAGTGATGGATACAATGTCAAGCAACAAATGCCTAAATCGGGCCACCAAAATCTTTAAAACAATTTTACAAAGGACGTTACAAAGACTAATTGGTATAAGATTTGTCATCTTGGTCTGCTTCACCGTCTTAGGTAGTAGAAACCGTTGCGTATAATTCCACTCTATCGGAAATAAACCCGTCTAAAAAAAACTAAAAGTCTTTAGTAACATCGGTTCCAATCACAACCTAATACCTTTGAAGCTTAAGTAAAATAAATTAAAATAAAAGATTTTTCTATGAGAAACAAAACAGATAAATAACACTATATCATTTCAAATGCTTGTAGTTTATCTTCTCTGAAAATTGTCTGGTAAAAAAGAGGACACAGGTGAAATTGAAAATGATTTGGTTGATGACAAACAATGGGAATCTAAATTATGATGGAACGTATGTTGTTCTCTGTCTTTATGGTAAGTGCTAAAAGGCGTGGCACAGGAGGCAATATTAACATCTATGGCCTCAAAAAAAAATGATTAAAAAGGAGCTTTTGGTTTGACCGGGTCTAATCAGTTTCAGACCAAAGAGCACAAACTCATAAAGTCTTGTTCATATTTACTGTTAAGATAAGCTCTTTTCTTTTGTAATATACACACAACAAAAGTTCTACTAACTAAAACTAATACTCAGCTTTTTCTCTCTTTTTCAGCTATAAAAAAAATACCGAGCTTTATCTTTTTTTCTAAATAGATGAAGTTTTATATTCTTCTTTTTTCCTTAACATGCATTATATTATATTAATAAAATGGAAGAAGTTTTATCAGAAAAGAAAAATCTTGTTCAGTTAACTTGTTTTTCTTAATATATGCAAAAAATCAATTATGACAATAAAATAATAGGTAAAGACTCATGCATGCTCTTTAGTCATTATTTCTAAGTTCTAGCAATGGTATCTTTGTTTTATCTATTATAATTATTGAAAAGACAAACCCATTATGATGATAGGGTCGTAAATAAAAAATGTCTAAATGTACATGAAATGATGCAACAAGTGACTTCAAAATTTTGGTCCAAAAAAAAAAAACAAGTGACTTCTAAATTCAACTATTTTGTTATATAATATGATGATTACAGAGCATTATAAATCACCATCATGATTAATTATTAAGAATATACAAATTATAAATTTCAGATTTCTAGCTTCTCACATAATATTAGCATCAGAAAAGCACCTCGGTGAGGTCATGAAAAGGTTAACACCTCTTAGTTAATAAACAAAACAAACAGCACACAAAAAATAAATTATTTTTCCTTCTTATTACTCAGACTCATGAGGAGAATCTAAAGAAAGAAACAACGTTCACTTGGAAAAAGACAGTACTAGACTTAAATTTGAATCGCTTTCGTATAAATATTTTGTTTTGGGGTCAATGCATTTGCAAGAGAACATAAAATATTATACGCATTAACAAACAAAAGATGTCTGTTTTTGAGACCACATGATGTAATAAAAATAATAAAAATGTATTTGGCTTTGTTTTGTGGTTGTCTACTTGTTTGTATTGGTTTGCCTTAAGCAGTTAGCCAGTTACTTATGCTTTCGTCAATGAAATGACAAATAGATCATTTTATAATTTTAAGCATTCCTCTCGTAGAATAGATATTGGGTACCTTCATATATTCATAACATGAATATCTTAGGAAATTAATCGAATTCAAAATAATTTTTGGGGTTTTAAATAATTTTTTTTTTTGGGATTACCAGAAGGTTCTGGGCCGATTCCCGTAATCCTTTCAGGTCCGGAACCACATCATGTAATATTAGTTCAGTCTCAAGCGTATTTTAAGTTAATTTTACTATAGTCAGTAGTGCATTAAGTAAAAATGTAGCTATAACGCCAGTCATAATTATAACATGAGTAGCTTGGGAGTTTTATTTTCATTTCATCTATCAATATTTTAGATGATATACTTATATTGATTCGTCTGCAGAATTATAGATTTATGAAAAATTAAAAGATTATACGAAGTAATATAACCCTTAAACGAAAAAATTAACTTACCTGCTAAACTAATTTAAAACAAAAACAACAAATAACATAATGATCAAGCATAAATCAAGATTACGTAAAATTGTGTGAATAATAAATAAATCTAAAATGGGATAATCATTTCACTATATATCCCCAATTTTTTTTTTTTTTTTTTAGGAGTTTATATATCCCCAAATTACCAAATATTCCAATTTAAATATATATTGTTCACTTCACTATATGTCTATATCCCCAAGTTAGCATATAATCCAATTCAAGTATCTATTATGTGCAGTAAAGATCAATCTCATCTAGGTTTTAGTTTATGGTAAATATATATAATTTTAAAAGGTTTAAATTGAGAAAAATAAGAAAGAGAGCACAAATTTCAGAGAGGGGAATGGGCATGTGATAAAAGCGAGCTTCCCTCTTATTATAAAAGCGACCACGCTTGTTTTCTTGCAATGATTCGGTCTACTTTCTTATTATTCTCTCTCTTTTTATTTATTTTATCTTATCTATTTCTCTTATAAAAATTCTCAAAAATATATCCCAAATATCTATGCTTCTTGTTTTTTCCCCTCGTACATAAACCTAAGTAGAAGGGTAACGTTATCTATTTATTTTCCGTGATATTAATCATTGGCGAAAATTGTGAAATATGAAGAGTGAAGATTTTATTTAGGCAAAAAATAACATGTTAAGCTGCCATTAATAAATACAAAATCATTTTAAAGTTAGGTATGAGATTTAACGCATGATTTTATCGACTATATCTAAAAATATATTTTGTAGATGGATTATAACAATGATTAACACGTTACATTATATGAAAAACATAAATTTATCATCTTGCTTAGTATGGCATAAATGAATTTTCATAGCATATTATAGAAAAACGCGATAGATATAAAATATATAAATGAATGTTCAGTGTTGAAATTCGTTTTTGGACTAATGGTTTTAGACTATATTCCGATGGCGTTTCCGGGCAACTCAGTTGTCGGAATGATCGGATCTTAGAATTGTTAGATTCTTTGTTATGAGCACTATGAGATAGTGTATTCATATGTCAAAAACGAAGTTAGTTTGAATGAGAAATGGATTTTCAAAGTGGGTGACTTGGAAAGCTTGTAAAGTTTCAAAATTGGTTTAGTGTAAAAACTAACACATGTCTCACATTGTAAGTTTGAGAATTTTCCCATTAGTATATTTATTGGAGAACTCATAACAAAGTGCAATAACCTTGGGCTACACTATGGTGTATGAGTGAAAGGAGATACTGAACCACACACGAGCGCTGTGCCAAGTCGAGCCGGGCTCAGGTTTGGGTTTGGGGTTTGAATTTGGCAGTTGGGCCTACGGTCCATAAAGATTATTTTATTGATGTTTTGTGGTTGTTGTACAACACAAATATCTTCCACCCAATTTTCAGTAACCTACGGAATAATGTGGTTAATGAGCCATTAACTCGACGGGGTTAATGCAGTGGTTAATGATAATTTATCTCCTCTCCAAGATCGGTCAAAGAGCCATAAACGCAGCCATTAATGCGTTGGTTCCTCTCCAAGTCTGGTAAGACTATAAGAGGAGAGCCTCTCCATCTCATTTTCGACACTCAACATAATACAACAACAATCTCTTTCTTCTTCTTCCCTCTGGTTTTGAGTATGAGAGTACAACACAGAAAAACGTTCGTTAGATTCTGTTCTTGAGTTGTGCAAGACAGAATAGTTGCAGTTGTATCTTGGGATTCGGAACGCCGTGCAACCGTCACACTACGGGGCGTTTACAGAATTAAGGAAAGAGATTCGTCTCGACTCTGCATATCTCTTTCTTAATTCGTGTATCGGTATTTTCTTATGTAATTTACTTTACAATTATCAGTTTGCCCATATTGTAGAATTTGCGTTCCTACACATAGCATATCTAAAAAGATCATAAGATTAATCCGTCCAAAACTCGTTTCGTTATTAGTTTTAAACACAATCATAACTTCATAACTATTCAGAGCAACTCCAAGGCTAACACTTTATTTGGTGTTGAAATAACATCAAATTTGGTGTTTTGGTGTTCCATTTTATTTTTCATCTCCAACCACAACATCAAATTTCACACTAAAAACTAATATTTTTTATTATTATATTATTAAATTAAGATTTTCTTTATTTTTTAATAGTTTTGATAAATACTAATTATTCTTAT
>PKMM01026435.1:634817-661725 GCA_002933915.1 Eutrema heterophyllum | reverse complement strand
TTTTTTAATTTTGATGTTTTTTTTTTGAATTGAATGTAAAATTTATTCAAGACCAAAGAAATCGTTTTTACATCTTGTGATTCTTTAAATCGAAACAATTAGACAAGTTTTATTAAAAAATCTATAATCCTTTTCATGATCTTGTGGCAAACCAAAGTTGAAGAGCATCCTCCAATTTGCGATCCCCCAATTCACGTATCGATATTAAACGATTACGAATTTGCTTGTCAATGAATTTAACCAGCCTGTTCGGGTTCAAAGGGGATTCTCCATGGCGACGATTATTGCATTCCTTCCATATGCAATGAATTGATGTTTGAAATACGTACCGCAATAAGAACAGTGGGGTTCTACTGTAACGTCCCCGATCCACAATAGGATCGCCGGGACGGACCATGGTCGATATTTGGTAAAGAATAGCCGAGAGTCTAAGTAAAGACTCGAACCATGGTCCAAAATCATCGGCTAAGGTCAGACAGTTTAAGACTTAGCCGGATAAAAGGAGAAAAGAATAAGTAAACGCGCGGATTAAGCTCAGTATGAATTCAGCCGAGCTGAAATGAGCTAGAAGGTCGAGCTAGGTCAGATGACGGGAAGTTCGGTTCAGCTGGGACAAGTGTTCGGCAGTTGGATCGAGCTGGACGAGTGGTAAGCTAGCGGGTCGGCTGGGGAGTCTGGTCGATGACAGCAGGATAGTTGTCGGCTGAAAGTAAGACCACATGTACCGCGTGTGCGGGAGCGGTTGGGCGGTTTCTAGCCAAAGGGGCACGTACCCAATTCGGCCAAAGGACATGCCCGTTCGGCTAAAAGACACATCCGTTCGACGAGAGGCGGTTTTGGGCGTCATGGGAGTCTATAAATAGACCCCTTGGTCCCATTTTTACGGAGAGGCACATAAAGAAAAACTTAGAGGAGAGACTAAGGCAAATCTGAGCGAAAAGGAAAAGTATCCGAGAGAAAGGAAGGCGTGTTCGATCAAGGATCGAACCAAGGGATTTCAGACGTGAAAAGAAGGATCGCGGTGGACAAGGGCCATAATCCAACCGCGTGGTGAAAGGTGAGTGCTTTACCGGTGACTTTAGTGCACGGATCTAGACTGTTGGTTTACCCATAAAGTCTATGATCAGCCTAAGTACGCGCTCGGTTCATTCTACTCGATAGAATTCATAATCTGCTTCGGCCATGGTTAATAAATTTGGCCGGTTACAAGTATAGTCGATGTACTTACACGGTTAAGTGGTTAGCCGGACAGGAAGGAAACGCGGTAAGGCACGTGACTTGGGGATCGGATGGAATCCGCCAAGGCTCGGCTAAAAACCTTACCGGATCCTTCACGGTTCGGCTAAACTATCTTGGCCGTGGTAAGGTACAGATCTCATGGGATTATTGCGTGATTTATAATTGGTCATGCATAAACATATTATACTGCAATCACTAAGTAAATGTTAAGTTACTTACGCCTCTTTGGCTTTCAGGTAGCAATGAGACTACCGAAAAGAAATGGGCTTAGGCTCGCGTCACGTTTTAGCCGGGGAAGATGGGTGGTGTTGGTTTGGATTGTTAGGATCGTTTTACATTGTAATAACTTATATGCAAACTCAGAATGTAACGAATCCTTTACCATATTAAATAAGGATCCAAATCGTTTCTATTATAATGTGTATCGACTCTATAAATATGAATCTCAGAATCTAAACCTTGAAATTGAACTAAGTAAGGAATAGGCCCTAAAAACGGACTGAATGGTTCGAAGTCACTTAGTGATTCGAACGGGAACAACCGCCGCTGACTTAGAGTCCGGGACGGGGTGTTTCATCTACCCAGCCGAGTATCTGAGATGAGAGCAACCAGTTGCGACCATTCTTTCGAGAAGTGATTCTTGAGTAGATCCTTTGTTAACCTGGTCCAGACTTCCTCCGAGAAAATACATGAGAAGAACAAGTGATCTCGAGTCTCCAAAGGGTCATGGCACATAATACACGAAGAAATAGCTCCCACGTTCCAATTCAACATACGATCCCCCGTAGATAACCGGTTACAAATTGCTAACCATTCAAACATAGAGTACTTCGGGGTAGAATGTGTAAATCATACACCTTTACATCAATCGACTTGAGGATATGACACTCTTGTGAGCAACCAAGTGTTTTTGGAACTGAAATCCGGTTTGAAATTATCAACTGAATGTCTCCAAAGAGGGACATCTTCAGTTTCAATCACTTGTCGGGCCCTTTGTGCAGCTAAGACTTCATCAATTTGATTGAAAATATCAGTTCGGTGACGCCTTCTTCTACGGTTCAGCACCGATGTCACAGAAGCATGAGCAGATATTCTCATATCAATAATCTCTCTTAGTCCCGTGACATTCATTAGACAATCCATGTCCGACCATGTATCATTCCAAAAAGATGTTGTTTCGCCATTCCAAATGTTTGGTGTTATGAACAGTATCACACCAAATATGATATGACATTGTTTGATTAGAGGTTCATACACGCCAAATTTAGAGTTACGGCGTCCCCTTGGAGTTGCTCTTACCATCGTAACTTCGTAACCTTTACTATCTAATACAATTTTCTTACTCATTAACTCACATAGTTCATTTTATCATAAAAATATAAAATTCTAAACTAAAATTCACGCTAACAGTAAAAATTATTAGTAAAAAACAAAAATAAAATAGTGCATGACATTCTCTTCCAAAAAGAAATGAGAAAAATTATTTTGTTAATACATAATTAGAAAATGCTACTTCCATAATAGAGAATAGAGATTATTGAACCTGATTGAGTGATTTCCCTTAACTTTAGGCGTACAGACTTTTATGTTCTTTCATTCTTCGAAAGGTGCAGACATTCATTTACTTTAGTCACTAGATACGATTACATAGTAAATAAATATATAAGAAATATAATAATAGAAAAAGGATGATAATTAAAGGTTTTCTTTGATGTCAAATAAGTAAAAAAAAAATAAGAAGAAGTTTTTGTTCTACCATTGAAAGCACATTGTCCTTTGTTTGTTTTTGACAGCCCATTATTTACAGCTGTAAGTCCTGTAGTGCAGATGCAGTATCCGTATTAAAATCATTATCAATCGGGTAGAAAAAGAAAATCTAGATCAATAAATACAAAGTACTTCTATAAGCAACATCGAGATTTACAATTTTTGTTCGAATCATGGGAGAATATTAATGTACTAGCATCTAGCAAAATTTTCTTTCCAAGTTTTGTCTTCTTATCAAAGGAGTATTTTTTGAAGGAAGCAACAAAAAAATACAAGTTTCTTTCATAACATTGATACGAGAAAAGTTATATGATCAATAGCTGGAGAGCATTTATCAAATCCTCAACTTATAGCCAAGTGAAAATGTGTTTTAAGAACTTTTTTTATTTAACGAATAGCTTTAGAATAGTTTGAATTAATTTGCTGTTAAAAACAACTAATCAGTACATAGACACTGAAGAAAAACAACAAACCAGTAATTGTAAACTTAGACTTATAGTACAAATAAATATATTAGCCGGCTAAAAAACAAAGTTTAAATAATAACAAAAGTTTATTAACCCTTTCTAAAAATTATATTGTTACTAATGAATAGGGACTGGTTACAATAAATATGATTTTATTTTGGGAAAATGATACTTTTAATCGAGAGTAGTATATATAATATGATACTAATATGTCGTCACTCCCGAAACAAAATCTCTCACAAGTAGCTATCAAGAACAAAAGAGGATCGAGGGGGGGTTTGCTTTGGGCTTTGCTCGGGCTTTGCTCATCATCCTCTTGCCTTGAAAAACTACTTCCGTGTCTCCCTCTCTGTCTACACACAGTCACACTCTTCTATTACTTTCCTTGTTTCTTTCTCTCTATATATATATATATATAATCTCTCTCCCTTCACTCACTCTTAATTCACTGGTGTTGTACACAAAGAGAGAAGAAGCAATGGAGAACGGTGAGAAAGCAGTGGAGACGGTTGTTGTGGGGAACTATGTGGAGATGGAGAGTGAAGGGAAAGCGTCGGATATGAAATCAAAGCTTTCCAACATGTTTTGGCATGGCGGTTCTGTCTATGATGCTTGGTTCAGCTGCGCTTCCAACCAGGTACGAAATGGAGAAAGTTTTGGTTTTTTACTCTGTTCTGTAACTTGATATATATATATATATAGAGAGAGAGAGGGTGATGATCAGAAATTGTTTGTTTAGGTGGCGCAAGTGCTGTTGACGCTGCCATACTCATTTTCGCAGCTGGGGATGCTCTCAGGGATTCTGTTTCAGCTCTTCTATGGGCTCTTGGGTAGCTGGACTGCTTACCTCATCAGCATTCTCTATGTTGAATACAGAACCAGAAAAGAGAGAGAGAAAGTTAACTTCAGAAACCATGTCATTCAGGTAACAATACTTACTAGCTAGCTCTCTTGTCTATCTTTCTTAATCAAATAATGACATGGGTCTTAATGTGAAGTGGTTTGAGGTTCTTGATGGATTGCTTGGGAAGCACTGGAGGAATGTTGGGTTGGCATTTAACTGCACCTTCCTTCTCTTTGGATCTGTCATTCAACTCATAGCCTGTGCCAGGTACTAATTAATTATCCCAAACTTTTTCCTGAGGAAACAGGATTGATGAATATATAAAGTGAGATTGATGAATGAATATTGTGCAGCAACATATATTACATAAATGACAATCTGGACAAGAGGACATGGACATACATATTTGGGGCATGTTGTGCAACCACAGTCTTCATCCCTTCCTTCCACAACTACAGGATCTGGTCCTTTCTTGGACTCTTGATGACCACTTACACTGCTTGGTACCTCACCATTGCCTCCATCCTCCATGGCCAGGTTAATTAATTAATTAATTAAATGGACTTGCTTTATTTTCTTTTCTATGGTTAGATTAGCTTAGCTGGTGATGTTGTGGCGTAAGGGGACTCAAAAACATCAAAAGTTGTCTTCTTTCTTGTGTCTTTTTGGCCCTTGTGTATCAAGCAACATGTGGTTGGGACCACTATACAATACATTGGTGTCAGACATGTTTTTAATGCATAAATCATACGTTGCTTGTAGATAAAAATATGTAACATTGGTTGGTTATAGGTAGAAGGTGTGAAACATTCGGGACCAAGCAAGCTGGTGTTATACTTCACAGGAGCCACAAACATTCTTTACACATTCGGAGGACATGCTGTTACTGTGTATGTTTTTTTTTACCTTTTTAACCCCATCATCAATCCACATGAAAAATGAAATTGAATTTCCTTGGCAGAGAAATAATGCATGCGATGTGGAAGCCGCACAAGTTCAAGTCGATTTACCTGTTTGCGACTCTGTACGTTCTGACGCTGACGCTGCCTTCCGCGTCTGCGGTTTACTGGGCGTTTGGCGATTTGCTTCTAAACCATTCAAACGCCTTCGCTCTGCTCCCAAAGAGCCTTTTCCGTGACTTTGCAGTCGTGCTCATGCTCATCCACCAGTTTATAACGTTTGGCTTCGCCTGCACGCCGCTCTACTTCGTGTGGGAGAAGCTCATAGGCATGCACGAGTGCCGGAGCATGTGTAAGCGAGCCGCCGCTAGGCTTCCCGTCGTTATACCCATTTGGTTTCTGGCAATCATATTCCCTTTCTTCGGTCCCATTAACTCTACCGTCGGCTCTCTCCTCGTCAGCTTCACCGTCTACATCATCCCTGCGCTCGCTCACATATTCACCTTCCGCTCCTCAGCCGCACGCGAGAACGCCGTGGAGCAGCCGCCCAGGTTTCTCGGGCGCTGGACTGGGGCTTTCACCATCAACGCATTCATTGTGGTGTGGGTCTTCATTGTTGGATTCGGGTTTGGTGGCTGGGCCAGTATGATCAATTTTGTTCACCAGATTGACACATTCGGCCTCTTCACCAAATGCTACCAGTGCCCTCCGCCTGTTATGGCCTCGCCTCCTCCGATCTCCCATCCTCACCTCAATCACACCCTTTGAATCATATCTTAAAACCAACAATCAATTAAAAAATTTCGAGATTTTAGATCTCTACCAAAGGCCCTTGTGTTTTGCTTGTCTGTCTTTAATTTTTGGTAATTCAAGGAAAAACAAAACTTTAGGAATCTTTCATCAATTCTTCAAAGTGTAGTCAACAAAATCTTTAGCAAATACAACAACTTGGGAAAGACAAGCCAAGAGATATTTCAAAGATTCAATTCGCATTGGAACATATAGAGAGCATGAGCAAAGGTTTGATAAACATGCAATAACAATCCAGCTTCTTAACCATCACAAGCACCATAACCACAAGTCCTAATAATCCGAAAACATCACGACAAGATTATAAAAAAAACAAAGATAGATAATGCGGAGGATAATATTTGATAGCAGGCAGGCGGCGAGAAGATGATCGTCCGCCTTCAAGTTGTTTTGCTTCAACGACCGCCGCTTGTGCAATCCCTTGCAAAATGACCAGACTCTCCACAGCTGTAGCAGCTCCCGCCACCTCCTCCTCCTCCGCCGAACCTACCGCCGCCACCACCCCCTCCGTAGCCACCCCCTCCGTAGCCACCACCACCACCACCACCACCTTGAGAACAGTCTCTCGCCATGTGGCCTGGTTCTCCGCACTTGTAACAAGCGCCATCACCACCGCCACCAAAGCCTCCACCTCCTCCGTAACCGCCACCACCACCACTGCTAAACCCGCGGCCTCCACCACGTCCCCCACCTCTTCCACCGCCAAAACCACCGCGTCCCCCAGATGAACCGCCACCGCTATTTCCCTGAACGGGAGCGCCGTCGGGTCCAGATACTTCGACAGCCTTGGGACGTCCGGTGTTGTCGACCTCAACCTCGAACTCGACGGATTCCTCGGCGGCAAGGCTACGAAATCCCTCAGATCTGATAGAGGACTGATGAACGAAGAGATCGTCACCACCGTCGTCGGGTGTGATGAAGCCGAACCCCTTCTGGGTGTCGAACCACTTCACCGAGCCCTTGCGCCTCTCTCCACCGTTGTTTCCGTCGCCGCCACTCATTCTGATCAAACCTCTCTTTCTCTCTCTCTCGGAAGAACAAAATCAAAACCACCGATCAGATCTCTCTCTCTCTCCCTTGGCGTGAGGCAGACGCTGTTTATATCTGCAGCAGATGTGTGTGTGGAAAGGGTATCAGTGCCACGTCTGCATTTTTATTATTCCCATTTTGTTTTTCGTATTTATTATTTTCTAATTTTTGTGCACAATTTCCTCACTTTTTCCAACAGAAAAACAATTAACACATTTTCATTTTAGCCAAAATACAATTTTACTTCTTCAAAAAGAAACGAATTTGTGAATAATAAATGGATGTGGGCCAGCCTAATGTTCGAGATTGGAGTATTATTTTTCCTTTTTGGGAAACTAAAGGAGCACTGGTCCAGCTTCGATCTGGACGGTTGGGGATGCTTTGCAGGACGGTTCTAAGCCGTCAGATTCACATCTTAAGTTCGTTGAATTAAAAAAAAAAATAGAAAATTGTTTAAAGCTTATCCTCTTCTCCCGAAAAGATCTAACAGAGTGAAAGGGGTACTATGGGAAAGACAAAATCCTTTCTTTCTTTTTTTTTTCTGGTTCAGTCAACATTAAAGTTGACGGACGTAAGCAGATATTTTGACTAGTCCCACAATTTTGGGAACGCAAACTGCGTGCCGTTTGTTTTATTTATTTTTCTTATATTTCGCTCTCGTACCCAAAATATTATTAAATTTACAGATTATCCCCCTAAGTTTTTTTTACTATTTTCAGTCAAAGCTTCAAAGGAGTGGTCAAAAGCGTAACGTCCCTATTCCAAATTGACATGACGATGGAACATGTCAATGCTTCTTTTAAATCACAGTCCTCAGGAACATTTAAATATTCATTCTGATTTTTGTTTTTTTTTTACTTTACTCAAAACATTTCAATGAAAAGGAGATATTAGTTAATGTTTGTCGTAGTAGTGTTGAAGCCAATAAGTTTATTAATGATTCCATCAACCTATATTAAGAAGAAGTGATTGAGCATAATAAATGTCGCTCGATAAATTTGAGTATGGAATGTGTTATGCAAATAGAAATTCAATCAAAAGTTTTTTTTTTTAACGCAATACCAAACCAAGATTTCGTACCGTGTCGAAAATCGGTTGAAATGCATTATGATTGATATGATAAGATATGTGTTTACATTTTTTTTTTGAATTGAATATCAAATTAATTCAACCAAAAAAAAAATTGTTTTACAACGAATGGATCCTCTTTTGATGTTTTTAAATAAAGATTAGGCTAATAAAACACAAGAACTTCCTCTTCAAGCAATCACTTTAAAGCAAACCATGCTTCTATTCCGCTTTCATATTTGCTATCACTTATTTCCCGTATAGATGTCAGCCGATTTCTAATCTGTTTGTCGGTGCATTGGATTAATGTTGGAGAAAGGGTTGGAGAATCACCATATCTTCTATTGTTCTCTCTCGTCAAATAGAATCTAAAAAGTGTATCTCAACAAGAACAAGTTGATTATTTCGTACGATTCATCAACCAAGACTTGGATTATCATGTCCCATTGAGTTGTGTTGCAAGGAGCTTTCGAGTCAAGTTGGCCCAGATCTCTTCCGAAAATCTGCAGGTGAAGTATTAGCGCCTGTATTCCAATGGATATTTATCATAGAAACATAAAAAACAAGGTTGGAAAACGTATAGTAAGGTCTACTGACTGTTAAAATAAGCATTAAGCCCGCAGACCTAAACGGGCTCAGTATAACATTTTAGGCCCGTGGCCCGTCCAATATTGTATAAACATAAACGGGTATGAAATGAGCTGTCCGTTTACGCCTGTTTATCAAACGGGTTTGTCCGCGAAATAAACGGATGCCCATTTATGTTTTTTTTAATGAGCTGAGTAAAACGACGCCGTTTGAAGGGCTTTACTGTTGTTCCGACTTCCGATAATCGGAATCCGATTGTCTTCTTCTTCTTCTCTACTTCGAGAGCTCTCTCTCTATCTCTCAATCTACGACTTGAAACTCGACAGTGGGACGTTTGGCGACGGTGAAGCCGACGTGGACTGCTTTCGAAGGGGACGATACGATTCGGGTATGTAAGTGAAAATTTGCTGCCATTAGAGCTCAGTGCAAACTTGTGTAAATCGAGTATGTAAGTGAAAATTAGGAACATGGTTTGGTTGTATCTAGATATACGGTTTGGTTCCTTATGAATTTTACTCCGTAGTTTGGTTATGGACTAGCTTTTTTTTTTGTTTCCGTGGCTCCTTCTTTTAATGGTTTTGAGCTTCGTTGAGCATAATTGTGATGAATTGAAGTCGGTTTCGTCCCAAAAGGCTCGAGCTTTTAGATTACCAGTGATATAGGCAGCTACTAAATCGAACCAATAAGTATTAGAAGACCGGACTTAATTAGTCTGTGGTATTGATTTGCTTATCATGAAATCACATAAAAGATTTTGCTTTAACTATGAATAGAAGAAGCCAACAGCTTTGTCTTTTAGAATCTATTTCTCTCTTCAGGTCTATCTTATGATTCTTCATGAGGTTTAGATTCATATCGTAAGCCGTATTCTGACTGTGCTCTATTCTGTTAATATTGTTTTGATTCTCAATCCGTTTGTTCATCCATCTATTTGCTTACCGACGGATTCTTCTTAGATTCATATCGTCTTTCTGGATTCTTACTGATATGACTTGTGATCTGCTTATTCATATCGATTCTTTCGATGTTTGCGAAATCTAAGGCCTTTTAAGGGGAAAATCTAGTTGTACGCCAACTGTTCGACGAATTGCCCCAGCCAGGGAATAATTGGGAACAATTGCTTAGGGATGCGGAACGGGAAGAAGAGAGCTAGGTCAGAACACAACCATTCCACCAACAAATACTCCCACAACCCACCGGATTTCGCTTTCTTGGCCTCTCTTTACCCTTCTTTCAAGCCCTTTGTTTTCTTCTCCGGTGCTCGTCCCCGGATCGACTGGACCGATTACAACGCCACCCGAGAGCTCACTCGTATCCTCCTTCTACACGACCATTCCCTCAACTGGTAATTCCAATGTTTCTTTCCCTTGCCTTTACACACTTTTTTATTTTACAAAATTCAATGTTTTTCTTTCTAGGTGGATTCCGGACGGACAGCTCTGCCCAACTGTTCCTAATAGATCCAACTACATCCATTGGATCAATGATCTTTTGTCCTCTGAGATCATTCAAAGTTTTGGAAGCAAAGTAAATGGCTTTGACATTGGTACAGGGGCCAATTGCATCTATCCCCTCCTCGGTGCATCCCTTTTTGGTTGGAATTTTGTTGGCTCAGGTTCCTTCTTCTTCTTCTTCTTTCTTTCATATCATCAATAAGTCCATTTGCAGTATAGTATGTCTGGCTCTATGTTAAATACATTCTCAATTGGATGCCAATGTTGTTTATTGTACGCAGATGTGACTGTTGTAGCTCTAGAATGGGCTGCGAAGAATGTTCAAAGTAATCCCCATATTTCAGACCTAATCGAGATCAGAGACTCTAAACTTCTTCCAGATTGTTCCTCTGAGGTTGTAAATAGAGAGAGTGAGAAGCACTCTAGTCAAACAATACCTGCAGAAACCACATTTTCCCCCACGCTTCACTCTGATTTTCTTGAAGATGTCAACAAGAGCTATATGGGACCACCCATACTCCTTGGCGTTGTCAAGGAAAATGAAACCTTTGACTTCTGTATGTCCAATCCTCCATTTTTTGAGACCTTTGAGGAAGCAGGTCTTAACCCTAAAACTTCATGCGGCGGAACTCCTGAGGAGATGGTTTGCAATGGTGGGGAGCAAGCTTTTGTGACCCGTATTATCGAAGATAGCACTGTACTGAGGCAAAGATTCAGGTGACTGTACCCAAATAAATTGTTGGATCTTTCACATTCGGGGTTTTCATCCACGAGGACTTATCTTTTGCCTTCATGTTTTTTATTAGGTGGTACACTTCAATGCTTGGAAAGAAGGCTAACCTCAAACTCTTGATATCTAAGCTTTGGGAAGTAGGGGTGACAATTGTAAAGACCACTGAATTTGTCCAAGGCCAAACATCCCGTTGGGGCCTCGCTTGGTCCTTCATGCCCACAGCTAGGAAGATTATATCACCTCCTGTAGCCAAAAAGAGCGTTTATTCATTTATGCTTGAGGTAATCGATCTTTAACTTTTGGTCATCTTTTACATGCTCCGGTAACATATTTTTTCTATGGTGACTATATTAAAAGTCTATGTCTTTAGTCGAGCCTTACATTCTTCATGGTGACTTTGTGTTTTATAGGGCATTAAACGGCAGTACAGTGCTGCAGATGTGCTGCAATCAGTTGAAGAATTCTTCAAGAGCTGTGGTGCCTCGTGCAAATTAAACTCATCCACATTTTCTGTTGACGTAAGTGCACGACACATATTGTTTTGTCTTGCCATCCAATCTTGTTTCTACAGTATCTCAAGCTCAACGGAATTCCCTTCTATTGTTATGCAGATTGTTGCGTCCAGTGACCAGTGCAACATAATATCAAAGAATGGCATCAGAGATGTGGAAAGTGTAAGAAGCCACGGATATGAAAAACAGTCCCTGGATAGCTCCATTTTGCAAGTCCCTCAAGATAACCTATCTTTCCGCATCTTGGTTTGTTTGGATTTGATTTATTATATCCTTAACAATTGCCTTCCTCTTTTCAACTGGTGTATGATGGAGAAATCTTTGTTATAGGTGTTCCAACAGATGCCAGGAACGTTGCTTATAAAAGGATCATTACAGCAGAAAGATAGTCCCCTCTCAGGTTAGTCAATTTGCTCGGTTTCCCGAAATTGCTGGCAAAATGTTCACTTCATTATTCATTGCCAACGCTTTGGTTCTATTCGACTGGTCTCACCAAAATTGTTAAGTATCATTTCTTTTGCTGTAAGTTACCAACGTGAAGACAACTGAATTTGTCCATTTAATTTTGCATCTGCAGGATTGTTCTCAGTGGTTTTCGGTTTGTTGGAAGAAAGTATGAAGTCCAAATTTTGCCGGTAACCAGTTTCAGGGTACTGTTCTCATTTCTCACTTGAAGAATGGCATCTGGCATAAACTAATCTAAAGTGAATATAAAGCTTCAATCTCAGGCACATGTAGCATGTTCTTACACAACACAAGTCGTGTTTTGATTCCTAGGTAAAATGATACAATTCCTCCTAACAGAGGCAAGCAGAAATTTATCAGCGGATCTTGTTGTGGATGAAAAGTGTTGCATAGCAGACCGCTCGTGTTTCTCAACTGCATATGTTAACTAGAACCAAGAGTCGAAAAGGCCTACCTTGCGGGGAAAGCTACACAGAGTCAAGTTGGATTACCCAAAAGTAGCTGAAGAGAGAGAGAGGGTGCTTCACTTCACGGGATAAAGCAAGCTACTTTTGCTTTTCTCTCCATTTTCTCTTTTTCTTGTTCAACCATCGCTTGTGATGAAAAATGTAAGACCTATACCAAATACCTATATATATCTTGCATTGCATGTGGGTGTAGTTATTTTGAGTTGTCACTTTCTCTCTTCGCAGTGACCTTCTATATATCACTTTGGTGAACCTTAACAATTTGATACATTTGGAGAAATATGAATCCTTGTGAAGACGAATATTTTCTCGATCACCTGTCCATCCACTCAAACACACCCTTACAACCGTCAGAGTCATTGCTTTCTGATGATCTGCGCAAATTCCGTCTTCTCCTCAAGTGGTGCGCTTTGGATCACTCCTCCTCTTCTGGTAAAGCTGTGTCCTACTTGATGTTTGTAGTCTTCACCTTACTTATTCCCCTACTAAGTTGTCTGTCCATCAAAACTCCTGAAACCCCGCCTTCACCAGTTGTGGACACCAACTCATTCAATGTGCTTGTCCAATTCCCAGAGTCTGGACTGGCCTTCATCGCTTTCTTGACTCTACTATGTTTCTTCAGGATATATAGTCTCAGGCAGCTTCTGTTTCTTGATGATTTTATCTTGGTAAAGCTTGGCTTTTTGCGTGAACTTGACAAGGCCTTACGTTGCCTAGCCTGCATACTCTTGCCTTCTTTCCTTCTAGAACTTGTGCATAAGAGCATATTTTTCTCCTCAGCCGAAGTATCATTTCCGTTCATAGAGTCATCTTGTGCTGCATTGAACTTTGTGATGTTCTTGCTCGTCTTATTTTCATGGGTTTACCGGACAGGAGTGTTCTTGCTTGTTTGTGTCCTGTTCCGGTTGACCTGTGAGCTGCTGATACTGAGGTTTCAAGGGCTGCACAAGATGTTCGATAGATGTGGATCAGACACCATAGAAGATGTATGCAAGGAGCACGTGAAGATCAAGAAACAGTTGTCGATTACAAGTCACAGGTACAGGTTCTTCATCATAGCGTCCTTTGTTGTGATAAGTTCCAGTCAGTTTGTGGCCTTATTGTTGGTTTTTGCCTCAAAGTCTGACAAGAGTTTCCTCAACTCTGGTGATTTGGTGGTAATACTCTTTAACCTTTTTGCTGTGATAATTCTCTAGTTTCAGCACTCTGCGTTAATGTATTCTTCTATCTCAAGGTATGTTCTGCAGTTCAGCTCTGCGGATTCTTCTTGTGCTTGTTGGGTGCTGCAAGAATAACACACAGAGCTCAAGGAGTAGTGTGCATTGCAACGAGGTGGCACATGACTTTGACATGTGCTCCTGAAGCCGCGTCACCTGAGAGTGACACTGACTCATCCAACAACGTATACATTAATGTGTCACCGTCACTGGACCTATCTTCCTTCTTCCAGGCTAGGCAAGCTCTAGGTGCGTTACACTTAGATTGCATTCTTTTCTTCTTTTCTCAAAACAAACTCGCAAAAATGATGGAAGGTTCATTGCAGTGGAATACCTGCGTCATAACAACAAGGGTATTACGCTCTATGGATATGCACTCGATAGAGGATTGCTCCATACACTCTTTGCATTTGAGTTCTCTCTAGTGATGTGGATTCTGAGCAAGGTCGTGGTTCTATCTTAGCCACTCACAAAACTATATATATCAGACAACAAAAAACGCAGAAAGCTTCAATTAAAGCTTCTCTTTCATTTTGTAAACCATTGGACGAGCTTCTTCTTGAAGTCTTACCAGTAGAATTTCCTCTATATTCAAAGATCGATGCAAGAGATATCAACTGAATTGTAAAATCTACACAGGAACTAAAAGCTTGACTGATGCACAAAACTTAGACAAAACCGGCTTATTGGCTTGTGGCGTTGTTTGGTTGCCTTTTTGGGTTTAGCCATAAATTTGATGGAGACATCATAAATATTGGTCGCTTGTCTTCATTTTGTATTTGTCCATTTCTTTCTCGCCTGCCATCTCCATTGTTTTGTAATAACTAATAACTCAGCCAATACGAATCAAACCAGAAAATTCCATCTTTTGTCCATTTCTTTCTCACCTGCCATTTCCATTGTTTCGCATTCAAATGCTAGAAAAACGAAATTATACTCCATTTTGATTTTTTATTAAACAAAATAAATCTTGGAGAAGAAAAAAAAAAAAAAAGAATTCGAACACTGTAGTTGTTAGCTCTGCTAGACTTACAAAACTTCTGAAGCTAAAAACGAAATCATCACAACACGTATAAATCCCTGCTTTTGCAGGCTTTAACAGTGTACAATCCTGGGAAGAAAATTTGCAGGAATCCGCATCTTCTTGTATGAGGATCATGTTCTTGAAGCTTCTTCTTCCATAAGTGCAGCCAGATTATGCAGAACTGAGTAGACCTCTTCTTTACGAGGATGCGACCCATCTGAGACTGCGAAAGTTTCAACTTTCTTCTCGATTTCTATCCAACTAAGAGCTTTTTCTTTGTTCACCCTTCTCTTCTTCATGATTCCTCTCAGCTTCTCTACTGATTCCCACTTCCCATGATCTGCGTAAATGCTCGAGAGCAATATGTATGGCGCAGACGACTCTGGGTCCAGTTTCATCAGCTCTTCCGCCGCTTTCTTTCCCAGTTCCACATTTCCATGGATTCTGGATACTCCTAGGATTGCATTCCAGATATGCTCGTCGGGTTTAAAAGGCATTTTCTCGATCCTGCTCATCAATTCTTTGAAACAACCGGCACGACCTAGGAGATCTATCAGACATGCGTAATGTTCTTGGTCGGGAACGATCCCGTGCTCAACAGTCATTGACTCAAACCACCTGACTCCTTCCTCTACCAGACCTGAGTGGCTGCAGGCACTGAGAATCACAACCAGAGTCGTCCGATTTGGATGGACTCTGATTTTGATCATGTCATCAAGCATGCGCAAGGCCTTGTGGCCAAGCCCGTGCTGTGCCAATGCAGAAATCATCGTATTCCACAAAACGCAGTCTTGCTTGTCACCGCAGAGATCGAAAACCCGCTCGCTGGCTTCTAAGCTCCCTGATTTGGAGTACATATCGATCAAAGAACTGATAACAATCGCATTGGGACTAACATTTGTGCGGAACATGTAGCCATGAATTTGCTTCCCGTTTCTAAGAGATGCAATGCTCGCAGAGGCACAGAGACAGCTGCTGAAAGTAAATTGCTCTGGTTTAACCCTCAAAGCAATCATTTTCCTGAACACGTCGAGGGCTTGGTCCCCTGAACCTTGTCTAACGTATCCAGCAATCAATGCGGTCCAAGAGACTGGATTTTTCTCTGGCATCTCACAGAATAACTTGTCAGCGGCTTCCATATCCCCAAGTTTGGCATATCCGGAGATGAGAGTAGTCCAAATATGAATATCCTTCACTGACATCTCATCAAAACATCTTTTAGCGCTCTCCATCTGCCCACATTTTGCATACGCATCGATGATTGAACAAGAAAGCACCACATTTGAAAGAAACCCAGCAACGAGGACCTGCCCGTGAGCTTGCCGATTGAGCTGGAGCTCCCTCGATTTCACACATGCCGTCAAAATTCCCGCGAAGCTGAACTCGTTGTACTTGATCCCAGATCTCCTCAACTCTCTATAAAACCACAGGGCCTCGTGTAGGTTCCCGTTCTGAGCGTACCCAATCACCATCGTGTTCCAGGACACAACATCCCTCTGGGGCATACTATCGAACACGACTCGTGCACGAACCAACATCCCTGATTTGACATACCCAGAGATCATATTGTTCCACGAATACAAGTTCCTGAAATGCATTTTATCAAACACTTTACACGCATCGATAGGTTTACCGCATTTCATGTACATTCCGATTAAATGATTGGACAAAAGCGTGTTGGGTCTCTTGAATCCAGTTGTTATCTTCAAGTGACGATGAATCCATTTGCCTTGTTTCAAAGACCTCGTATCTCCACAACGCTGGAGCAGCGACGCTAGGACTTCAAAGGGTAAGCGAATCCCTTGTTCTGTCAACGACTCGAGACGAGACACCGCCTGAGAGAGCTCTCCTTTGCTGCTGAGAAACGATCGAGCGACACAGATTGGCCGTTTCCTAGGGTTACTGATGGGCATTGGAGGGAGAAACCACCATGGGAGGAGGAGGCTTCACTCCTTGTATGCGATTAATTCCCGGCGAAATCAAGTCTGAAAGGTTTAACGCCGGCGAGATTCGCCGGTAAGAAATCATATGACACACTTGTTCCGCCGTCGGATCGGTTAGTAAAACCGGATCTGGTTTTGGTAGTGGATCATACTAACAAAGACAATCCCTTTTCACTTTTGGGCTTAGGTCTTTAGCCCACGGATAAGCTTCCGTTTGACCTTTTTTTTTGTGAACTTCTCTATTTGACTTTGTAAAGGTGTTAGTATATATATATATATTTTTTGTTTTGATGGAAAAATACATACATATATTATTTATCTCGTCGTCAAGAGAAAATCTCGAATTATGAAAAGAAGTAGAGAAATGGCAAGTACTGAAAATATTACATGTAGACATGGATAAAAACGTCGCCGTATAGAATGAAACAAAGCCATAATCTCTAGTTTCTAGTGAACAACGGTAACGTTATAGCCAACGACCGCATCACCGGTCTTGGGATCGAACCAATTGGTCTGGGCAATAGCGTAGCCACGAGCCATCCGGAACAATCCAGTGCCTCCGACGATAGGCATTTCTCGAATTGGGTTCATCGCCGAGTTCTTCCCGATCATGCTTATGGTGCTGTCCTTGTAAGGACCGTCCTCAAAACAGAAGCTCATCGCCATTATCAGACCTACCTCTTCTTTACCTGTCCAAGAAGAAAACCAAAAAGATAAATTAATAATCCCATCAAATTTACAAACCGGTTATGGTATGATGAAACAAGATATCATGTATGTACATGAAGAACCGTAAAGGCCTTGTGCCCGGCCCACGAGTTTGGATTTGGGATCGGCGGTCTCCGTGAGAGCATCATCGACCATGAACGTGGCACCGAACAGCGTCGGGGATTTGTCGGTGTCGGCGGCCTGAGCCACCTTAACGGCGGTCGGATTCTTGCCGCTCAAGGTGTCGTGGAAATAGAACTGAAGGTTCGTTACCTTCTCCTTCCCTGATTCCTCCAGCCGATTAGCCCAGCTGTACAATCTGGATCCTTGAGCAACCAGTGGCATTATCGTTAGTAACACAACCACCATTCGTATTACATCTTCTGCTTTTGCCATATTTTTGTGTGTTCCTTTTTACCTTATGATGTTGTTGTGTATTGTGCAAGTAAAATGAGTTCCTGGTGCGATGGAATAAGTATATTTATACGCAATTTATGTTTTTACGACTCACTGATCGATCACAGTCCAAGTTGGTTCAACAAAACTAAATAAATGAACCTTAAATTAGTAAAAAAAAAAAAAAGGTTAAAATAAAATATATGACAAAGTCAGCAATAATGTGGTTCACCTAATAATCTAATTGTTTGAATTAAGTAATTCTATTATATTACATCGATGGACTGGAAAATACTCATTTAATTTCTCAAATATTTGCAATTAGCAGATTTATTTTTTAAGTATCGTGATTGCAGATTAACTACGCCAAATTAGGTTAAAAAAGTTTTAATAATTCTAAAGTTTTAAAATATTTTCTTGATTAGTTTTAATAATTTCCAACAATAGATTAATAATCTCAACCCGACAAAAAGGTCAAGCGGGATGGTTGAAACAGTCAAGCTAGCAAAAGACGGGTTTGGTTCAATCAAACAGCCTCTCCGAGTCCTAGATCTATGCTCTAGCTCTTGATGTAAATAAATTTATGTTTTGCTGTTTAATTTAAGTTTACACTTTATGTTTTTTACATTAATTTTAATGTTTTATTTTGTTGTTTTCATTATTCGTTTCTGATTTCTTAGAAAACTCCATTTGTTAAAGGGTGATGTTTCGGATTTGTTTATAATGATAGAGAGTGACATTGTACTCAACAATATAAAGAAAATTGCAAAATTTACTATATAGGGCATGTGTTTTACCTTTTAGGATTTACTATTTTGGCGTAAGAAAAAAAAGTTTACTTATTTGGTTGTGTATATCTTCTTCTTTTTTTGTTCCGTCAAACTTGTTGATTTTAAACCAAGTTTACAATGTTGTTATATAGGCATAACCATTGAAATGCAATCAGGTTGCATAAATATAATATACAAGAAACAATATAACGAAAGATGCAAAATTACACAATGTAGAAAGCCTTGTAGAAGAAATCAATCTTCAACATTTTATTCAAAGACAATAATGGCTTGCCTGTATGCAATGCATGGTGTTAATAATGATAGAGAGTGACATGGTACTCAACAATAGTATCACCATTGGTCAAGTTAACCGAGTATGTATTGAGTTGAGCCACTCATGTGGCCATCCTAAACTTTCCTCGACCGCCCTCAACCGCAACCTCCCTCTCCTTGTCCGTTATCGTATTCCTCGAAAACACGGTGAGTGAACTGCCGTTAAACTGGTCGGAGGTGAAGCCGAAGTCGACGTACATAGTCAAGGTGGGGAGATGTTTACCGGAGGAGACGTACATCCTCTGGCGTTCCCAATCTGCTTAGATTTCGGGTTGGGTCCGAGGGTGAGAGAGTCGTCGACGGCGAAAAGAGAGCCGAAAGGTGACGGAGAAGAGCTGTTCTCGACGTCTCCGGTGAGATTGGGCTTGGCTATGAGGACGGCTGATGGGTTTGGGTAGGTGAGAGTGTCGTGAAAGAAGAAATGGAGATTGGTGACGACTTGTTGTTTCCGCGAGAAATGACGAGTTTTTGAGTAATATTCGCAGAGTGCGAAGTTGATCATGCAGAGATAAAGAGTAAACATTAGAGTTGCTATTTGCTTCCCATTCTTCTTCTACACTACAAAGCCTCTGTTATATCTAATTAACATAGGCTTTCAAATAAATAAATAAAAGTCAAATCAAAACCACATGAATCAAATCCACTGTTTATTTGTTTCCATATATATGTAGACAATGCAGTATCTACAACTTTTGAATCTCTATAATATTATTTAAGAAGACATTTTTAAAAATTAACTTTGTTTTGTAAGTTATTAGATGAAATGACATTACAAATAAGAAAAGATAATTAAAATAGGAAATGATATAATTGTCTTTTAAAATTATTGATGAGAATATGAAAAATATTTATTTCCCATTAAAGAGCTTATTTACTATTTAGTTTCTTAATTATTATGATATTATTAAATAATAATCAATCCATATATATTCAAAGAAAAAGTATATTAGAAATCTTGCAATATTTTTCACTCTAATTATTATTAATGTCTTTTACTAATTTTATAAAGAGTTAAACACGAGAAAATTGATTTTAAGAGTTTGTGGACAGACCACAAAAACTATAGTCATTAAGCGGTGCATATTAGAGTTATGTTTTCAAGATTATAGGTTTTTGCGGATTAGTTTATTGCAAAATGGGTTAAGTAGACATGTTAGTCCGGATTGACAATTATATCTATAATTATTAGTTAAACATATTTTAAAATTCAGATAAAAACAATTTTTTAAAAAATTTCAAAATAATTTTGAAAATTACTCCGCGTTATATAACTAGCGCGGATTGAATCCTAGTATACTAACATTTATTATTCGTTTGATATACAACTGTGATAATAACTTTTGTATATGGTAATAACTTTTGAATATACTAACTTTTGTTATTCGTTTGATATACAACTGTGATAATAACTTTTGAATATGATAATAACTTTTTATATACAAGACAACTGTTATTCGTTTCCGTATCATAACTTTTGAACTAGGTGATTACCCGCATCCTGTGCGGGGTAAAGGTTAATACTAATTTTTTTATTAGAATATGTGAATATTATGTATATAAAAATATAATTACAAAAAAAATAGCTCATATTTGCAACTGCAAAACTATATACTGATTAGGTAATTACAAATAAGAGCTACAATTGTATTTATGTTATTAACAATTACAAATCTATGGGCTGATTATTGGGTTTTATAATCGATTTTATTCTTTATCAAGTTAAAAAAATATAATATAGTAATCTTTTGATCAAACTAATTTTTAACAAATATTTTAATATTTTTACCATATTAAACTATTTATAATATTTGAACTTATAAATACTTTTAACATTTTATTAAGTTTAAATATTTGTAATATTTATCTTTTTCGGTTTAATTATACAACTCAATTAAATAACTATATTAAACCGAAGATTTTTTTAAAAGTTATGTGAGGTTTCCTACTCTTATGGTTTCTGATTTTGGTCATTTTTTATAATAGGTTTATGAACCACCATACATCTTTAATTCCGATGTGGGACTTTCAAAACACACATATTTCTTCACAATTTGAATAATTTATGTTCGTTTTTAAAAGTTCAAATTATAACATGTGTGAAAAATATGTAGAATTTTTTATTACATGGATGATGTGATAATTTAGTTTTTTTTTCAAAAATAAGATCAAACAAATATGAGAGAAAGAATATAGTGTTTAATAATTTTTTTAATCTGATATACTAAATTTTCAATAAATATTTTGGCAGCAAATGGAAGATATCTTTATAAATTAAATGGTAAATATTAAATAACTATTTGGTATATTATAAACTATTTTCTAACCAAATTAATGTGAGTTGCATAAATTGTAAATAGTCTAGTTATTTAGGCATACTTTTATATTAGTTTTAAAAGCTCTCTTATGATGATGATATATCAATATGGCAGTATTGTAAATCATATGCGCAAAGAATATATATATAGACAATACACAATGCAGTATATACAACTTTTGAATATACAAATAAATAATAACAATAATTTGGCCTTTAAAAGCAGGGAGAAGAAATGCTTAGTACAAACTAGTCTCTCCATTTAACTATAACAAATTAACAATGATGCTGATTACATCCTTGACAAATTCAGACCCCTTGATTACTTTTTTACTATTTATTATCACAAGATGATCATATAGATAAGGGTGAATTGAGTGTATACACCAAAAAATTAGCTAAACAATAGATTCATGAAAGTCATGTTTCATGCTATCACATACAGTAATGAATAACCTCTTCTTAAATGTTTAATGATTTTTTTATTTTATTTTGCAGGGTTCATTATTTTTTCTTTCTGATCAAACTTTTAACTTTTTCTTTCTTTCTTTCAATTCGAGTACAATTAAGGAAATATTTCATCCTAGAAAAATGAAGAATACATATATTGGGACAAAAGTCCAGATAAGAAGAAGAAGAACCTGTACTGTACTAACAAGAGATACAGAGCTCTAAAGAATGTGTGGAGTTTAAATTAGACAAACTTTTGTCTGTACAGAGAGAGACCACAAGAGAATCAATACAAAACTAACAAGCCACCAAAAGGAACCAGACATCATTTCACGAGGCTTGTTCTTGGCACATTTCAAATCTATTGGGAGTCTAGAGATGCGACACCTTCTTCCTAGTATTCAGGACTGTACAGGCTTATCAGATGTTCTTCATTCGTGCTCTTGCTTGATTCGTACCATCTCACTGATTCTGAAGAGCCAAAGATCAGAGCTGCAATATTGCGTTTAATGCCAGCAGAAGCAACAGATATGATGGGCGTATCAATCGATGATGTTCGGAAATGAAGAGTTTTTTCTTTACCTGAAGAAGCTTGTTGTTCCTCCTCCTTGGTGCCATGAAGTATCATTGTGCCTGTGAGCACAGTGATGAATCCACATATCTCAGAGGCTATGCTGGTTGCGTCTTGCCCAGACCAGTCCTGTTAGAAGCATCGGACGTGATGTTAAGAGTGTTTCCTATAACCAATTTCTGAAACAGAATTGCTGATGTAGTTAATACCTACCTTGAACATTATTGCACTAGCAACAATTGTGAGGGTTGTGAACATTACGTAGTACACTGGAGATACAATTGCTGCATTGAATGTGTCCAAGGCCTGCCAAAAAAATCAATCATAGGCCAAAAGTTTCAACAAGTCAGCACGGGTATAGTACAACTGTTTAGAAGAAACTACGTAAGACGATCTCAGATCTTTTGGCCCGAAAAACCTATCAATTCTAGAGGTCTAGTTGATTGATGATCTACTGATGGATATTTGTTCGCTGGCATTAACAATATATCTGTTCTACTCTAACTCGGAACCTAACCTATTGGCGCCAGAATGTAGGGATATCAAAAGCATTCTGATAGCGGGAGCTTACCTTGTTCAGATAAATCAATTGTGTAACGACACAGGTTGCTGCAACCATGACAAAAAGCCATGTCTGTGGATACCCGATCTGGCTTACTCCCTCCATTGTTAACTTAATCGCAATTCCAATAGCTTTTATGCTCATAACCTGGTATAAACATTGCAAACTTTAGAGACAGGAGCAACAAGAAATTACTCGAGCTATATGGGTGCACAAGAGAAGTAGGAATACAGCTCAAAAGTAAATCTAAGATGCTCAGAGGAAGCAACTTACAGTGAGAGCACCCATTAATGAACAGATTCCGATATAGACCAGAATGTTTGTTTGGCCGCACAGAGGTTCAAAGTGCAGAATTAAAGCAAGGACAATCGACATGGTTATGGCTACGTAAAATAGAAAAGCTGTTTCATACAAAAGATAGGAAAATTGTATTTCTCAGATAAACAATCAACCGCACAGAAAGGCATAAGGTGTGGGAGAGAGAGAGAGCTACCTGGCTGAGTTGCCAGATTCCATATTTCTTCAACGGAATTTGGAGTCTGCTCCTTAGGTGCGTGTATGACAATAACAACGGATCCCACGATGCAAGACACACATCCCAGAACCCCCATTTTCTTAAGTTTTTCCTTTAATAGGAAATGTGCCAAAGCAGCACTAGAAATGAGAGGTTAGTCAGAGAATCACACAAGACAGAACCGTGGAACTGAGCAATGTCCTCACATATACATACCTGATGATTATACTTAATGCACCAAGAGGAGTGACGAGTACAGCCGGAGCATAAATGTAGGCCACAAAGTTGGCAGCTTCTCCAACAATCACTAAACATTTTTGAGGAATCTTGTTTAGAATTATTAGAGTATGCGAACATGGAAAAAAAAAACTAGATGAAATGATGAACTCACTTGTCACCATGCCCGCCCACCAAAGAGGCTCTAATAAGTATGTATAGCCTCCATAACCTGTGAATCCCAATTCCATGTGAGATTTGTGGTTTCTTTCATTCTATATAATATAGGGAATTCGTTTCTTATCAAATGTAAGACTAAGTGAGCATCAATTAAAGATTGTTTAGAGAAATTAAGGAAAACTGAGGGAAGATGTTACATTTCTGGGTAAAAGTAGAGAAATGGCAATATGTATGAGAAGGGGGTTGAAGAAGGACCTGCTCGGGTTCCATTAGAACCAGCTCGCTTGAGACCTTTCTTCTTCAAGATGAAGCTCGAACCAATGAAAACACTAGACGCCACAGCTAGTATCAACCCCTTCCCATTGTCCGACTCCATTCAATCGAGATTTCGATTGTTCCCAAATAACCCTAAATTTATCTATCGAATCGGACAAGAATTCTAGTCCTCCCCTTAATCCTATTTCCTCACTCAGAATCAATCGCGATTGAAGGAGGGTGGCTGATAATGAAATGACGACGAAAGAGAATCGCACAAGTGGTCCGATGCGACTTCGGCGATTTGCTGAATTCAAAAATGAGAGAGAGAGAGAGAGAGAGAGAGAGAGAGAGAGAGAGAGAGAGAGAGAGAGATCTGGTTCGAACTCTTTTCCCTCTCGCGAGACGACAGCTCACGAAACTCGTGGCCTTGCCGGGGGCTTAACCGGATCCGGTACACGTTAGGTTTAGATAGAAACAATAGTTGCTTTCATTTTCCTTATAGCCATCGGCTTCAGATTCATTTGGTACGTGTCTTCTTTTTTGTCTCATTTAGTACTAACCATTTCACACCTAATGATTCCATTAATTACAAATAATATTTAACGATTCAAACATTTGTATACTGAATGTTCATGAAAGAAAAAAAGATATTGGGGAGCTGGGTCCAATCGACTTTCACACGTTTAGTCTTCAGTTTGCCTCTCTCCATTTTTTTTTAGCATATAACATAAGCACATGCGTATCTTAAGGGCTGCAGCATTACCCGGAATTAATTTATTAGTAATTAGGGTGTGATCCGCGTTTCGCGCGGATGTGATAAACATTTTTTTTTATTGTGTAATATTATTTCATTTTTTTTGGTTTCGTAGTTATTAGAATTGTTTCTATCGGTTTAAAATCTATGTGATGTTTATTTTTATTTTTTAAATTTTTTTAAAAAAAAAATTATGTTCATCTATGTGTTTGTTTAGTTATGGTATACATTTTTCCCTTTTTTTTTTTTTTTGGTGATCAATTTTTCCAATTAGTTGGTTTTTTAGAGGAAATATATTATCATTTCCAATTAGGCTCTCATTGGTAATACGTTTAAAGTAAAAATGTGGAAAATAAAATAAGAAAATATTGTAGGGTCCATCTCTTTTACACCGTCCCATTTTTTTACCATGTCTTAAAATAATTAAGACGATTGAAGGAGGCAAACTAAGTTAAACCATTATTAAAAGTTTAAAATTCATGTTAATTTCTGTTTTCGGAAAATACTTAAAGTCTGAAATTGTTTTTTGGTTAATTTCTGTTTTTGTGTGTGACTGGAATTGACAATTTCTGTATTATTGTGCTAAATCATATTTGTCAGTAATTACATCTCTAAATTAATATAGTGTTTGTTTAAGAGAAATTGTGCATGAAGCTATACATTGTGATGATTGTTGTTGGTTTGAGATATGAGCAACTCTAAACAAATGGTTTAATCGAGCGCTTATGACGTTATCAAATGGAGGTCTTGTCCTTGGAATGGCCTAGCTTCGACACTAACCGAAGTCTAGGCAGAGCTCGTATGCACCATTAGTATCTTCTGCATTGGTGTGTTTTTTGCATTACACCAATCTTCAATTGTTTTACTGAATCATTTTTTTGGTTTTCTCTCTGCTTATATAGGCGTCTCTTGTTTCATGGTTCATTGTAACTTTCATGAAAATATACCCGTGGATGAAAGCCTATGAATACGGGTTCCGTGTTTTCTTGCTTACATATTGATATATTCTGATTCCGGGTTCAAACAAGGCAGTTCATAGCCCTGCTCGAAAACGCGGCCGCGGTGGCCGCTTAATCGGCGACTGGTGGCCGCCGCGATTTGGCCAAAATCGGAAAGAAAAAAAAAAGATGTCGGGTTTTTCATATTTCAAGGTTAAAAATTGGATATTACATGTTAGATCTATATTTTTCGTGCAAAAACCAGAAAAAATGGAGTTGAAACTGAGATTTGTTGTCTGAAAAAACGGTAGCCGCCATGTTTAGGGTTGATGAACCCTTGGAAAGAGATGATTATGTAATTACCAATTTACCCTTCATTTACAACAAATGAGAAAAAATGGCAAATGGACAATATGTGAGTTTGAACTTCACACCTCAAGGGGAAATAAAACTTATAGACCCACTAGGCCACTGAATAATTACAACATATAGCCAAAATAAAATGTATATAACAGTATTTTATCTGTTTTAATTATATTACCGATTTTTTCGCTAGGCGCTAGGCCCAGCTCGGCCGCCCGACTAGCGCCTAGCAATTTTTCAAATATTGGTTCATAGAAGTGGTTATTCAAACATTGGTTCATAGCGATTTTTCAAACATCGCATGTTTCTGCTTATAGCTCTTGGCATTGGTGTTAGTTTATGTATCTTGTTTGGGCTGGAGAAGATCTTCATAACCTTTAGTCAGAGTGGACTACGGCCTTTTTTTTAAGTAGATATTTTGGAAGTTTTATTTTGTAATTTAGAAATAAAAAATAGTACGCCGAGGTGGCGGAAAGAGAAGTGAGCAAAACTAACTTTATATCTTACTAGTGGTTGATCCGCGTTTCGCGCGGAATTTTGTATTGTGTTTATTGACATTGTTAGAAAAAAACTCGATGATATCAAATATTTTCATTAAATTTTTAATTTCACAAAGTAAAAAAAAAAATCAAAATATTTATAGTGTTTAATGGTTTTTATATCTACTTGATATAATTATATATATACAATAGTTAGAAAACAATTACATAATATATTAATCAAAACTTTAAAATAAAATTTGGTTTGTAAATATCTAAATATTTTTGTAGGTTTCTGATTTCCAAATATCTATAATCACATATCAAATTCCGGATAGTTACATTAGCGTAAAGTCATTTCCACAAAAAACATATGCATCATGCAATTAGTCATTTAATAATTTATTAATATTAATTAATATTAATATTTTGGGATACTACAATTTGCTTCGCATAATATATATGCATTCTCGCATACCCATTACGCAAGTATTACTTACCATTTAACATGCATTTATTTTTATAATTTAATATTTTAATCTTCTTAAAATTTATATCTTTTTATATATTTTA
>PKMM01026435.1:603466-631570 GCA_002933915.1 Eutrema heterophyllum | reverse complement strand
GCATATATGCATATACTTATCTAGTATATATATATATATATTATATATATATATGTTACTAATTTTTAATAGCCAACAAATATGATTTTCGTCATATTTGATGGACCATGACTTTGTACGGGAAAATGGTCAAAAACAACCCCAACTAAAAAAAAAACTCGTAACTCGTGGTAGACAGATTTTTTTTATATTCGATGCTTTATTCATCACTTGTGAGTAATTGCAAATCAGAGACCATTTAAGAATAATTGTAAATCAGAGAATTAAAATTACATGTTAGTAACTGAACCACTTGTGAAGCAATTTATTTTATGTGTGTTTAATTTGATGTTGAAAAATGGAATGTTGTTGTGTATTCTTCTACATATGGATGCATCGAAACCGGTAGAATGGTTCCTTTGATTGTGAATCTCTTCGGTTTGAAGAAAGAGTTTGAATCGTCATAGATGATCTAAGCAACGAAGATTGAGTCATCATCAGTTTCGCTTAGGTCATCGCTTCCTCGGATAATCTCCTGGAAAATGAACATAACAAAAAAAAAAAATCAAAAGGGTTCGATTTTGAGGGTCTAACCCTAAATCGATTTTGAGGGTGTAATTTACCTCCAATTCAATACGACGTTATTCTATTCTCTTTTTCGAGTTTAGACAAATGAAAATGGCGTCGTTGGTACCCGGATCCACCGTGTCATTGACGTGTATGCCACATCAGCACTCTGTCAAGGTTGACTAACGTTTTTATGGTCAAGGTTGGATGCGTGTTAGTTTTAGTAGTTCAGGTAGAAATTTTGAATTTATTTTGAGTTCGGGTAGTAAATAGCACCGTATTTTAGTTCGGTTTTTTTTGGGCATACAGTTGGGGTTGTTTTTACTATTTTCCTGACTTTGTACATAGTCTCGACTAAAATTATGCGAAAAGAAGACTTGTTATGATTCAAAATATGTTACCCTTTCATCACCCGTTTAAATTTTTCTTTATGGTCCTACATTCGTATATGAAAAGAAAAGTCCGAAAGGCCATAAAGCCCATCTATAATACTAAAACAAAAACAGAAAATGTTTCTCAACACTCCTTATTTAAAAAAATGTCCCACATCGGCTGCAAATGCAAAAGAAGAATATGAAATTTTACCATAAACAAGGTATTTGCTGACTTGATGATAAAAACCACTTGCGGGCCTTAGCCCAAAGCCCATTTTGAATCTATTAACTTTTGACTGATCCAAACAGTAAAAACTTTAACACATAAATCGCCGATTTGTTTAAAAAATCGGTCCAGGCGGTGTAAAATCGGCAAAACGCGTAATTTCACCGATCAGGATGAAATCGCCGTGGCTTCCCTCCGCCCACTGCCTAGGCGGCCGCCTAGGCGCCTGGTTTCTAGAACAGGGAGTCTAAGAGAGCCTATTTTCCTTTACTCTAAAAATATCCCATTGGTGATTTTTGATTTTATTATCTATTGGACAAACGCCAAAAAAGGAGTCAGAAACAGTCACTAAAAGAACATGTTATTAATGGTGGTTAATTAGGAAAAATATGAAAAGCAGAAACAAAAAACACAGTCCATAGCTAAGAAATTGATTAACACTAAACCACCACCGCAACTAAACCCTAGATCCATCACCGGAATCTAAGAGATCTGACCGCAATCGGCGATAACAACTGGCTTCGTCGGCTTACCAGCGGAAGATCCGATCTTCTCTATCGCCTTCACAACGTCCAACCCTTCGATCACCTGACCAAAAACCACGTGCTTCCCGTCAAGCCAGTCGGTCTTCACGGTGCAGATGAAGAACTGAGATCCGTTCGTGTTGGCACCTGCGTTCGCCATCGACAGAATACCAGCTCCTGTGTGCTTCCTCTCGAAATTCTCGTCCTCGAACTTCGCTCCGTAGATCGATTCCCCGCCCGTCCCGTTCCCCGCTGTGAAATCTCCGCCCTGGCACATGAAATTAGGGATCACTCGGTGAAACGAAGATCCCTTGTAGTGGAGCGGCTTGCCGCTGCGTCCAACGCCTTTCTCGCCGGTGCACAGTGCTCGGAAATTCTCCGCTGTCTTCGGTGTCTTGTCGCTGTACAACTCCATCACGATCCGTCCCGCCGGTTGTCCACCGATGGTCATGTCGAAGAAAACCTTAGGATGCGCCATTGTCGTTTTTCTGGAAAGTGTGTGACCTAAATTTTCTGTAAAACAGTTGAGAGGAACGAAGAGGATATATATAGCGAAATATCCGTGAGAAAATAATATCATGGCCTTTTGGATTAAGACACGTGTCGAGATCCCCACTGTTTTGAATGATTTAACTGTGGTTAAGTTGAGTTTGACCACGGTAATTGCTCTTGCATATCCATACCAAAACCCGACACGTGTCTTTTCTCATAAATGCTGCGACCTCTTTTCATTTTGTTTCCAATTCCACTTGAAATTCAGGTTTAATCCAAAATATTGTGTATTCTCAATTCTTGATGATATCGAAAACCGGAAATATTGTGTATTCTCTCAATTCTTCTTGATGATGAGAAAAAATGGAAATATTGTATCGAAAACAACAAGTAAAAAACGGAAATCGTCAGTAAAACCGGAAAATATTATTTAATTTATGTAATATAATTTGACAGGTACTATGCACTAATGGGCCTTATTATGGCCTGTTTGACCACGTTTAGATAAAGTCCTTATATCTTTAATAGGCTTTATCTCGTGTACATTGGATTTTTACTGTTTCACTTATTTCCATTTCCTAATCGCGCGATTGATTCTACATTTTACAGGATTTTGTTGCCTCTGTTTTTGAGGTGGTTTGAACCATTTTGACTGTGTTTCTTTCTTTTTAGTATTATTATAGTAAAAAAAAAAAGTTCAAGAGCAAAAAGAGATTACATATTTTATTTAACAAAAAAAAGACAAATATTATTGGCTGGAATGTAAAGATATAAAAACAACAAACATCTAACGTAGAATTAAACAAAGGAATATTCTTTTTTGGTATCACTCAATAAGTAGGTAGGTAGGCTTTTGTTAAATGGAGAAAGAGTATATATATCCGTCAAGGATGAGAAGGGAAAGGAGGCCATTTCCCGAACTTAGGGTGTGGAATGTATATAGGCGGGAAAGGCGGAAGCTTGGGAAGTGGTGGACAAGGCTTCTTTGGAATCACCACCGGCGGTTTGTAAATCGGCACCGGAGCTTTAGGAGGACACGGCTTCTCTGGAATAACCACCGGTGGCTTGTAGATCGGTTTGTAGATGGGCACCGGCGGTTTGTAGATAGGCACCGGGGGCTTGTAGATCGGCTTGGGAAGTGGCGGACATGGCTTCTTTGGGATCACCACCGGCGGCTTGTAGACAGGAANATAGGCACCGGGGGCTTGTAGATCGGCTTGGGAAGTGGCGGACATGGCTTCTTTGGGATCACCACCGGCGGCTTGTAGATGGGCACCGGCGGCTTGTAGACGGGAACCGGCGGCTTGTAGACAGGCACCGGCGGCTTGTAGATGGGCACCGGCGGCTTGTAGACGGGAACCGGCGGCTTGTAGACAGGCACCGGCGGCTTGTAGACAGGCACCGGCGGCTTGTAGACAGGAACCGGCGGCTTGTGTGCGATCTTTGGTGGACACGGCTTCTTGGGGATCACCACCACCGGTGGCTTGTAAATTGGGACCAGTGGTGGAAGTTTTATCTTTGGGGGACAAGGCTTTTTGATCTTAGGAAACGGAGGAAGATTAAGCGGTGGAGGCAAAGGGAACTTAGGCATATGCCAAAAGAATTTTGAGACACAAACTTCGGGTGAGAATTTAAGATTTTGCTTTAGACCCAAAACGTATTTTTCTCCGGATTTCGATAAAAACACCATCTTGGAGGCCTCGAGGCCGTCGTGGGCCGGGCAAGGGTTGCCTGAAGCGCTGTGAAGCTGAGCATAGCAAGCTTCTTTAAGGGTTCCATCGTCTCCAACGATGTCATGAGAAATATTGAGACTAAACTTTCCTGTTTCGTCAACTTCTCCGCTTCCTCTTGTAACAAAATGCCCTTTTCTCTCGGCCATTTTGCATTCTATCGTTACTCGGAGTCCTGATCACCAGTTCGATCAGTCAAACAAAAGCGTTATATGGAGAGTAAAAGGATTAGCAACGAAACTAAAAAATAGATGAAGTTATAAAAAAGAGTGTTATATATATTCATTATCAAAAAAGCAAAAAAGAAAAAAAAACAAGCAAACATATATGGATCGACTAGGAACATTTATCGACCGGAACATTTTTTTTTTTTTTTAAATTTTAATTGAATGTAACATTATTAGTACCATGCACTCTATACAAAGCATATATTCCATTACGTATATATAAACATATGTAGCAGTCGCGTTTTATGGAAGAATAGAGATATAATTAATACTAGACCTGAGTATGCATGTGGGCTCTTGATCTTGTTGCTTTCGACGTAGCCAACGACCTCGATGTCACGGCCAAGAGAATGAGCTGCCGAGCAGCTGAGAACAAACACAAGGAGGATGCAGAAAGCACCTCCTCCGCTTCCCGGTAATATCCTCATGATCGGATTCGTAAAGAGATATGTTATTGTTAGAGGAGAGAGGATATGATTCTTCGAGATCGTCTCTTGTCTATATTTATAGTAGCTAGGTTTCTTAAGGTATTATCTTCTAAACATGACATTCAATTCCTTGATTTATAATTTGACTTTGTTTATTCTAAGAGTTACGATTCAAATACTTGGTGTGTATACCGTAGCCACGTGAATATACGAGTTTTTTTCTTCTTATTCTTCTTTAAACTTTTACTGTGTTGTATATCTTTCTATACTTGTCTCAGTTAGGAATTTAGTTCAACTTTTCATTTTAGAAGAATGATAGCCAAAACGAACTGAACTTAACTAAATGGTTAGTATCAATTTGATTTTTGATTTGAATTCGAATTTTAAGCATTTTTATTAATTTATTTTAGAAACAAAAGAAGTTTTAGTTCAAGATTTTATTTTTCTAATTTGATTCATATTCAGTCTTTTTGTTGTATAGCTAAAAGTCCATTGATCTGGAATAAACACCTCAATACAAAAGTCATATACTAAGTACGTACGTAGATGAGTAAATGAGAGTATATATAATTGTGTCTACGTACCACCGACCCCAAATTAAACAGTATCACATGAGAAGATAAATTGTTTAGTGTGTTTGCCCCAAAAAACAGATAGGGAGAGTTCACGCATTTCTCCGCACCCCTTTTATCCTCATCACCTAAATATGTGAAGAAATTAAAGACACAATTATATATAATTTATAGTGATTAAGACGAATTAAGTCTTAAGTTCGCGAGCACCAAAACTAACATCTATAATTAGTCACGTAAATTATGTATTGGTGAAAATCTGAATTGCGTGTATTAAGTAAAAGTCGATTACAAAGCACATATAATAGTAATATAGAATTTGAGATGTAAGAGTGCTAATAATTAATGTAGTTGGAAGTAACGTCCATATCACTATGGCTAAAAGTACGGCATGCATGCAGAGCGCATGATCTAAGTAACAAAGGGTAACAAAATCATTTATGCAATAAAAAAACATATATATATATATAGTTTTAAAATGTACGTATATATTTTCCAATTGGTTAGAGGGCAAATTTGTAATAAATTAATAGTATATATGGTTATTGGTTAGAAGGTAGAAGTGAAGCACTAGCTAATTGATTAAATTAATAGTATATATGGTTACTTGTTATTGTCTTTTGGAGCTGGCAAGGCCCCTCAGCCACAGTTCCTCATAGCAGAATAAGCCAGCTCAAATGCATTGCCTGTTATAGCTTCACCTACATATTAATCTCTCAACTACTACATATATATACATTGTGTGTACACCGCATTTATTATAGCTTCTACACTAATTGATATTAATTGTTGTTAACCTTTCGAAATCTGAAATGATCATTGGTTTTTGCAAATCTGAAATCTGAAATGAAGCGTATCCTATTTTGCAAATGTTTCCCGAAGATCCTTAACTTCAATAGAACGAGCGACTATAGTTTAGAGGACTTGTTGTTAAGAACTATATATAGTCTTCATACCAAAAAAAAAAAACCTATATATAGTCTTTCGACTGTACGTATAACATTGATCGGGTTGATAATTTACTAACCTAATATGAATAAGATGAATAAAATAAACATTTAATGAATAGCATAATATTGTAGATGCCGGTGTGCCTAATCCACCATCTCCTATACGCTTCCATATACGATTGTTCATTACTTTTACAGGGATCCATAGATCATTCATTAAATCTCTAATAAATAGCTTATTTTTATAAGTTTGCATTTATAATGTTTAGTAGTGACGTAATAAAGAGATTGTGACATCATTAGTCTACTACAAGAAAACATGGTTTTGGCGACTACAACAATAGTCACCAAATAGTCGCTAAAACGCGGATTGCGACTAAACTATGTAGTCGTAAAAATAGTCGCCAAATGGCGACTACTTGACGACTACACCACATGAACAGTGCAGTAGTCGTAAAATTTAGTTACTATTTACAGACTATTCTCTGACTAATTTAACGACTATTTGACGACTACTTGTAAAAAAATAATTAAAACAAAAAACAAAAAAATAATTAAAAAATATTTATTAAAATAATTAATTACAAAAAATGAAAAAAAAAAAAGATCGATCGAAGATCTTCTTCTCCCTCGCCGGCGCCGCTTCGCCTCCTCGCGAGCTCCTCCGGCCAGATCTGCTCCTCCGGCCAGATCTGCTCCTCCGAGTGCCATGACGAGACAAGCTCCACCTCTTCGCGAGCTCCTCCGGCCAGATCAAGCTCAGCCTGACTCGCCTCCTCCTTCTCCTTCACGGAGCCGCTTCTAGTACCCGTCTCCTTCTTCTCTTTCTCCACCTTCGCCACCGCCGCCTACTCCACCTTCTCCACCTCCGCCTGACTCGCCTCCTCCTTCGCCACCGTCGCAGAATCAAACGGACCTCCCCGCCTCCTCCACCTCCTCACCCAACGAACCCTAGAGACAAACCAATCCAAATCCAAAAGAAGATCTAGAAACCGATTTGAAGCACAAAACACCAAAATCAACAAACCTCACGACCTGCGACCTTGGCACTCCGACGACTAGCAGAAACGGAAACTCCATCTTCACCAAGAACAAACACAGAATCAGATCTAGAAAAATAACCCATAGGGAACGAAGATGGCTTTACGGGAATCGCCGACGACTTGCCGAGATCCTTGCCGAAATCTCCGACGACTTGCCGAGATCCACCGGAAGGAACGAAGATGGCTTTACGGGAAGAGAGAAGCGAGAGAGAGTGAGAGAGCAAGCTTATTAGTTAAGTTTTTTTTTCTAAGTGTTTTATGAAAACCAAATGTTTTTGGGCTAAACCCAAATCCGGAACCGCCGCCAAACGAAAATTTTGGGGGCAAAAACTAAAATGAATAAATCTTGTTAGTTTAGTCTCAAACCCAATTGGTTTAAATTATTTTAATTTTTTAGTCATAAATCCAATTGGTTTAGTTGTTTCTAATATTCGTTTAAACCCAATTGAGAATTTTACCAAAATAAGATTAATCTAATTTTTAACTCAAATCATTTAACATAATATTAATCATATAATATATAGAAAGACAAAGTTTAATTATACATTTGCTCGAAGAAGGGAAAATTAGATATAGGTTTTTTTTAATTATTAATATATACAGATTAATTATTAATCTAAGAGGGACATATAGAAGAAGCAAAAGTAATTTTAAACAGGAAAGATATCAAACTTATGATTTAAGTATTTTTTTTTTTTTAATTGAGTTACTGAATTTTTGTTGTTTAACATATTTTTTTAATATGTTTCGTGGTTAAAAATTGTATATATATGACCATAATGTAAAAGATAAATTTTTAGAATTTTTGTTTTCAAATTTGACATAAATAATATAATTAACATTGTGACATAAGTAACATAGTTAATTAGTAAGGTTCTTCATCAAAAACCAAAGTAGTCGCATATTAGTCGCTAAATTAGCGACTGATTACCGACTACTGTGCGATCCGCCGAAATAGTCGCATATTAGTCGCTAATTTAGCGACTATTATGCGACTATTATTTCCCGTCTAAAATGTAGTCGTAAATTAGTCGTAAAATAACGATCCGGCGTAAGAGTCGCATATTAGTCACTAAATTAGCGACTATTATTTCCCGTCTGAAATGTAGTCGTAAATTAGTCGTAAAATAGCAACTACTGTAGCGACTATGTTCTTTGGTCGTAAAACAGCGACTCAATTACGACTAAATTATATTAGTCGGTAATCAGTCGCTAATGTAGTAATCGCCAAAACGCTGTTTTCTTGTAGTGGTCCTCATTCACATGCCGGTTTATGGGTTGTGCCCACAATAATGTTGTTCTGTGCCGATCATGCGAGGTGTGTTCCTAGACATTTGTTTCAATATATGTTATGAAAACATATTAGAAATCTAAATCGCATTCATCTTTTTATTCATGTTGTAATATTCACATATTCTGTAGAGAAAATCTTCATATTTGATTTGTTCTATAGCCACAAACAACTTCTCTCCTTTACTTGAATCATACATCGAGAAAATCTCAACCATTGCTTATCTTTCATTGTTCAATAGGTGATTTTTTTGGGTGCTTTGTATTGGATCATAATCACTCTGTTTCACGTTATCAGTGTTCCTTCCTTGATGGTGTAAATTAAGGAGACACTGTGGTGGAGAAGTGTACAATATAAGGCTTTTGATTTAGATAATTTGAGCATGAGCCAATGATTACCAATTACAATTTGATTTTAGAGCTTAGACCATTTTGAATTTGGGGTCATCCACTACCTATGGTTTGATAAAAAGAACAAATACATGGATGAATAGAATTTAGTTACATGAATCTTGTGTGTCATGCGACGAAAACAGTAGTGAATTCTAATAAGGTAAAAGCCTTTTGGTAAAGTAACATTTATCTTTCATTCTCGTGAGTCCATACTCATTCTGATATATAAATAACTTTGTTTCTATATATGAATAACTTTGTTTACATGAATCTTGTGTGTTTGGAAAAATCTGTTCTTAGGGTTTCGGTGGCGCAGAGGAAGAGGAAATCGCATGCATGTGGACCTGCGACAAATACAGTAGTGAATTCTGATAAGGTAACAACCTTTTGGTAAAGTAACATTTACCTTTCATTCTCGTGAGTCTATACTCATTCTGATATATGAATAACTTTGTTTCCATATATGAATAACTTTGTTACCATCTTCTTCTTCCTCAAGATCCAAATCTGGTGGGATATGGAAAATGTGGAAGTTCCACATGATTTTCCTGCATATAAAGTTTATGAGACTATTCTCCACAAGTTGAGAACCGAAGGGTTCCCTGGGCCAACTGAAATTACTGCTGTAGTTGGCTATGCGAATTCTCATGTTCCAGAGAATTTGGACAAGAAAATCGAAGTGATTAGAGCCAAGAATTTCAATAGTAAGTAGCAAATCTCTTGTCTCTGTTAAAATAGCAAATCTCTTGTCTCTGTTAAAGTAGCAAATCTCTTGTCTCTTGTCTCTGTTTATGTTTTAGGACCAAAACACTCGGCCAAGGACCAAACTGCCGATCTTGAAATCCAAGGTTTAATTAAAGACTGGATTTCCAAAAATAAAGTCCCTCATAATGTTTTGCTAATCGCCTCAGATAATGGTTTTGAGAGTTGTATGAACGATTTGTCAAAGGCAGGGCATAATACTATGCTGGTTTACCCAGACCCGTTTTAATAATATTGACGATCTTAGGCAAAATATGAAATATGGACATGTTATTTATATCATAAAAATATAACAAAATTTTAAACATTAATGATTATGCGTGGATCGTATTCGTATACGTTTTTAGTATCACTATTCATTCGTGCAAAATTTGAGCTTGACATTTTGGACATATTTTATTCCAAGATCAATTTCAAGCATGTGATTTACATTTTATTACCCAAGTTAGTAGCAAATTGTCTATGTTACTGATGATTGAAGTTTTTGTTTTAGAACCGGATGGTTCTGCCAATGACCAAGTTGCGGATACTAAAATCAAGGATTTAATATAAAAAAATGGCTTACAACGCCTAAGTCCCCTCAGAATGTGATGATTATGACGTCTGACGGGGACTTTGTTTAAAATTTCTAAAATCTACTATGATTTAATATTTTTCCGAGATTTTCTATTTCCTGATTTTTTCTATTGTCTACAACTTAAATAATTGGTGTTTGGACACAAAAAATTGGTGTTTGGACACAAAAGACTATCCTCTTTTAATAGTATAAGATTATTTTAGTTGAAATTTTAAAAATGATGTTTTTACAAAAATCTCTGTTTTAGGAACCATTTTTTGTGTTTAACAAAAAACACCCTCCTTCACCATTTAAGGCATTTCTGTTTGAGACAAGCCCAATATCTGGCCTGAATATATTATAATAAGGCCCATAAGAAAACAATAAAAGCCCAAAACGAGCAAAAGATTTTTGCATAAAATAGCTTACACATAACATAACAATGGCGGTCGGAACTGGGAAGTATCATTCCGATTTGGAGCGAAAGAGACAGAGAAAGAAGCGAGAGAAGATGTCGGGTATGGGGGATGGCTACGTGGGTACGGCTCAAGATGCGGTGAGGATACGGCGGCTGCAGAAGCAAAGAGAGGCTGAACGCCGTAAAATCCAGGAGTTGAAGAGCAAGACTGCCTCTGGCCAGGAGCAATCAGGTCTTCTCCAATTCGGCGCCAGCTCTTGCGAGGTTCGACCTTTTTTATCTTTCAAGATCCTCTGACCACGAACCATAGACCTTTATGGTGGATTGTTGTATGAACTATATTTTAAGAACTTGTAGGAGCTCCCGCAATATTTAGGGGAATTTTCAGATTACAACCGTCAGCTCTCGTGATGATTCTCAGAACAAAATTGAAAAATCATTACTTGAGAAATTGCAGCTTTGGTGTTTTAACAAATTTAATAGCAAATTAGGTCAACCAATTTTTTTCACTGGATTCCAAATGCCATATTTGGGCTGTGACTACTTGGGTATTTTACATATTTGTTTTTCTTATTTCTTTCTTTAGATTCTTGACACTGCCTTCAAGAAGGAAACAGTCGGTTTAGTTACAAGAGAGGAATATGTGGAGAAGGTAATGGCTTGTCTACTTGTCGTTCAATACCCTTTTTAACATTCATCAAGAGTATGGTGTTGATTGTATCCGTGATCTCTAGAGGGTTAATATTCGTAATAAGTTTGAGGAAGAAGAGAAGGAGAAATTGCAGAAGCTACAGCAAGAGTGAGTTTGGTTTTTAGGTCCATTCTTCATTGTTATTGATGTTTTTTCTTTTTTTTTGGGATTAGCTTCATCGTCTTTGCTTCTAAACTACAGGGAAGAGGAGCTTCAACAACAGAAGCGTAGTAAGAAGAGAAAGATTAAGGGAACCTCCCGCTTATCTTTTGCTGAAGATCTTGAGAATGGCAGTGATGAAGATGATGGAGAAAACAGTAAGTGGGTTGATTCATCAAACTCCTACTTAGTTTACATGGACCATACTTATTAGTTTTTCTTCAGGTTTACCTTGATTCCTGAATATGCTCTTGTTACATAAGTGGTGAATTGGCGAGTGGTAGGATTAGGTCTGATACGTGCTGTCGTTCAACTGAACCACTTTCACGTATTAGAGACATTAATTCTTACAATTGTAGATTTGAGGTTTGCTTGGTTCTTGGAGCTTTTGAGATGCAGATAGCTTGCGGGCATAGGAATCTCAGACAAATCTCATCTTATTGTGTCCTCTTGAGTTTGCATATTTGGTAACTTGTATAATGTACACTACTGTTTACGCAGAGAGTTCTGGGACAATGAACTTACGCTGCGGAAAACTTGGCAAGGACCCCTCAGTGGAAACTAATTTCCTGCCTGACAGGTGATCTCTTGCTCTCTTGTTTACCTTTATCTTCCCTGTATGCTTTTGCAGCAAGTCTTAACTTTAGCTGTGGTGTTTTGAGGTTGCTGTTTCAGTGAGCGGGAGGCGGAGGAACAAGCTGAACGTGAAAGGCTAAAGAAGCAATGGCTTCGTGAACAAGAGCAGATTAAAAGTTGTCCACTTGCCAGTGGCTTCTAATTTCAGTAGTAATACTTGATTCAAGGAAGATTGTCTAACTTTTTTTCTTTTGTGTGTTTTTCAGACGAGCCTCTTCAGATTACTTACAGTTACTGGGATGGGACCGGCCACAGACGAGTAATCCAGGCAAGCACAAGCTACATATTTGTCTTGCTGTATAAGCTTAAGTCTGATCATATACTTAACTTTATGATATACCAATTTACAGGTACGCAAGGGTGACGCAATTGGGAATTTTCTACGGGCTGTTCAACAGCAGCTTGCCCCTGACTTCCGGGAGATTCGGACGGCATCAGTTGAGAATTTGCTATATGTGAAAGAAGATCTTATAATCCCACATGTGAGAACCCTTTACAATAACAAACACTTATCAAGTTATTCTCCCTTCACTGTCTCAAATGTAACGATAACATGGGGATGTTGTTTTTGGTGTTGTTTGCAAATGCAGCAACACAGTTTCTACGAGTTGATCATTAACAAAGCTAGGGGGAAGAGTGGCCCGGTATGCCTTGTTGACATTTTGGGAACTCATGTATAGAGTGAAGTTTTAGTATAGAAATCCTAGCTGAGACTTCTCCTGCACTGTTGTTCTTAACAGCTGTTTCACTTTGATGTTCATGAAGACGTGAGAACAATTGCAGATGCGACAATAGAGAAAGACGAGGTATGTTTCCACTGATCCAGTTGCATCAGAAAACAGAGTAGTTTTGATGATAAGAAGTGGTGGTTTCTAAAATGTGTTATGTTGTTGAAGTCGCATGCGGGTAAGGTCGTAGAAAGGCATTGGTACGAAAAGAACAAGCATATATTCCCTGCTTCCAGATGGGAGGTAACTACCCTTTCTCTGCACAATTAAATTAATTAATTCTCTCAGCTAATAATCATGTCTTCAACAACTGTAGACTTTGAATGTTTAGCCAGAAATCTTAAAGCATCTAATTTGGTGGTAATCTTTTCAATATATGGGCAGATTTACGATCCGACAAAGAAATGGGAACGGTACACGGTCCATGGGGATTGATCTTGGACCAGAACAGAGCATGCGTTTTGATGGATCACTTTGTTACATGGAATCTTGTTGACATGATTTATCAGATTTGGTGTAGTAGTAGTGGAATGTTCATGCAATTTTTTTTAATGCTTATTATTCTTCTTACTATCAATTCCTCTATCTACCATTACACTCTTTTAAAAAAAATATATATATAATAGAGAGAACAATTTATTTCCCTGAATGGTAAATTTGTTTGAGATCTTGTGATTATAATGAGAGCCCTCAAATTAAGAATGTCGAAGAAACTAATCTGTGAATCCTGATGTATATGAAACGACAAAATCAAATGAGACAAAACGCTGTCGTTTGCGTGTTTCTATGGTTGTGTTTTTGTTCTGTAACTTCTAGTGTTTGTGTCCCGATTTGTGATTTTGTTTTTTTTCAGAAAAAATAAATTTAACTCTTTTTTTTGTGTGTGTGTTGTGAAAGAGCAAGCATAAATACCATCGAGCGAGGACACTATTCTCTTGCGCAATTTCGTTGACCAGAAACCAAAGCGATGATGAATCTTAGGGTTTTGTTCCTCGCTCTCCTTCTCCTTGCATCTCCTCTGCTTCAAGGTAACCCTCTCTCCTTTTTTTTTTTTTTTCTTTTCTGGATTTTGTAGATCTAGATCCGTTTGTTTCGTCGCGTCTACTAGTTCATAGTTTCGGATACGTGATATCTTGTTCCGATCTGGTTTTTGGAAGGATCCGTTCCTGTTTTCGTAGAATGTGACGCTTTTCGTTATCGATCCAGGTGAAATTGAGCTCGTTCAAAAGAATTTTTCCTTTAGCTAGCGATTTGTTACATCTGTCGTTTTCTGTGTGTTTTGGGTATATTGCTGCCAATCGTAAGGCTGTCGTCGAGCAATGTGGTTTCAAATAGACAAATCGTGGATCCATTTACTCATATCGTATCCTCCTCATCACTTGTCTGCTTTTAGATCGAATGAATGCCAAGTAACAGATTCTTATATAGTGTCTTCGTGCATGTCTTTATTTCTGGTTGGTCTTCGATACATGAAGATTTGCAAATTGTAACGTTTTCACAGCTCCATTTTTTCTGAAATGGAAGTTCTTCCATGCGTCAGGATATAAACAGAAACTCGATAGATCGATGATTGATTGATAAAACTTGTCGTGACAATGACCTGATGGGTTTTATTATTCCTTTTCTCAGTTGCTAGATGTCAAGTAGATTCCGAGGATCATTCCAGTATTGTTGACGATGTTGTGGGAGAAAACAGTGATTCTGGAGTTGAGGAAGATGACCAGGATTTGGATGTCAACTTGACTTCAGCTCCTGGAGTTGAGACTGTTTGTGTTTTTCCTAAAAACAGTGCCAAATGTAAGGCACTGCCCCCTTTTTCACGTGTTTTTCTATCCATCCGCGGCCTTTCTTAAAGATTTTTTTTTTTTTTTTTTTTAATGCCAATTGCTTCCTGCAGTGGTTCCAGCTGGAGAAGAGACTGAGCTCCTTGTTGGTCTGAAAAATGATGGTAGCTAAAAATATGCCTCTTTTATCCATGTCTTTGAGTTTTCTGTTGGTTGTAAAACTCTTCTAAATTTCTCCAAATTGGCTGTGTGGCATAACAGGGAAATCTAGCGTAGGTGTGATGGGGATTAGGGCCAGCGTTCATCTTCCGTATGATCATAAGTTGTTGGTTCAGAATCTAACCATGATGGTAAGTTGTTTTGCTCTAAAAACACTTTGTGCACATTCGAGGATTGAAATTCATATAATTTGGGATCTGGGTTCTGACTTTTGAGATTGGATGCATGCTTCCTTTATATAATTCCAAAGGGAGGAAATCAATATAAGTAAGAATCCAAATTTTTAAGTTGTTCACTAAACGCTTTCATATTGTTGCGGATTTTTGGTCTTAGCCACTAAAAAGTAGGTAAAACTTGTATATTAGACGCATATATTTTGCAAACCATTTGTCTAAGTATCTGTTATGGGTGTCTTCTGATGCTGCCTTCAATTTGCAGAGATTCAACAATGCATCCATCCCAACGTCTCTTCAAGCAACATTCCCGTACATCTTTGCAGTCAGCCAGTACCTTCAGGTACACACACATATCCAACACTAACAACACCACATTCTAAAAACAACTGTATTCGACAAAAACTTTGTAACATCTGATCTAACTGTGTGCTGTTATCTTGCACAGCCTGGAGCATTTGATCTGGTGGGTTATATTATCTACGATGTGGAAGGGAAGCCATACCAGAGTGTCTTTTACAATGGAACCATAGAGGTAGTTGAATCTGGAGGTCTTCTCAGCGGCGAATCTGTCTTCCTTATAACACTTGGAATTGCTCTCCTCCTCCTCCTCGGTCTATGGGCATACAGCCAAGTACAGCGTCTCACTAAGGTAAGTGATTGGATCTGTTTTTTTCGGTTAATCATTTGTACAGTTTAATAGTCATTTGATAATCTCCTCTTTTACCAGAAAACCAAAAAGGTGTCGAAGGTGGAAGTAGGAACCAGGTCTACCGACGCATCACTCGACGAATGGCTCGAGGTTCACTTCTCTCTCTCTCTCTCTCTCTTTCTATCTACGCTTCTTTCCTCTTAATTGTGATTGAATCTGATCGAATTGTGTGTTATGTCTTCAGGGAACTCCTTTGGCCAAGACATTGTCTGGGAAATCAAAGAACAAGAAGAACTAAAAGAGCTGTTCTGCTCTTTCCAGTTTTTTATAGACTCGGCCTTTGGCGTTTTGAAAGAGATTCCAAGTTTTAAGTTCAGTCTTGAGGAAATTTAGGGTTTAAAACGTTACTTTTTTTTTTTTGGTTCCAGCATTGTACTATTTAGACAATCTTTCTTTCCTTGTTGACATAATTACTCTCCTCGTGAAACAACTTCACTTAGCAATGATGTAGAATCTGCCGTTTACTCTTATCAATCCTCTATATAAGAACAAGTGGACCAGCGGGTTTCAACTGGTTCGAATTTCACTTCTCTCTGTTAACCAACCATTAGACCAATGCAAAAAGAATTTAATCATTGATTAATAGTCATGATTCATCACTAACGACTTCAAGAACAACCTTCGTAACATACGTTGAGGCTCTCATTTTCCCACGAACTATCGATAACTTTGAGTATATATGGGTAAAGAATTTTTCAGAGATTATATAGAAGAGACTCTTGGATTCAGCTTTACTCCAAGTATATAGTATAAAATAACTTTATAACTAACAGATCTTAATTAAAGACCCTTCTCTCTCTCTATGTGTGTTGCAGAGCCAAACGCTATTCAAACTAGAACTCATGAATCAATTTTTGTTTTTCATTATTAGTTCAAGAACTACTAAGAACACAACAACAACAAGGTCGCAAACCTCCCTTTATTTCTCATCTCATCTGTTCCATGGAGATGCGATTTCCGTCGCTGATACTTCTTAATCAAACAGCAACTTTCTTTGAAGTGACAGAGTTCACAATGGTCGCAAACTCAGGGCCCTAGAGTCACATTAAAGGTGGTTATATGAGTTTAGTTGTATTCATTAACAGCATATCCACAAAGGTCTAAACTTTACTTACTTTCAAGGAGGCACCACCGACAAGAAATCCATCAATGTCTTCTTGTTTGGCAAGCTCTGCACAGTTCCCTCCATTGACAGAACCTGTCAATTAAGTAGGAAATAATCAACATACAGTTTGATTTAGCAGGGGATAACTAAACTAACACACCTCCGTATATGATTCTCGTTTTGGAAGCAACTTCTTCAGAAACATTCTTCTTGAGCCAATCGCGAACAGCTACATGGACTTCCTGTGCTTGCTGAGGCGATGCAACTTTACCAGTTCCAATTGCCCATACAGGCTCGTATGCAACCACTACGTTGTCCCAGTTAGGCACAGCATCTGAAAATACAAATAAGCTCCTGCTTTTAATTGAGTTCAGACATAGTTTGGAATATGAAACGGTAAGTAATAAAAGAAAACAGGAAGAGTGTTACCAGCAAACGCCTTCATTTGCTCGAAGCAAACATCAAATGTCTTGCCTGCTTCCCTCTCTTCTAGCTTTTCCCCGATACAAGCTATTACTCCAAGACCCTCACTCAATGCGTAAGCAGCTTTCTTCCCGATAAACTATGGTTGTATAGAGAGAACAAAGGGAACATGTCTTCACAAACCTTCTTAACAAGTCAATAGTTCTAACTAAGTATTTATTTACTGACCTCATCTTTTTCTCCGATGACATGTCTCCTTTCAGAATGCCCAAGAATGACCCACTTGCAGCCGAGGTCTTTGAGCTGTTCCACGCTGTATTGTAAAACGGATGACTTTAAAGTTCAGAAATGGTTTAAATATATAAACTGGAAAGTCTTGCAAAGCTCAGATACTATAGCGATTTTTCAATCATATAAACAGAGATATAAGAGAAGTTGTAACCTGATTTCACCAGTAAAGGCTCCACCTTTTCCAACCCAAGAGTTCTGACCCGATACTTCAATACGGTCTGTCAACGAAGACTTGACTTGGTCGATGTAAACAAATGGAGGTGAGACAACAACATCTACACATAAGAATGGTCAGCATGAGGATGGTTTCAGAAGAAGTTTGACTTTGTGACTGACATTTTAGTAGGAAAACTAAAAAGAATGGAACTCGACAGATAAGACTTGCTTAGGTCCATTTTTAAATCAGAAACGGAAGTAAATGTCCCAAATACAGAGAGCTTCAATGAGTAGCATAAACTCGAGTATCTCACCAACATCTGCTTCCAAGGTTGCACTGTTGAGGTCAGAGACAAGTTTGGCGATGGAGTCCTTAGTCCCGTTCTAAAACACATGCCAAAAAGAGACATTAGTTTCAGGAGAGATAAACACTGACTATGAAGATGATTCTGATTCCTTTGGACATTGTACTTACACACTTCCAGTTTCCTCCAACAAAAAACTGCAACATAAGAGGAGAAACCAAGAGTTAAGACCAAAATATGGAAGTAGAGTCGAAATCCTAAATCCCGAATCTTGCATTGAACACATTTCTCAAACTAAAACAATCGTCTCTAGAGAAGCGCACTGAATCAAATAAAGAGATTTTAAGATTCTTTCTAAATCCAAAAAAAGCGATTTAGGGGCATTTGAAACTAAAAGGAATAAACTTTCTTTCGAAATCCCAAACCACTAAACTAGCATTTTCAATACAGAGTATTTAGAGTTGAGAGCACCTTTCCGGATCCGGCCATGGCGACAACGCCTCTAGGAGACCGGTGCGAGGAAGAGGAGGAAACGAGGCGGATAGAGGAATTGACGCGGTGGAGGAAGGACTGGTGGGAGAAGGAGACGGCGGCGTCGAGCTTGGGACAAATACGGCGGAGGCCGGAGAAAGAAGGGGCAGAGGGACCGGAGATTTGGGCAGTGAGAGAGGTCGCCATATCCGGAAAACAGAGAGAGAAGGGTCTGGGGTTTGGCGTGTAGTGAGTGGAAAAAGGCGATAGAGACGAGACTGTGACTCTACTCAGCTAAAGGCAAAGCAGAGATAGAAGAAGGCGATGAGGGTTGGTGGTGCTGCCTGAGTTTCTGACTCAAGGGTGATTTTGTCTTTTCCACAAACAAGAAGAAGAATACTAGTGTCTGTTTATACGCGCCTCTGGACGTCTGTTTATCACGCGCCTCTATCCATACGCCGAGTCCAAATTTTTTTAGAGAAATAAAAGTGTTTTAAAATTGCAAAAATTGGTCGTAATGGAAGCCTTAGAAATTTTCAACCTTGGAACTTTTTCTCTCTTTCTCTCATATATATGTTTGTATTATGATTTGTTTCTCTAAACTTTCAAAACTCTGTATGATCCAAAAGCCATTAAGCTTATAATCGTTTGTTTTATTGAAATTGTACAAAATTCGTGGGTTGGTATATGAATGCATGAAAACTGCGGCTTTTTGAATAAATAAAAAAAAATACTCCATCTCCATAGTCCAATATAAATATTTCAGTTTTAATTAATTTTGAATCTATCCGTTAAAAGTTTCCAATCAAACGATATCACGTGTAGACAAGAGAGAAGAAAGATATCGGATAACACAACTCACGAGATCCTCAACCTCGTAGTAAGTAATGATCAACCAAAAAAAAAAATCTGAAATCGTTTATACAATACACTAGCTAGACGACAAAAAAAAGCTAATCAACCAAACCACATCTCCAAGAAACTTGACTGATAGTGAAGCAAAACAAGCAACAGAACTATAATCGCTGCCACCCCCCAAGGCGAGCTTCCACCGTCATCTCCGGCGGCGGGACTCCGGTAAGTCTGAGTCTGACGACGGTTCGAAAACATACCGAGAAACGCGTCTGGGTTCTCCACAGAAGATAACCACCGGACCAAGACTATGAGAAGCAGAGGGATCAACAGAAGAGCAAGATTCATCTGCTCTCCCGCGGATTCGGCTGCATCTTCGAAGCTCCAGTACCATGAAGTCATTAGGAACACCGAAGCGACGGCTAGGATTAAAAGGACCGGGTACGGTAGAGGCGAGAGCGAGAATGATTCCAATATGGACGCTCCTGATCTGCTCTCTCCATACGCCATGGATGATGAATGATGAGAGAAGCTCTTCTTTCTTTCTCTTGCTTTTATGAGGCAAAACTTCTTGAAACCGCCTTTAATTTAGGTTTAAATATTAATTATACTGACCGACAGACGATGTATTATACTGTATTTTACTAAATTTATAGAAACAAACAAAAAAAATACTCTGAGCTCGATTTCTTGATTTTCTAATTACTACTTTTACTTGATTCATGTATCGTAAAGAATTAGTTTGTCGAATTGGAAAAGAGTACGTTAAAGATGAGTATTTAGTATTTACATGCTGTAATATAGGTTTTCTTCAGAACGTTGTGTGTCTACAGATGATTGGTCGTTGTATATGTTGCTTTTCTCTTTCGTCCTATAGGCACAATTGTAGGTGGAGCGTCATTATCAATTTTCCTTATTTTTCCTTTGCTTTAATTGTTATCATTAATCACCTCTTCAATAAGCAACTCAAAAATTCAAAGATGACGAAAAAATGATTTCATCTTTTAACCTAAGGCAACACAAAATTCAAAGATGACGAAAATGATTTTGATCTTTTAACCTATATAAGCACCTCAATTCTTATTGCTAATATATATAATGGCCACAAAATAGCATAATTACACTCTGATTTCACAGGTTTTACAAAATTGATTAATTTCAAATTGATTTTAAATCAGTTTGCTATTCTATCATTTCATATATAAAAAAACATCTGTCATTCCAAAATTTATTAAAATTCCATAAAATTGTTTTTTCAGTTCGAAGATTATCATCGTTTCATACAATGTTATCAAATGAAAATCCAATTTTTTTTTTTTTTTTTGGAAGAATGTTGTTTGTTTGGGTTAAATATTCAGAAATCGCTAATCCGATATATCCAAGATCACACAAATTAAATATAAGTTATGTAAGAAACAAAACTTTAAAATATAAAATGTTCTAGTCGATCACGTTCGTCAAAATTTACAAAACACACCAAAGTCGATCGATGATCACGTCACATATACGTTAACATCAACAATACCTACCAACTAAACGAATTTATTGATTTACATAAACGTAAACGCAAACACTAACCGCGGTGAAAACTAGTAGTAGCAAACGCATTTCCAGCGGCCACAGGGACAGTAGTGGATGGATCGCTTTGACGTTTCAAGGCAAGAGAGACACCGCACGGCGAATAGCAGAGCTAATGGAACCGCGGCGAGGAGGAGCCAGCTCAGCATATCTTCGCCTGTGGAGATGGCTACTTCGAATTTTACGGCGGAGGAAAGCGCCAAGAGGACGAGCGCCACCGTGATCATGACTATTACCGGCAGCGGCGACGCCGATACTCTGCACCGTCCGCAACAGCATCCGTGGTAATGCATATCGCCCCACTGTTTGTTTGTTTTTCTTTTCTTTTTTGCTTTAGTTTGTTTAGTGTGGTTAGTGATTTATGGAATGCTTTTTATTACATGTGAGATGATAAAACAAAGAGGGATAGAGAGAGAGAGAGGTGATGGTTTGTTAGGTATACTAATCGAAATTATTGTGGTCCATGATGATATACTGTTTCAGAAAACCATTAGTACTGTAGTGGGTAGTGAAGGGATTTTCCACTGTCATTTTACATGTGTAATATGTGAATTAGTCGGACCACTTGTCTAAACTCTGATCAAGATCATTTTATAACTATTCGTATTGACACTCATCTAAGCAAATTTTTTATATCTTCCTCATTTGTAATATTTGTCATGGCTTCCTTTGCTTAGTTATCGCTACCGTCCCACAAAACACATGTAGTTTGTTGGGTAAACTTAACCATAACTCAAAAAAATATAAAAGAGTTGTAAACCAAGTGGTTGTATTCTTTGTTTATTGATTGTAACTTAATCTTTGTTTATTGGGAAACAAAGATTAGCCTTGAACATGATCCAACAAAAGGTCAGACTTTAAAATTCTGAGGATTTGTGTGAAAAATGAGTGATTGGTGGTTAGAACATCAAAACAAGGAAAGCTTATCTGAGTGGCCTATGAGGAAAAAGACATCCACTTCACGTTGCTCCACTCATCTCATATAATAAACTTTAAATGTCGCCTCCTGCCTGCCTAATGTATGTCGTTTCTAGGAACTCATCAGATCGTCGATCTTTTTCTATATATATAGACAACAATATTAAGGAGGACCCCATTAATTTTTGTTTTCAACATCTAGTTAATCTAATCCAGTTTATCTTCTTTTTCTAAAGCAAATCGACTTCGATTCTTGAATAATCCACGTCACTTCTGCTTCTATTGTAACAAAATATTCCCTTTATACGTGGAAAAGGCCCGTCTCAATAATTCTGATTTAACTAAGACACAACAGCAACAAAATTATGGTTATGACAAAAAAAGTATAATAGGTTGATCATCTGTTTCATAATAAGTATAGTCTTGACATCTTTTCTACACAAATGAATAAACAGTTATTTTAAATGACACATTTTTAAGTTTTTGTTCTAAACATAGCACAATAAATTTAAATTTGCAATAATAACACAAATTCAAAAGTAAAATGACTCAAAATCTTTTTCTAATAGGGAAAAGCTAGCTTGATCTGTGGGTTATAAATATAACTTCAATATATTCCTTTGTTGCCGCGTTTAGGGTATATTCCGAGCTCGGGTTTTGCTAGGTTTCTACGTGATTGAGGTTTTCTTAGTAATGTTTGTTGTCTTTTTTTGTGTTTGATTCCTTAGATCTTTGCCTTTCAACTTGGTTTCTAGCTATGTCACCTTTTACCTCTTATTTGTGACTTTCTAACCTATTTTTATTTCTTGCTGTTTTGCATCTTAATCGCTTTTTAAAGTTGTTTATGCCTTGCATATTTTCCTGCGTCTCTACTTGGTCGATGATTTTTTATTTGTTTTGCTCGTGTAGGTTGCTCTGGCGCTTTAGGATATTTGTCAGGTTTATACGTCATTGCTTCTCTTTTGAAGTATCAGTTTATTGTGAATCACTTTTATAAGTTTTGGTGTTTTGTGTTTGCAACAATTCGTCTATCTTTCGTTTTCTACATTTTTTTAGATGGTCGTAGTTTGGTTCTTGGGTTTTCTGGGAGAATAATTTTTGTTTATTGAAACGGTGGTGCAAGGTAAAAATTTTAGTGTCTATTTGAACTTTTGTGTTACGCTTTTATAGTTTTTTCCGTTTAAAACGGTTATATTAGTTGTTTTGTTTAATGATATTGCTAAATTCGTTGTTGGTCTGATTGTTCTCATGGTTTTTATTTTTTTTGCTTATTATTCTCTTTAGGTGTTCATGTTTTGCCGTTTCATCTTCTTGAAACGTAAATTTTGTTCTCGGATGACATGGCTCTCGATGGTCTAAATCGCCGCAGTAAATTTTTGACATACCTTTAATGATTTTTGTTACTCAAAAGATTGCATCTCAGCTTTGTGTATCTGAGCAGTCTAAAGGTTGCTCCCTGAGACCAAACCTAATTTTTTTTATTGACATGATTTTTTTCCACAGGACTTGTTGCTTAGTTCAAATAGTGTTTCACAGACTATATATCAAAATTTCAAGTATTTGATCATTTACCTCTGAAGAGGTATAAAATTATCTCTTCCGTTTCATTAAGTTTTTTAATTAGCTCAAGATTTGGCTCCCTAATTGGGCTGTATTTTTTTGTTTGTTTCGGCATTTAGCGTAACTAAAGAGTATTTATGAGTGTATATGGGCCGTTAATTACCAAAAGGCCCAATACATATTGTAAACTCCACCCTTCTCTCTCTCCCTTTTTTATCTATCGGTTTGACGGCGAGGCTGTACAGCGGAAGAGATGGAACCGCCGGCCACCGCACCCAAACGCTCCTCCAGACGCCTTCTCTTTGACCGCCGATACGGATGGGTGTAAATTCTCTATCTTACCACTTCTTAAATCATTTTTTTTTATAAATGGAGATAAACAGATGATTCTGTGTTGGCTTCTTTTTCTAGGGTCGACGAATGGAAGGACCCATCTGAGGAAGCTCTCGCCGGCGGACGAGGAATGTAAGTTAAATCCTTCTTCTTCTTATTTTTTTTTCAACTGGAAGTAGAAACTGAATCAATCGCTGGAACAGGTTTTGTGTAGTTCCCTTGGGGAAAACTCTGTTTCAGACCGCTTCACAATCAGTAAGCTTTCTTTTCTTCTTCCCGATTCCGAAAGTTTCGAGTACTAATCAGCTTTTCTCTGTTTGATTCTACTACCTCTTCTTACAGATTAACTCGGCCGTAAAATTTCTCGATATGAAGCTTCAGAAATGGGCAACAAATCCCAAAATCTAGTGGAGATTGAAGGTCAGTGGCTGAAACCTGAAAGCAAAAACTGAATCAAACAAGTAGTACCATGTGTTTAGTGTTGGATTTATACGGCTACATCTGATCTTATGTACTTTGTTGAAAGTTTTTTGCTCGTGTTCAAGAAAGACATTGTGTGATTATATGAATTTTTGTTGTGCGTAATGAGTTAGTGGCAGATATGATATAATTTCTTGTCAGTATGCAATTGAGAGATTTGTTATTATATGTAATGATGCGAGGAAAATGCCCATTAAAGTTATCTCCTTTGGAACATCTCTTCCAACAAGAAAGAGGAAAAAGGTACGTATTCACGTTGGATTCTAATTCTCTACTTTAAAAGCAAAAAGGAAATTCAAAAATGTTCTTCTCCATTTGGTTCTACTATCTCAGCTTCCCATGGATGATTCTATTCCCTTTTTACGGCAACAATTGCTGCAAGTTGCTTAATCCTGAGGAAATACAAGACAACAAGACCTCGGTTTCGATATTCCACAGAGCACGTGTTTGGCGACTTATGGATGCTGGCTCCTGATGCAAAATCACTCTGTTCAATCTCTATATGTTGAATCTGTTAACCGGTCAGAGGATCAATCTAACGCCGTTGTAGTCACAGCTTGTTAAGGTCAGAGGAGTTGAATTTCTGACGCTTCGTGGCCAACTCCTTTGTATTTTGGTTAGCCGAGGAAACCAAAGACTTTTTAGTTATGCGGTCGCTTAGAAAAAACATTGTGTGGTAATCTGCAAGAAAGGAGACAACTTGTGGAGACCAATTCCTGACTGCTCTGGCATTGGAGACTCTACTTNTTGAAGGTCAGTGGCTGAAACCTGAAAGCAAAAACTGAATCAAACAAGTAGTACCATGTGTTTAGTGTTGGATTTATACGGCTACATCTGATCTTATGTACTTTGTTGAAAGTTTTTTGCTCGTGTTCAAGAAAGACATTGTGTGATTATATGAATTTTTGTTGTGCGTAATGAGTTAGTGGCAGATATGATATAATTTCTTGTCAGTATGCAATTGAGAGATTTGTTATTATATGTAATGATGCGAGGAAAATGCCCATTAAAGATATCTCCTTTGGAACATCTCTTCCAACAAGAAAGAGGAAAAAGGTACGTATTCACGTTGGATTCTAATTCTCTACTTTAGCAAAAAGGAGGAGTTGAATTTCGACGCTTCGTGGCCAACTCCTCTGTATTTTGGTTAGCCGAGGAAACCAAAGACTTATTAGTTATGCGGTCGCTTAGAAAAAAGGTTGTGTGGTAATCTGCAAGAAAGGAGACAACTTGTGGAGACCAATTCCTGACTGCTCTGGCATTGGAGACTCTACTTGTGACATGGTATACAAAGGATCACAAGCTTTACGTCTCATTATACAAGCTCTACTTGAGACTGATGATTTATTCTCTTTGGAACTGTCTCATTTTATCCCAGAGACACGACCATACATTTTCCAGAGAACAAATATTGTGGACATGTCCTGATGGTCTCGAGAATAATGAATACATGGGAAACCTGGTCAATCCGCATCTTCGGGTTGAATCCGTCGACAAACAAGTGGGAGAAAGTTGATTCTTTGGGTATCACCAATGATATAGAGGGAATCAATAGGAATTCAATCTATTTTTTAGAATGAAAATGATGTTTTTATCTTCGATCTTGAAACTGACAAGATCTGTTCAATACTTTGGTGCTCAATGGTTCTTCCCAAGATTGAACAGGAAATGATAAATGATGACTCAAGATAAATGATGCTTCTTCTCAAACTCTGTCTTAGTTTTTTTGGGACAAGCTCTTTTAGTAAATCCAAACCTGTTCTTTTTAAAATGATATTCACATAAATATATTAAGAATTGCTTAGGTCCATTTTCAAATCAGAAACGGAAGCAAATGTCCCAAATACAGAGAGCTTCAATTATTCCAAGAGTAGCATAAACTCGAGTTTTGGCGTGTAGTGAGAGTGGAAAAAGAGAGGCGATAGAGGCGAGACTGTGACTCTCTCAGCTAAAGGCAAAGCAGAGATAGAAGAAGAAAGGCGATGAGGGTTGGTGATGATGACTTTGTGGTGCTCCTGAGTTTCTGACTCTCAAGGGTCATTTTTGTCTTTTCCACAAACAAGAATACATGTATTTTGTAACAAGGTGTTCCCGCGCCCTATGGACGTCTGGTTCTCACGCGCTTCTATCCAGACGCCTTGATGAGTTTGATCATTTCATTTGTTTCCAAAACCAATTATAGAAGAGCAGAAATTGATAATTTGGCCAGAAAAAGTAGACAGAAACAATCCCGTTTACATTATTAGTCATTGGAGACGGCTTTTTTTGGAGAAATTGGCCTAATTGATTATTAAGCACTGTTTAATAGTTGCAGAAATTGTGAACCGGAACCATGGTCGTAAAGATGATAATCGAAACATGGTTTTCCTTCTTTTTTTTTCTTTTCTCAAGCTATTAAATTTTGGGATGATGAAATAACTAAATTTCAATAATCTACGAAGAAAATAGCCATGAATAAAGACAAATGAAGCAAGTAACAAAAGGTGTAGCTGAGTAAGATATAGAAAAACTATATAATATTGATTGTGTTCTTTTGACAACACTTATATTTATCTTAATTTTTTTGTTTTTTGCGCTATTCGNACCCGCATACTGTTAATTGGTTCAAGCTTATATTAGTATAAAAAAACACTAATTTTTTTTCACGTCTAACATGATTTAAATTTTGAAAAACAAACATAATTTGTTTTGCATACACGAATAACGTCACCAATAATGTAGAAAGTATATTTTTATCAATAACATAGCAAATCTATTTTTTTTATTTTATCAAAGACATAACAAATCTAGCAACTAAGAATTATAGAGCTTCCATACAAAGTCAACAAAATAGTACATAAACCTTTGTGCATTTTGCTTATCCATATATTATCATTTACATCGTGCCAACACATTTGTCTCTAACTAAGAAATATAGACCTTCCATACCAAAGGAAAAAAAGCTCACTTGACAAGAGCATCGGAGTGAAGGGTTCAAATGAAATATAGTCATTTCACACCAAAAGAAAAGAATCTATTTTTTTCATACGTCAATAACGACACCTGTAACATAGGAAGTCTATTTTTTTTCAATAACATAGCAAGTCTATTTTTTTAAATCAAAGACATAACCAATCTACCAACTAAAAAATACAGACATTTCATACAAAATGAAAAAAAAATAGTATAGAAGCTTTTGTGCACTTTGCTCATCCAAATATTAAACCATCATTTACAACATATCAATAAAGTTGTCTCCCACTGAGAAACATACACCTTCCATACAATTTTTTTTGCAGACCTTTTATACCAAAGGAAATGAAGCTCACGTGACACAAAGTGATGCGTTCAAAGAAAATATAGACATTTCATACCAAAGGAAAAGAGACTCAAATCGTCTCAAGAAAATAGCAAAATAGTCTCAATTAGTCTCAACCAATAACAAATAGCAAAATAGACTCAATAACAAAGGAAAAGAGGCTCAACCAAATTGCAAAATTGCAAAAATAGACGTTCTATACACATATAAATTAGTTTCCAATATTGAAAACAAAAAATAGACGTTCTACACTAATAAACGTTCAATACAAATAGACGTTCTACACTAATAGACGTTCTATACAAATAGACGCTCTCTTCTCTTTCACAAGGCAACAAAGAAGACAACGAACCCAACATGTTTTTGTGTCAATGTGCCTCCTGGAGGTTTCATCGCCAAGAATCCACAAGTCGTTGCGTTACTCGACGGAAAAGCATTGAATCCACTAACTCGAAGCTTTTCGATTCGCTCGAGAAAGAGGTTGCCGTTAACGGAAAAACTGAGTCCAGTTGTCCTGGTGATGGAGCAGCTTTCGATTTCTTGGTTAGAGCGATGTACAGGAAGAATTCACTTGATACGAAGTTTGGATCCGATGCACCGAAGCTAATCACTATATGGGTTTTCTTCAGAATATACGTTCTATACACACATGAAATTAGCAAATAGAAAATAGCAAAATTACATATATTAAACCATCATTT
>PKMM01026435.1:475200-603461 GCA_002933915.1 Eutrema heterophyllum | reverse complement strand
TTTTTTTAAATCAAAGACATAACAAATCTATCAACTAAAAAATACAGACCTTTCATACAAAGTGAAAAAAAATAGTATAGAAGCTTTCGTGCACTTTGCTCATCCATATATTAAACCATCATTTACAACATGTCAATAAATTTGTCTCCAACTGAGAAACATACACCTTCCATACAATTTTTTTTGCAGACCTTCTATACCAAAGGAAATGAAGCTCACGTGACACAAGAGCATCTAAGTGATGCGTTCAAAGAAAATATAGACATTTCATACCAAAGGAAAATAAACTCATATCGTCTCAAGAAAATAGCAAAATAGTCTCAATTAGTCTCAACCAATAACAAATAGCAAAATAGTCTCAATAACAAAGGAAAAGAGGCTCCACCAAATTGCAAAATTGCAAAAATAGACGTTCTATACACATATAAATTAGTTTCCAATATTGAAAACAAAAAATAGACGTTCTACACTAATAGACGTTCTATACAAATAGACGTTCTACACTAATAGACGTTCTACACTAATAGACGTTCTATACAAATAGACGTTTTTTTCTCTTTCACAAGGCAACGCAGAAGACAACGAACCCAACATGTTTTTGTGTCAATGTGCCTCCTAGAGGTTTCATCGCCAAGAATTTACAAGTCGTTGCGTTACTCGACGGAAAAGCATTGAATCCACTAACTCAAAGCTTTTCGACTCGTTCGAGAAAGAGGTCGCCGTTAACGGAAAAGCCAAGTCCAGTTGTCCCGGTGATGGAACAACTTTCGATTTCTTGGTTAGAACGATGTACGGGAAGAATCCACTTGATACGAAACTTGGATCCGATGCATTCAGAATATACGTTCTATACACACATGAAATTAGCAAATAGAAAAAAGCAAAATTACATATATTAAACCATCATTTACAACATGCCAATACATTCCTCTCTGACTACGAAATAGATTTTCTATATATAAATTTACAACAAACAAAGTTCATAACCTCAATAAACAGACAACTTCGTAACATAACACATCTATATTTTTATCAAAATAAAAATAGAACTTCTATTTAACCAAAAAAAATCAAACGTTTACGTAACAAAATTCCAAAAATCTAATGATATATAGACATTCCATACAAAGTAAAAAAAAAGTACATAAATTGATATATAGACATTCTATATATATAGATATAATGAATGAAGATGTACATATGAAGAGATGAATTAAAACATAGTCATACTATGCTACATTCGATTTTGCCTCCCCGAGAGATTGATAACTTGTTTCTCACCATAGATGGAGATTATGCGGCCATTACCTCATGAGAAAGAAGTTTCTCACAATAGCGAGAGCTCTATCAACAACTTTGATGGTTTCCTCAACCAACGACGCGTGTGCGGCTTCCAATCGAAGCTACGAAGCTTCAAAAGACGATACCGTCAGGAAAACCAAAGAAATCAAACTCAATCCCATCTGGGTATCCAATTTCCTAACCTGAGAAAGCCTCACTGGATACGGGTTGAAGCTTCCTATTAGAGAACCGCGAGATCAGCACTGCGATGAAGCACGCGGCGAGATCGGCGACTGGTGGATCATCGGGTCATAATCTGGACTCGTTCATGGACGCCATCACAATAAAGACATCGAACCAGAGCAAATCGAAGACGGCGCGTGACGGCGATGAGAGGATTCGAAGGAAAAGAGAAACGAGAAGAAGAAGAGAAAAAAGAGACGTGAAGAAGAAGAGGATGATCCGATTTCCCGATCTCCCCGTGATTCCATCCCGCCTCTTTTATCCAATAACATCCCTCCTCCATTGATCTACCATATTTTTTTCCCAAAAGAAGAAACCAGAAAATGAGAGACAAGGATGATGAAGAATCAATGAAGGTATTTGGGGAGGAAGAGAATAATGGGTTTGTGTAAGAAAGAAACGAAGAGAGAGGAAAAATGAATTAAAAAATAAGAGATATGAAAAAAAGAGGAAAAAAAATAAAATAAAAAAGGTTAAAAGAGTATTGATACATATTATATGGAGAATATCATGTCAAATTTTTTTTTTTATTATTCACTTAATTATAGTTTTTTTTGTTGGTTATACACTGCAATTTTCCTTAAATTTTCATCCTTGGGATTTATCTGTCTTTCTCTCATATGGTTGTAATTTGTTTCTACTAGTTAGTAATAGTATTCTAAACTTGCAAAACTCTGTATGATCCAAAAATCATAGCGCACTGAATAATGTAATGTTTTGGAAGCAGCCATACCTTAAAATGAAATACTCTTCCTGTTAGAGACGTGAAAGGTCGAAATAACGCTCCTCTTGTGAGCTTGGATCCGTCGCAAGTAACTTATATGCAGTATATTGACTTTAGTGCACTTAACACATACTACTAAACATGACATTCAATAAATTTGAAATCCACCGTTTAATTTAAAATTACTAATAAAATTACATCAGCGAATAATACGATTAACTTAGTTTTTGTTTTAAATATATATAACCATTGTTTTAAACAAGCAAAACGAAATGAAAAATAAATACTACAAATTTGAAACATAGACTAGAAACAGGACTGATCACTTGGAGTAACTCCAATTTCACCACTCTTTCTTGCAGATTTGAGATTTTCGAGCTCCACGTCGATTGGTTAGACGTAAATGATTATGAAGAAGACGAAAACCCGTCGGGAATGCTTTCCTCAAACGTTTGCTCTTTGGAAAATTTACTGCCTACAAGATATGATGTATATGATGAAACCATGAGTATTTGGAATCGTGAAAACATAGATAAAACAAGATGTCTCTATGACTGAATCTAGAAGCATTTCAAACAGCAACTTACACCTTTTTCTTCAATCAACAACCAAAGTCAGTAAAACCAATTTCATGCTTTCTATTTCACGTTTGTGGACCCAACTGTTTATGCATGTATACATTTTTCTCTGTTGAAAATCTATAATTATCATCAAGAAAAACTTGCCTCTATCCGTAGCTTTCTGTGGTTCTTGATAAATCGATTAAGCTCAGTAATCCTATTCTCCTGCTTGACAGCGAGTGGAAAAAGGTTGTTGCTCAAATGGTTAGACAATGTATTGATACAAGTAGAGAGAGAGAGAGAGAGAGGATGCTTACTTCCAGTGCAAGTTCTTTACTTGAGAGATGCTTCCTGAAATCATCAAGGCTTTTGAAATCACAGAAACACAATTTGCAATAAAACATTCCCGTAGATTCTTCACCCCTATCACTGCACTTCTGAAGAACGTGTCTTCTTGTCTCTGAAACTGTGGAAAAGAAAAAACTAACTATAGCTCAGAGACAGCGTAATTAGTTTCAAACAGTACTGGATGATGATGAGAGGGCAAACAAACACCTGCAAGTAAGCTTTCCCAGAGCCACTCTGCAGAAGTGACCAGGACTGACATTTTGTAAGGCCTAAAGGAATAAGCCAGAAAAGGTTGTATTTCGTCAGTTGTTGTGATCTGGCAAGAGGATTTGCGAAATACATTTCCACCTGATCCGATATGCGCTTGTATATGACATCATTGTAGCCGGAGGAGGATTATCATCTTGCCATTCCAGCATATCTGAAAACATGCGCTTGTATATGACATCTGTTTCAATAAAAAGGAAAGCATTTCAGTAGGGGATAGTTGAAATTTAAAGCCTAAATGTCCAATGAAGGATAACCAAATGGGACTAACTGGAAACGGTATGTGCAAGAGCGACTCCAGTGGAAGAGAGACCTCGCAGGAGGTGATCGGGGGTTTGTTTTTGGTCGCCATAGGCAGTGATGGAGACAGGACCAGAGTAGCCTAGTTTCTTGAACTCCGCTTCTATACTCTGACGGACCCGACGAGCATCATAACCCTCGGGAATCGGACAGTCCTTCATGTCCCACCACACCGATATTTTAGCTGTTGCGTCTTCAGGCTTGGCCGGGTAGTTCCTTCCCCACTCCCTCGTTACAGAGTCGAGTTCTATATACCCAGGGTTTGTAAGCTCCTGCTTGACAAAGAGTGGAAACAGGTTGTTGATCAAATAGTTAGACAATGTATTGATACAAGCAGAGAGAGAGAGAGAGAGAGGATGCTTACTTTTAGTGCATGCTTTTTACTCGAGAGATGCTTCCTGAAATTCGCCAGGCTTTGGCCATCGAGAGAGCACGATTTGCAAGAAAACAAGGCAGATAATTCACCCGTCTCGCTGCACTTGTCCTGCAGAAGAAGTTCATTATCCGCGGACCCTAGTAATCTTTCCCAGGGCCACTCTGCACAAGTGTTCAGGGCTGAAAAATATTTAGAAGTAACTGAATAAGCCAGAAAAAGGTTGTATTTCGTGTGTTGTTGTAGCCGGGACAGCTCCCAAGAGAAGACATCTTCCACCTGATTGGATATGAGCATCATTGTAGCCGGAGGAGGATTATGACCTCGCCATTCCAGCATATCCGAAAACATGAGTGAGCTTGTGCATTCTGTTTCAGTAAAAAGGAGCTATGAACAAGTAAAAAGGAAAGGATTTCTAGAAATTTAGATAATTGCCCCGTTTTGTCCCCTACCCAAGTGCTACTTTCAATTTCAATTTAAAGCCTAAATTCGAGAGATGGATAACCAAATGGACTAACCGGAAACGGTTTGTGCAACAGCGACTCCAGTGGAAGAGAGACCTCGCAGGAGGTGATCGGGGGTTTGTTTTTGGTCGCCATAGGCAGTGATGGAGACAGGACCAGAGTAGCCTAGTTTCTTGAACAACGCCGCTTCTATACTCGGACGGACCCGACGAGCATCATAACCCTCGGGAACCGGACAGTCCTTCATGTCCCACCACACCGCTATTTTAGCTGTCGCGTCTTCAGGCTTCGCCGCATCGTTCCCGCACATCCTCTAAACCCTAAACAAATCACAGACACAAGTCCTCGATCCCTAGGGTTTCTTTTGAAGTTTGTTTCTATATATACACCAAACTAATGGGCCTAAATGACAGCCAGTAAAGTTGATTTTTACTCGGATTTATTTCCTAAAGTTACCATCATCTTATATATCAGCCGCTTATATTTTGCATTAGACGAGAAAACCATTTGGCTGAGTATCTGTTATGGCTGTTTTCTGATGCTGCCTTTTCATTTGCAGAGATTCAACAATGCATCCACCCCAACGTCTCTTCAAGCAACATTCCCGTACATCTTTGCAGTCAGCCAGTACCATCAGGTTCACACACATATCCAACAATTAACAACACCACATTCTAAAAACTTTGTAACATCTGATCTAATTGTGTGTTGCACAGCCTGGAGCATTTGATCTGGTGGGTTATGTCATCTACGACGTGGAAGGGAAGCCATACCAGAGTGTCTTTTACAATGGAACCATAGAGGTAGTTGAATCTGGAGGTCTTCTCAGCGGCGAATCTGTCTTCCTTTTAACACTTGGAATTGCTCTCCTCCTCCTCCTCGGTCTATGGGCATACAGCCAAGTACAGCGTCTCGCTAAGGTAAACCATCGGATCTGTTTTTTCGGTTAATCATTTGTAAAGTTGATGATATTCATTTGATAATCTTCTCTTTTACCAGAAAACCAAAAAGGTGTCCAATGTGGAAGTAGGAACCAGGTCTACCGACGCATCACTCCACGAATGGCTTGAGGTTTGCTTCTCCATCTCTCTATCTATCTCTCTCTTTCTACGCTTCTTTCCTCTTGGTTGTGATTGAATCTGATCGAAATGTGTGTTATGTCTTCAGGGAACTCCTTTGGCCAAGACATTGTCTGGGAAATAAAAAAACAAGAAGAACTAGAAGAGCTGTTCTGCTCTTTCCAGTTTTTTATAGACTCGGCCTTTGGCGTTTTGCAAGAGATTCCAAGTCTTAAGTTCAGTCTTGAGGAAATTTAGGGTTTTAAAACGTTACCTTTTTTTTTTTTTTTTTTGTTCCAGCCAGCATTGTGCTATTTAGACAATCGTTCTTTCCTTCTTGACATAATTACTCTCCTCATGAAACAACTTCACTTATAAAATGATGTAGAATCTGCCGTTTACTCTTATCAATCCTCTATATCAGTAGAATTGGACCAGATGGTTCCAAATGTTTCGAATTTGAATTTTCTCTCTGTTAACCAACCATTAGGCCAATGCAAAAAGAAAATTAGCTATCGATTCATAATCCTGATTCATCACTAAAGACTTCAACAACAACCTTCGTAAAATACGTTGAGGGGCTCATTTCCCATTCGAAGTACCGAGCAATTTGAGTAAATGGCTAAAGAATTTTTTAAAGATTACATAGATGAGACTATATAATCCATAGACGACAACAAAAATCATATATAGAAGNCTCTCTCTCTCTCTCTCTCTCTCTCTCTCTCTCTGAGCCAAACGCTATTCAAACCAGAACTCATGAATCAATTTTTGTTTTCCATTATTAGTTCAAGAACTACTAAGAACACAACAACAAGAAGGTCGCAAACCTCCCTTTATTTCTCATCTCATCTGTTCCATGGAGACTTGCGATTTCTGTCGATGATACTTCTCAATCAAGCAGCAACTTCTTTGACGTGACTGAGTTCACAATGGTCGCAAACTCAGGGTCCTGGAGTCACATCAAAGGTGGGTATATGAGTTAGGTTGTATTCATCAACAGCATATCCACAAATGGCTAAACTTTTAGTGCATGCTTTTTACTCGACCAGGATTATAAGGACCGGGTATGGTAGAGGCGAGAGCGAGAATGAATCCAACACTGAGCTGATATAAGGACCGGGTACGGTAGAGGTCCTGGTGATCTGCTGTCTCCATACGCCATGAATGTGATGATGATGATGAGAGAAGCTCTTCTTTCTTTCTTTCTTTCTCTTGCTTTTATGAGCTGATGAGGCACTTATTAAAACCGCCTTTAGCTTAAAATATTATACTTATATTTGACCGACAGACGATATATGGATTAACTAATATACTGTATTTTTCATAGAAAAAACAAAATACTGAGCTCGGTTTCTTGATTATATGAGTTTCTGATTACTTTTACTTGATTCATAGTTTCCATATGTATCGTAAAGAAATGTTTTTATCAAATTGGAAAATTAAGAGTACGTAAAAGATGAGTATTTACATACTTTACTTACATACGTAAGTAAAAGATGAGTATAGGTTTTCTTCAGAACGTTGTTGTGTGTACAGATAATTGGTCATTGTAATTAAATATGAGTTTTATGTTGCTTTTCTCTTTCGTAATGGGCTCCTACACGATTGTAGGTGGAGCGTCATTATCAATTTTCCTTATTTTTTACTTTGCTTTAATTGTTACCATTAATCACCTCTTCAATAAGCAACTCAAAAATTCGAAGATGACAAAAACGATTTCATCTTTTAACCTAAGACGCAACACCAAAATTCAAAGATGACGAAGATGATTTTCATCTTTTAATCTAAGCACCTCAATTCTTATTGCTATTCTATATAATCACCACAAAATAGCATAATCTCACTGTGATTTCACAGCTTTTACATCAATTATGAAGAAATGTAATTGATCTTAAATCAGTTTGCTATTATATCATTTCATATAAAAACATCTAACAGTCAAAAATTTCAAAAGTTATTAAAAATTCCATAGATTTAAAAATTTTTTTTTTTTAAAGATTTCCATCATTTCATACATTGTTATCACATGAAAATCAAATTCACTTTTTTTTTATGGAAGAAGATCACACAACAAAAAAAGTTATTTAAGAAACAAAACTTTAAAATTGAATACTGTAGTCGATCACGTTATCGTCAAAATTTACACAACACCAAATTCGTTTAGTTAACATCAACAATACCTACCAATTAACTAAACGAATTTATTGATTTACATATAAACGTAAACGCAAACACTAACCGCGGTCAAAACTAGTAGTAGCAAACGCATTTCCAGCGGCCACAGGGAAAGTAGTGGGTGTATCGCTTCGACGTTTCAAGGCAAGAGAGACACCGCACGGCGAAGAGCAGAGCCAATGGAACCGCGGCGAGGAGGAGCCAGCTCAACATATCTTCGCCTGTGGAGATGGCTACCTCGAATTTTACGGCGGAGGAAAGCGCCAAGAGGATGAGCGCCACCGTGATCATGACAATTACCGGCAGCGGCGACGCCGATACTCTGCACCGTCCGCAACAGCATCCGTGGTAATGCATATCGCCCACTCTTTGTTTGTTTTCCTTTTCTTGTTTGCTTTAGTTTGTTTAGTGGTTAGTGATTTATGGAATGTTTTTCGAGATGACAAAACAGAGAGGGATAGAGAGAGAGAGAGAGGTAATGGTTTGTTAGGTATACTAATCGAAATTATTGTGGTCCATGATGATATACTGTTTTAGAAAACCATTAGTACTAGTTAGTGGGTAGTGAAGGGATTTTCTATGGTCATTTTACATGTGTAATATGTGAATTAGTCGGACCATTTGTCTAGCTAATTTTAAGAGAATTATATATGATCAAGAATTTGATAACTATTCGTATTGACACTCATCTAAGCAAAAATTGTATATCTTGCTCATTTGTAATATATTTGTCATGGCTTCCTTTGCTTAGTTATCGCTAACCATGCATCCCACAAAAACATGTAGTTTGTTTGGTAAACTTAATCATAACTCAAAAAATACAAAAAGAGTTGTAAAAATGATAGCTAAACCAAGTGATTATATTCTAATAGTTTATGGATTGTAACTTAATTCATCTTTGTATATTGGGAAACAAAGATTAGCCTTGAGGTACATGATCCAAAAAAGAAGGAATGACAAATGAGTGATTGGTGGTTAGGACATGAAACCAAAGAACTTATCTCAGTGGCCTACGAGGAAAAAGACACTCACTTCACGTTGCTCCACTCATCTTCATATAATAGATGATTCCATTTTAAAAAAAATATCTAATAGTTTTTATAATTCTACCCCAAATAAAAATAGCGTCATGCTTGTAGTTGTATCAATAATTTTCAAAATAGTACATGTATGAGAAACGAATCTTAGGCTTAGTGTAGAAACGTTAAATTTTTGATCACTAGGACAAGAAACTTCCAGCCTTCCACGTATAACAACGCTACTCCCCGATATAACCAAAAATGAAAAATAAGCAGAATCGGCCCTAAGAATTAAAAAAACTAGAAACAAGAACAAAATGACCGTGCAAGAATTGTACATGAGATTTTGATCATTCGTCCAACAACTCAGCTACATTTACAGCTCGTAATTTGCTTTCGACGTAAACCATCAGTAAAGACAATTTGCTACTAAAACCATCAGTAACAGAGACAATTTGCTACTAACAGAATTTTGTTACTTACGAATGGTTTCTACGGCATGAACAACTTTGATCTCCTTGCTCAAATTCTCAGGCACATAAGAATCTAAATACCCAACAACTGCAGTGACTTCAGTTGGCCCAGAGAAACCTTCTCTTCTAAACTTGTTGATGAGAAGGTCATAAACTTCATTGTTTGATACATCAGTGGGTACCTCGACATTTTCAAGGTCCCACCAAACTTGGATCTTGAAAGCAAAGATAACTTTGAATCAGCTACTTAAGTAGTCAAAACTCAAATCATTTTATCATTTATAACAACCTACCTTATCAGAGTTGGCAGGAGCATCAATCTCCCTGTGTGTTTTGCAAACAACAATAAATGAGGGAAGCATTTATCTAAGACTTTTTCTTCGAGACCGAAACCTTGGAAAATCATATATTGTACGCTAACAATATAACCAAAGAATTAGCTCATCATTTACCCGTCCTGCTCAGCCGATTGAGCATCATTTCTGCTTCTCTTCTTTGAATTACCTTCAACTTCCTCAGCATTTCCCCAATTTCCGCCAAGCCTTCCGCCACTGCCTCCTCCGTATCCACCACCACCACCACTGTATCCTCCTCCACCTTGAGAACAGTCTCTCGCCATGTGACCTTGTTCTCCGCAATTGTAACAAGCGCCACCACCTCTGCCACGGCCACCACCATAACTGATGTATTGGTTTTTACCGCTTTCTAACATATATTTTTGTGTTGGTTTTGAGTTTTTATTGATTCAAAGTGTGTTATTAGAGTCTTTTAATCTTTTATTGAGTCTTTACAGGTTTTAAGTTGATTTGGATTGCAAAAGATGAAACTGGAAATGCAGGGTCATGCAGAAGCGTCTGAATTTTGGCATTCGTTGAAGGTCTTTCCACCCATGGATCGAGCCGAAATTTTGACACAAGATATAGCTATGAATTAGCTTTCATTTTCAAGTGGTTTGAAGAAAATCCAACGATGCGATCAAGAGTTATACCTGATTTACTAAAGACAGGCCAATCTGCCTTGTAGAAGAAGCATGCGCGGAACATGGAGGTTTGCATCGACCGATACACACTTGCATCGATCGATGCAAATTTCCAGGAGCTTCTAAATCGACCGGTGCATACCTTGCATCGATCGATGCACTTCCCAGACGAAAAAAACAGTTTCTAAACTTCATATTTTGCCCTAGAATCATCCTAACTCAACCTAAATCGACCCAGAACATATATATGCTCAAGGATTCTTCCCAAGTTTCAACAGGAAGTGATAAATGATGCTTCTTTTCAAACTCTTTCTTTACTTTTCTTTGGACAAGGATAGACTTCCGAAATTGGTTAAGCTCTTTTAGTAAATCCAAACCCCGTCTTCGCTAAATGATATTCACATACATATAAAAGAAAAAGGAACCATGGGTTTGATTAGTACTAGGTACAATTCACTGAAACGTGAGGCACAAAACAGAGCTTTGTTTCACTTTCAAGGGAGAGAGATCTTCACATGTAAGTATGTCTTGAAGAAAACGGGTGGAAACTAAAGGGTTAGATTCTACTGTACTGATTCACGATGAATGAAGTGTTGAGGCGAGATCGATAAAGATTTGTTCAGTGCAGGGAATAGTGAGGCCACCCATTGGATGATCAAACCCAAACTCTTCCTCTGCTTTTCTCAAAAGATTTTGAAATGAAGGGTGACTCAAGTACGTCATTGGAACCACGAATCTCACTCTTCTGCAGCTTCTCTCCTACGTAAACCGCAAGGTGTCCTTTTGGAACATCGACATTGTTTGATGATTGTGAGAACGATTTTAGAAGTTGCTTTGATGATTGCAACACACGAGGAATTCTGATAGCCATGGATTCAGATGTTCTTAAATAGAAAGATAATTGAAAGTGAGAGTTTTCTTGCTTTTACTAAGAAAAATGTGAGAACTTGCAGAGCTCAAGGGATTCAGTGATTGGTATTTATAGAAAAGACCAAACAATACTTGAAGATAACCCATTGGTTGGTCTATTTTAATAATTAAGCTCATAAGCACCGACAAGCACATGGCTTAATCTCCATGATGTTGATATGATGAGACAAAAACCACATACGACTCGCTTTAGATAGGCCTTACTAACTTTTGGACGTGTCGATATGATAACTAAGTCATCATGTGGTCCTGTCTTTTCATATCACTGAGAAGACTTTATAGTATACTTGCGAGTTACGAGCAGGGGACGTTGTGACATGGTGTATAAGGACAAGAACATGTGACATCGCTTAAGAAAACAAGCTCCTTATAAGAACATGAAGGGACATAAACTACATTTTCAACAACAACTCTCTATTTAATGGATTAATTGCACTTGGTTAAATATCTTCAATCCAAAACTATTTATGTATTCGTCTATATATCATATCATTCAAAAACTCTTTTGTGATGTCCATCAACCAAACCCGTATTTATTGATCTTCCACAGACAGCATCAGATTGATGATCTTTTGTTTCTTGACATCTAGCGCCAAGATTCTAAATTTCTAAATACACATATCATGTGATGTACACCTTCAGAAGAGCTTGAGATGAGAACAAAAAAGATTGCTTGCTAAAGTCACATAACAGCTTCAACGACTTTTTCTTAGGCCTCTACTGATGGGCCTATCTGTGTTAGCTCATATACACTTGGAAAAAGAATCGGCTCAGTTTTAGTGAACCGTAAAACTGCACCAAACCGATTTGTGAGCACCAGGCACATATGGTTTACGTAGTTGACGTTCATGTGATGTGGCCATGTGGGAGTGCTCTAGCTAAAATTTGTGAGCAGTAAGCAGTAGGTTAGGCACATATGGTTTAAGTATTAAGGACATGCTGTTTTTGGATATACGAGTATTTAGTACAATTAATGTATCTTGTAACCCTAAATCGAGATTACATGTATGACTCGCAAGAACTATAATCTTATCAAGTAGTTCTTGGGCCAGTGGCGTGAGAAACATAATTCCGACGGCACGAACCCACTTTCAATAATAGGAAAAACTCGAACCGTGTAATAATATATTGATAACAAACCGGTAAACCAAGAGGTGGTAGTCGGGTGGTTCCCTTCTGTGGTGAGTGTCGACCCTGATGGTTCAGGCCAGGGTTCGATTCTCCGCGGGAGCGAAATTGCCAGGATAATTGCTTGGCCATGTAGGGTGTAACTGGGCGGCCTCACACCCCGCGGGAGATTAGTCTGAGTCCGAAGGGCCTGAGATTACTCTCGTGTCCGCAAGGAGTTATTAAAAAAAACAAAAAAAAAAAAACAAACCGGCAAACCCGTTACAGAAATGGACTTTTCTCTTCTATACGCCTAAATAATGGGTGTGAGAAAAATGAACCATTGAACCGTCTCATTTAGCTGATGTTGTCATTTTCAACTAAACTATTGATCATAGTACAAAATCCATGTTCATATTTAGCTGATTTTAGCTTGCAATAGTACATCTTATTTATTTGCAGTTTCTTGTCTACGCAGGGTCCATGTGATGAAAAGACCTTACATTCATTCAATAATTTGTTTTCTCTCAACCAAAAAAGAAAAGAAAAGAACAGAAAAGAATTTTGGAGATTGAGTTATCGGAAGCTGCTATACAAACTCTGAATGAGTTTTCTCAAAAGTGTTTATGAACATATATTTGCTCTGTTTTCTTTCCGAGCTTTGGAGAAGAGACAAAAAAAAAACAGAGTTATAAGAGGAAGCGACGAACTGTCGATTATATTTCACGTGGTTGAAGAAATAAAAATTCGGGTTGTCCCTATTATAAATAGACATGGATTTTGGGGGATGATGAGATGTCTGGATCAAGAGATAAATGTCCATTGAATTGACATGCTCATGTTCCTTTCTGATATTGGGAATGCAAAAAGAAAAAACAGAGTCGTACGAAAACAGAATAGGTCAAGGGTTTTATAGATTTATCATCTTTCACGTACGTACGTAGTATGTAAAAAAAAATAGATTAATAAGGGATTTTTTTCCATAAAGAAGCAGACATGAGTTATGGGAGATGAGATGTCTGGGGCAATACAAAAAGTCTGAGAAGGACTCTGTTTATTGTTCTTTCAAAGTTTTGTGTGAAAAAAGGAAAGATTGTAGAGACAGGACAGCTCAAGGATTGAGGCAAGACAAGAGTAACATGGAGTTCATGTGGTTACATGAGAGACATGTCTTAGTCTTTTCTCAAGTTAAATTGTCCTAACGACTCAATCCCTTTTTTTTTATTTTTTTTTTATCAATTCATATGTCACAACAAATCCCATTCACAGAACTTGCTAGCTTTCTCCTCCTGACAACGACGAGTTCTACAGCAAAGTCTCTCTCTCTCTCTGTCTCTCCTGACGTAGTTGTAAGATCTAAATGAGGAAAAATCTTACAGGAACAGGATTCAAGACAATTTTAATGTTGAAGACTTTGAGATCAAAGAAATTAAGGATGAAGAATAATGAACAAATCTGCAGAGTTTACTGTTTCTTGAGTAATAAGAAACCAGTGTGGGTTTTAAAGGTTTTGGATAAAGTCTTGGACTTTGTGTAATTCAGGTTTCACAGGACAAACATTGCCATGTTTCAAAAAAAATAGTAATCATGAACTGAATTGAGTCAAAAGTTCCAAGGCTGAAACTAGCATCTTATTCGTGTTTGTTTGCCTTTTACTACCATAACTACTTACTTTATACGACTGTTAGAACCTTAAATCGCAAAAAGAAGGAAAAATGTGTGCTACAAATAAAAACACAATTAAACACATTATAATAAACCATTATCAATGATTGTGTGCAAAGCAAAGCATGATATGATATCATATACATGACTGTGTCAAACCTATTTGAATGTCATGCGCTTTTTATTATTATTATCGAACGTGTATTTGTTGTGCTAAATTACTTGTTTAAAAAAATTATGGGTCCCAATTTATATAATTAAAAAATATGATAAAGAGTTTTAAATCAAAACTATATTCAAATGTTCCAAATACATATGCTAAAAACGACTATGGTGACTATGTAACACATGGTTGCATGGTTAGTAACATTACAAATACATACTCAAACAAGATATTAAGGAAAATCGTTGTGTTTTGGGTTTTTGTTTGTTTTAGAGATTGTTTGCATGGATATTAATTGGAACACAAAAGGCTATCATAAGCTAGAGGTAACTAATAGCTAATATAATTGCATGCTTTAGAGTCAACTATACACTCGACTATGCACGTAACGAAATAGTGTGCAATATAATAAGTACATCCACTTCGTACTTTTAGTACATACATCCATATTCTTACTTCATTATGAAATCTACTTAGCAAATGATATCCTTTTTTTTATTTATATTATAAAAACTAGATTAGGAGAGAGAATAGACGAGGGACCAAAAGTAGTTGGTAATATAGACACACAATATGAATCTTTAAAAATTAGAATGATATCATTTACTCTCAAATAATAAATGGGTTTGTTGAAATTTCATTCGGGTAGACCATTCTAAGCAAATAACACGTTCGTATTAAACGGCGATATCGAATTTTTATTTTTCAAATATTTTACTTTTAGTTGCTTCACCTTATAAGTAACACTTAGTTTAATACTACGGTTTTCGTAGGATCTGATTTTACGACAAAGTCCACCACAGATAAATCACTAAAACATGTTTGCATCCACGAAAAAATAAAATTAAAGTTTACGACATTACCCTAAATTGTTTCCATCACTACTAGTCGACGAATCCAGCCGAATTCACCATATATCTAATATATATATTTGAATAAACGAGAAATTGAAATATATTGGTGTAAGCATCCCATCCCCATCCTCATTCTCAACCATAAATAACCCTTTCACCATCTCTCACTTCTCTCCGCCATCTAAACCTCAGCGTCTTCTTCTCTCGAGAAACTTACAACAATGGCGGTAAAGAGAGCTTCAAAGCTAACACAAACCGCAATGCTGAAGCAAATCCTCAAGAGATGTTCGAGCTTGGCCAAACAACAATGCTATGGCGAGGATGGCCTGCCTTTAGACGTGCCAAAGGGTCATTTTGCAGTCTACGTAGGCGAAAAGAGGAGCCGTTACATCGTACCCATCTCCTTCTTGACTCATCCTAAGTTCAAGAGCTTGCTTCAACAGGCAGAGGAAGAGTTCGGATTCAATCACGACATGGGACTCACTATTCCTTGTGAAGAAGTTGCTTTCCGCTCTCTAACATCGATGATCAGATGAAGGTGATGCGGCTATATATTTATATATTATTTTTCTTGCTACCTTTGGATGAATATTGTATTCAAAGGTTTTTATTTTTTTCCGAACTATAACCCATAAGATCGATCCACCTAAAACGAGCCTTACGTGGATTAGGTAAAACATGGGGTTTAGTTTGTTAATTTCTAAGTGTAGCCCTCTAAGTTTGTTTTGCATTCAAAGGGTTTGAAATCTAATTCTAATTTTTTTTTTTTTTGCGAGCTATAATAAACTAGAGTGATGGCTTGCACCAGTAAGAACTACTGTATATTGTTAATATATGGTTCATATTCTTTTTTCTTTTTTTTTGTAACCATGGTTCATATTTTTGTTCAATGGAATAAAATTATCGATCGATTCTCTTTCAACCTCGAATTAGAACCAAGAAATTGTTGATCAAATGGTAAGTTTGTATTATTTCCTATGATGTTTTCTCCGGTGTATTGTTGAGTGAGTTACGTTACAAGCGTATTGTAATAAATTTTAATTTCCGGAATATCTACGTAAGAAATCTATATTTTGTTTCTGAGATATAAATAAACATCTACTATACTACAAACTTGATTTGCTTCCCATTATCTAGAGACTTTAGACTATAGAGACTAATAGGCGATAACATATGGGACCATTCAATTAATGAACAAAGAGTTTTTAATTTTTTTTTTGTCTATGGTGAGAAAGCAAAATGTTAAGAAGAGGTAGGTGAAGCAAAGCATTGTGTCTAATAATTACTTGGTGTTATATATCTATAGTGTATGTATATGTCTTCATTTTAAACACCTATATAACCACAAATGGTGTTGTAGACGATAGCAACTAGTCTTACTGAATAAATGCACATACTTTTTTCCATCGAACTCTCAAGAATATATTTTTGGCTCATATACAATTTTGTTTTGGCTTGGAATAAACTGCGTCCACATGTACCAATAATATCTATTATGCCTCATCACACACACACACAAATATATATAATGAATTTGGAATATAAATGGACAGAAGAAGAGCCGTAAAAGGAGAGAGATGGATGTGAGTCAATTGGATAAGAGTAGCTAATAAAAATGAAGAATCTTTCATTTTCGTCCCATTCCGTACACGTCCCTTTTTTCTTTTTTTTTGTATGAAAACTTCTATGTAAAATGTAAATATACGGTTCCTGTTCAACAAAAAAAAATATACGGTTCCTATTATAAACTATAATTATTTTATATGTAAGGTGAGATATAGATATATATATATATATATTTTTTTAACAACTATTATAACGGACAAAGTTACCCGCTCCTAAATTTGCTTCCATTAATCTGTAGAAATTGCGTCGTGAGTGTAAAGAAGATTTTCTTACTTCTTCATCTTATTGCTTGTGTTGTTGTTAAACTTTACACATATTTATACAAAGGGAGAGGCGGTAACATATGACGGTAATTTGGGAAAGTCAACGTCGGTTAACTCCTTGTTGCCTAAGTAATTTGGATAATCATATCCATTTTCAACAGTTCCAGTAATATTGGTATACGTCCTTTTTTTCCTTCTAACGATTGTTTTCTTTTGAAGGTACGTACCTACTACAATATCTTCCAGTGTAAGTTGTATTTTTGATAAACGCCATCAGCTATTCCAGTCAGTCTCAGGTAGGAACGCACCAAAGTGCTACAGAATGGACTGCAGTGACCCTGTAAAAGGTATGTACCACCTTCCGGTGTAAGTTGTGACCAGATATTCAAAATATTTGTATCTAAAATGGATATTGTATTTGAATATTGATATCCAAATCTAACATTCAGCTGCATATACAATTTAGATGATGTCCCAAATTCAGAAAGTCTGAAACCGACCAAAATTCTTTTGAAAAGTTTATAAAAATATACAGTAAAATCTATATAGATTAATACTCAATAAATTAATAAATGTGATAAAATAATAAATTTGGTAATCCCGAGTTTAATGTAAAAATTAGTAAAATTGGATAAGATAATAACTTTTAAAAAACATCTATATATGCAAATATATATGGTCCAAGTGATATTATAAACAGTACTAGCAAAATAGTGACTCATTATATAAACAGTAATAGCAAAATAGTGACTCTCACGAGGAAGTAAACATAAGCTCAGATAACAGGACAGAGTTTAGAAACAAAAAAAGAACATGGCAGAGTAAAAACAGGTGTGATTTGTTGCAAAGAACAACCAAAACATCTCAACGAAAAACCAATTAAACATTACACTTTCGATAACTACTGCAAGTGCGTGCACAGTGAGATTATATACACTAATATTTAGAACTCGTAAGGGAGTGAATTGTCTCAGAGAAAAAGTACAAATGAAAATCCAAATCCAAAGGGAAATGAAACCCTCGTATCAATTTGGTTTACTTTCTTCTAATCTTAACAGTCATCAATTCTTGTCTCAGCTTTTTCAGGATGCGGTCATAAACGTCCTTGCCCATCGCCAAGATCCAGACTGGAAGGAAACTATTCGGGTTCTCCTATCTCACCATGGTGATCGACAGTATTTAATCTTTCTTCGCCTATGTTTCCAAGTGACAATCTACTCTTTTTGGAGAGAACGCAATTCGAGAATTCATCATATGGCCTACAATACTGCATGTCCAGCAGTTGGTACGGGCGATTGAAAAGCTTATACGTAACCGAATTACATCGCTGAACTACCCCACAATCCCTCACCTCCATGATCTTCTTCAGCGATGGTTCGCAGTTTCGCCTCGGTGATTACCTTTTCGCTCTGGTTGTTCGTATTTTGTTGTTGCACCTGTTTTGCAATTCTGTTTTAATAGTGATAGCATGGCTTCTCATTTAAACCTCATTTAAACCTTTGTACATATTTTTTTAGTGATCAATAAATTTAACATTCAATCCAAAAACAAAAATGAAATGTTTGCTAATTTAAGAAGATTTTTGGTGATCTTACTAGTATAATGATGAAAACAAAGAAACGTCTATTTCATCTTTGGAAATTATATTTGATTTGTTCTACCGTGACTACAACTGTTAAAACGTGTCAAAATATATATATTTTTTACCCGCGTGTGTATTATTATCTTAGTGAAAAAGTGAAATATCCATTTATACCATTTTGTAACTAACATAAAGACTAAACTACATGCACCTTGTTTAGGAGGGGTTAGTGAGAGTTGGATTTATGCAGAGTTCAATTGTTGATTTTTGAAGTTAAGAGGTTTTAAAAGTTTCAAAAACTTAACAAATATTTCTTACAAAGACAAAGTACACTAGTATTTAGAAGCTAAGAGTTTGTTGATAGCAAAAGAGACAAAGGAAATGTTTCAGTTTCAGTTTAGTTTCATAGCCTTTTGGTTCTGTTATTGGTCAATTGAGATTAGATACACTAGTATTTAGAACTCTTAAAGGAGTGAATTGTCTCAGAGAACTAAAAATGAAAATCCAAAGGTAGTTTCATAGCCTTTTTGGTTCTGTTATTGGTTAATTGAGATTAGATACACTAATATTTAGAACTCTTAAAAGGAGTGAATTGTCTCAGAGAAGTACAAATGAAAATCCAAAGGGAAATCGAACTGTATTATGACCAAAACGTCCAAAAAAGAACACTGTCAAGAAGCAGAGCCTCCATTACCACTATATATATATATATGTATCTGTTTCAGGATATATGATCGAGTTTCCCGGACATACTATTTATATGTTTCTTCAAAATAAGCAAAAACAGACTCTGCACATATGACGTCATATATGTAAACTGCGAATCACAGTTCTCACCCTATTCATTTGATGTGTGCTTTGCTCTCATGGTGCTATTCTGATTGGAATGCTGCATCTGCTGTTGCTGTAACTGGCTAATACTAAGCTGCTGAAACATCTCCGAGTTTAGTGACGTCTTTGATATGTTAGATTCGCTGCTGCGGCTCGGCTCTCCAATCACCAGTTTCAATCGCTGGACTTCTTCAGTCAGCTTCTCAGACAGCGCTGCAAAAGAAAGAAAATGGTTTTTTTTTTGTTTATCCTGGTTAGGAATCATGGTGCTCTAAGGCAAACACAAAATGTTACTTCTCTAGGAGAACTGAGCAATAGACTAAGATCAAGAAATGCTAGTTGCTAAATTCCTAGGAGAAAGATTTAAAGCTTTTCATAGAGTTAATTACAGAGAGACCTTTTATCGCGTTAGGCCAAGGACATGACACTGAGTTGGTTCCATCGAGTTCGAATACAAGACAACACTAAAGCGACACAGAATATATAGAGAATGCAGAGTTTTGATAACATAATGTGCATACCATTGCGGAGTTGTGCCTGTTGCTCCATAGCTTGAAGACGAAACTTCAGTTCACTGTTCTGGTTTGTCAACCCCATTGAGTCTCTCTGAACCCGGAAAAAGAAAACAACATAAGACTCTACTGATTTATCCACAACATAAGACATTTTGTGTTGTGTTTCTCACCTGCAAATGTGTGAGCTGAGCTGATAATGTAGTAGCTTCGGTCTGCAGCGTCTGCACCTTGTGTTCTAACTCTGCCATGTATCGCGTCTTCCGCTCCTTCGAGCGAGCAGCAGATACACGGTTCGCCAAGATTCTAAAAGTAAACAAACAGTCACGTCACAACAACAACACCAAAATATCAAATGCAGCATCACTATTTGTATTTACCTTTTTACACGCTTAGGGTCAGCCATTACAATCTCAGTGAGTTTCTCATCGGCTGCAATCTTCTTCATTTCAGCTGCAGTAAACTCACTGTTTCCAAATTCGACACTATAAGCACTCGAATTCCCTTCACCTGAATTGGTTGGGGAGACTTTTGGGGATGAAGGCGGAAGCTTCAGCGATGATTCATCACCGAAATTCAATTTTCCCATGAAACAACTATCCATTGAAACGCTCCGGTAATGTCTACTAGTCGGAGCAATATCTCCGCCCGCCCTTCTCTTCACGCCTGAAGAACTCACCGCAACCTTCACGTTCCCACTCGCACTGCTTTCTCCTTCAGAATCACTGCAACTTCCACCATTCGTCTTCCTCGTACCGCTGCCTCTACTGCTCTCCATCTCCTCCACATTCTCGTTACCGGTCTTGCTATCTTCACCTCCAAAAGAATTTAAGACATCAATGTTATCAAGATTCATATAAGCCGTGAAAACATCGTCCATAGCTTCAGTCTCTGATTTTCTTCCCCTGAGGAAGCCTTCTCTTGGCTCTTCCTTCACCAAATTAGACCAATCTGAAACCTCTCCGCCGGAGATCGATCTCTCTAAAGACCTCGCAGGGATCAAAGGAGGCGACTTCTGACTCTGAGCCATCATCGAACTAAACCCAAATGTAACATCGCTATTCGAACGCCTATGAGACTTTCTCGGCGGTAGATTCTCGCCATCGCCGGCGATCCTAGAGCTGGAATGACACATCGTGAACGGTGACGGAGGCAGCGAAGGGCTGAATCCGGCGGCGGTTCTCTCCTCCACAGACACCGAAATCGGATTTAACGGCGGCAAGGAATCAAAGGAGAAGAAGGACGACGGTTGCGACATGGACCGGGAATGTCTGGGTTGTAAGGTCGCCGGGATCTGAGAGTAGGGAGAAACGGGGGGAATCGGCGGCGGAGCTCCGACTCTATTTCCGTTATTACCGCCGCCGAAAGGCTGTCGGAACTGCGAAAATTGCTGGGAGCGGATAAGAGCAGGACTCAAGTGCTGATTAGGGCTGCTTATCTGTTTTGGGATTGACGAAGACGAAGTACCAGACGAAGAATTAGCTCTGTGCATCATATTGGTATCCGTATCGCCCATTATCTTGGATTTTCTGAGGAACGAAAATGTAAAAGTTACAACTTTGAAGAACCCAAAACCCTAAAAGTTCCAAGCTTGCCATGGTGAATAGTGCGGATAGATAAACTTTAATGTTAAATTGGTGGGGAAACAAAGTTCAACGCACAATAATTGATTTTCCAAATCGAAGACAAGATAATCAAGAAAGAAATTGACCTGCAAGGAAGGAATTGGAATTGGAATGCGAATCTCTGTTTCTGGTTTCTCTTCACCAATCAATGGCGCAAATAGCGAAGAAGCAACAAAAGACGTCTCTCTTGAAACGTTGACCAAAACAATCATCGACTGGTCGGAAAAAGGACCAACCGAGAAGACCACTTTCGTCTATTTACGTTGTTTTCTCTGAAATTTAACAATTGGATAAATAAAATTTATGAAATTTAACAATGGGACCCAGCTTTATGAATTTATTTATTTTTTTATATAAAAAGACTGATTTAAGTTAATATTAATGATTAACCCATAAATTAGATAGATAGTATAGTAGTAATAATTTTGTAAATTAAGTAAGTAAAAAAGAGAAAAATAATTAAACCAAAAATATCTCTTCAATTTTAAATAATTACAACAAATGTCATTATATGAAAACAACCAGCGACACTGTTCATCAAATGATCAGTGATAATGTTCATCCAAAATGTTCATCCAAAGTCACGACCATTATTTATTACTAGAAAATATGTTTTTAACACAATAAAAATCATTTTGTTAACGTGTTATATACAATATTAACGTGCTAACAACAATAACATGTTATATGGTATTCTCTTACATAATTAACATGATAACAATTGTAATAACATGTTACATAAATGTTGACGTGCTAACAATAATATATGATATTTGTAACGTGTTAACAATAATATATGATATTTGTAGCGTGCTAACAATAACATCTTATACTTGTAACATGTTAACACATAACATATCCGAATAATATTTGTATAAACTTAGTTCTCATAACAGAGTTATATAGAATTATATCGATAACCTATTAGCTAACTTTGTTATTGATTAACAAACGTAATTGAACACATAAATATCTTCAAAACCCAGAAAAAAAAAATTAAACACTGACACAGTGACCACCTTCGTCATCGTCACCGACACCGTTATTGTCACCAACACCTTCACCATTGACCGCTGGCGTTATCGTCACTACTGTCACCACCGTCTCAGTTTAGTCGCTGTCACCACCTTCACTATCGTCACCACCATCACCATCCCTTCGCCATCTTCGTCATGTACACTATCACCAACTTCTACTTCCACTTTCAGTATTGTCCACCATCCATCTTCTTCTTCTCATTTTTTTTTCTCCTTTTTTCTTCATCTCTTTCTTTTTCTTTCAGAGTGTTAGGTGAGAGAAAGAAAGAAAAATGTAATTAGTTTGAAAACATAAAGTTAAAATGAATTTTTGTTAATGAACAATAAATAGTGAATAGTGATTATAATATCTAATAGAAGGGGCAAAACTTATTTTTTCTTTTATAAAGGGAGCAGAGCCCTTCCCTCTTATGAGTTAGAAAGAAAAGCCTAAAATTCTATTAAAAGAAATCATTGTTTCATCTAGTATTTTAATATATCATTTTAATTAGAAATTTACTAGATTGAAAATTTATGACATTCAAGCTTCGCTCTTTCGCCTATCGGCTTGGCAGGCAAGCTACCTTGATCCGTCTTCGGCTTCGATTTGTTATGCCCAACAGCTCCAACAGGCCCTAAAGTATCTTACCGCCTAAAACTCCTTCCTTGCCCTAAAATACATGTAACATTGGATTTGCTAGTATTCCTGCGGGGCTTAATATTCCGAAGAGCCATCCTAATCCATCTTGCTAATGTTCCAGTCTTCAAACAAGAAGGAGCTAGGGAGCTCGTCCGACCTGACGCTGGTTAGACGTGAGGTCGAACATGTCCCGCTTCGCCCTATAGCACTAACCTTAGTGTCCATATATTGTCGAGGAAAAAAAGCGCTCAGATGCGCTTACAGACCTCAAGAAAGATCACTCCATAAAGCAGCCTTTTTCTTATATACGTATTTTGATAAGCTATCGATAAGCCTGGTTTAGTTTGTTTGTCTCTTCTTTTGGAACGAGATTTCATATTATCTGTTACCATACATTGCTATTACTCAAAAAAAAAAAAAACAGAATTGGATAAAACAAAACAGACATACAAAAGATCACATTGTCTGGGGCTCTTATCAAAAGCCTCACCATTACAAATCAATTTCTTATCTATCTACCATAAATTGAATTTTCTTTCTGAGAAAATAGCTAGATAGATTTTCTTTACTCAACATGAACCCTGCACATTAAATAGATAAACCTGAAACAACTTTGAGAAAAAAAACTATAACTTCAACCCCACCACCTCTCTCAACTTCCTTTGACCTGCTCTTTCGAAATCGGGATGTGTCTGCGGCTGATGTAACTGGTTGATGTTGAGTTGCTGGAACATGTTTGCGTCCAGTGTCTGCATATTTGACCTGTCAGATTCGCCAAGGTTTTGGCTCACCTCGCCTGTTGCCATCTTCAGCCGATGGACTTCTCCAGTCAATTGTTCGATCAAGGCTGCAACAACAGAGGAAATGAAAAATAGAAATTCCACAGTTACGGATCATGGATTTTAATAAAAATGCGGCGCCATCTTACATAAGAATGCGGAGAAAAGTAAACACATTTCCCGGTTAAGGATCTAGTAAACCTAATTCAAAAATGTTATTTCTAAACATGGCAGTAATGTTTAGGGCTTTCTTTACTAATGAAAATTGCATATAAAGAAGATCTAAGAGTCATAGTTACTATCCGGCTCAATGCAAATAATCGGGATGTCGAGGTAAACCTTTTAACTACCGGGTTTTATTCGAGTCAGATATCTTGAAATGGTAACAAACAAGCTTAAAGTTGTTTGGACAATTAGGTGTTACTATATGAGTGAGGTCATCATAAGCAACAAGTATCAGACAAAAATTGAATTAAAAAATGACGTACTATCACGAAGTTGCGCCTGCTGCTCCATTCCTTGAAGACGAATCCTCAGTTCCTTGTTCTCATTTTCCAGCACCATTTTAACCCTCTGCAAGCAAGCAACAACAAATTACAAACTTAACAAAAGTATATCTTACAGGAATTGGGTTTAGACATGATAGTTGGTGGTAAGTGTGATATGTGTCAAAAGGGATCAGATGCAGCCAGGTGTGTGAGTTTGCCACTGGCCACAATGGTCATCATCTCAGAATCAGTGAACAGGCCGCCACCAACACCCTGAAGATTCCCGGGATTCTTATCATATAATTCTTATCAACACAAAGTAATATCCAAGTCAAAAACCCTAAAATCAATCTTATGTTTTTAGGTAGAAAATTGAAAGTTTATAAACTTAAAGTCATTACCTTTTATACTTAGTCAAATTTAAAATTTAGGCACGTAATTTATTTTTGCTTCGCGTTATTTATTTATATTAATGAGTTTTGAAGTATAACAAACAAATATACATTGTTTTCCAAAAAGCTATATGATACATTATCAAAGTTGATTTTTATCATTCTTATCATGTTAGATGTTGAACACATGTTTTTATATTTATAATTTTATATTTTTTTTATTAAATTCATTTTCAAATTTTACTATCAACGTTAAAAAAAAATTTAGTGAATTATTCCGTGCAATACACGAAACATAGTATTTTTTTGAAAATATTTTAAAACTTTGTCGATAAAACTTTTGATAAAAATAATGAATAAAAGTCTATAAATATTATTTGTTAAAGTAACAAATCAAAGAGTTATGAATATGAGGTCCATACTTTATTTCAATTTATAGAGTTTGTTAATTCTTTGAATAACAAATTTCTAGTATTTAGTACACTTCTTTTTCAAAAACAAACCATCGAATAAACTACTATACGGTAAATCACTTTCAAAGGATCTCCAAGCAAATAAAAACTTGTAGGTTTGACGTGAATCACTAGTTGCTGATGGAAGCTATCGATGGTGATTTATGTTTTAAGTCGATCTTTGTTATGTTTTAGTTTCGTGTTTTAATCAATTTGTGGCTTTTGTTTTGTTTGTGTTGTAATTTCAGTTTCGTGTTATTTCTTTTTTATAGAGGTTTGTCTCCGAGGGTATTAACGTTTTCTACTGGATATGTATTCATGAATGTTAACGTTTTCCGTCGATTTTGTATCTTTCTAGCTAGGTTTAATAATAAAATTTTCAGTGTTAAACAAAAAAAGTACTATGATGAATTTCAAACTTATTTTGTTAGGTTTTTGGACACGGATCATTTACATTTCAGTATTATTTCCATTTACTATATAGTGTGGTTTTGAAATTTTATCAAATAAATTAATTATGAAAAGAACAAAAGGATTCGTAATTTTTAATAATTGTATTTTTTTGTTTAGGTAACAAATATAAAAGCTGTGAATTTGAGTTCCATAATCTCTTCCAACTCATACTAGAGCATGTTATGTATTTTCGGTAGTGAGTTGTTTTTCAATTAAGTGTTTTGCATTTTAAATATCTTCCTTTCAAAAGAACCATGAGATAAATTACCAATGATGGATTCGACACTCGTATTTTGTTATATATTGGGCACATATTTTATACTTTTATTCGTCATTTTATTTTATATTTGTTATACCAAATATTAGTAAACTATTTCAGATTAAGGAGTTATGATTTTCTTGTCCAATCAATTTCTTTGGACCGAGATTAGTACGTACGTACGTACGGGTTTCAATATTGTTTTGTAATGAGAAACTATACACCTACATACATTTAAAAAGAACCATGGGAATGTTGAATTTTCTATATCGTATCTTGTTGGATTTTGAAAGCATAATTTTGTTTTTCTTACTACAATTAAATGTTATTAAAGTGTTGTCTTTTTTTTTTGGGGAAACCTAGTGTTGTCTTTCTTAATTATATCCATAACTATTATACTATCACGCAAGTCACACTATCTCAAAAGCCATTTTAATATTTCATTAATAAAGTAACTGATTTATAAAAAATAAAAAATATATATAAAAAGTGCCAAGATTTTTTACAAGTGTGGAGTATTTATTAATTTAGGTAATAAATTAATTAGGAAGTTACAAAATTAATAATTAGGAAGTTACGAATTTAATGCGCATGCATGAGTCTCGTTAAACTGATATTAGAACATGTTTATCATTTTTCTAGATATGGCCAGAGTTCTTGTGGAAGTGGACCTCGAAAAACCACTATCCAGAATAATTAAGGTTAAATGAGCACCAAGTAAAACATATATTACCAGACAGTTTGCTTCCTAGATTTCTAATGTGTTGTGTTTTGTTCGGTTTTAAATATCGGGTTTTTTTTTTTGTTTTTCGTGTTTTTTTCTTTAATTAAATTTTGGAATTCGTCTATTTTTTTTTTTGTCATTCCATATGTTTTTATATGAACGAGTGCGAAATGAAAAAAATAATTGAAAACGTGCGAGTTATGAAGGGAAGGGTTTGGAGCTTCCCACTCGGTCGCTCACTCGCGAGGTTCACTTGGCCGAGTGAAACACTCATTAGCTAGTACAGTACCGATTGTCCTTAGTGATTTTTACAGATAAAACTCCGATCCTGTTGCGAGACAATTCTTAACTGCAAGCCAAATGATATTTTGTTTGGTCCAATTAGATTTGTTTGGTTTATCACTTGTTTATGTGTTCTTTGTTTTGTGTTTGTGCATAAATTAAAGAACACATGAGAATAAAGAGTTCCCACACCAAACCGGCAATGGTACGTCTCGGTGAACTTTAACCCAACTCACAGTATTAAACTGCTTACAAGTGATCACACACCCTAACTCACAGCACGTAATTCTGATACAACTAGCTAGTACACCATAGATTAGCCGAACAAATTAAGAATGATAGCTTAATTAAAAACCCCTCTGAAACTTGCCAAAAGTAATGTAAGGTCTAAACGTGCATCGATACACAAACAAAGGATTGAATGCCCAATCCCCCGCACAACCTGACTGACCTCTACAACAGCAGCGAATAATATATTAAGCCAATGAAAGGAGTTAGGTCGCATCATCTACCACAATTGCCTACTTNGAAAAAGAATTGTGTTTTATATTATGGCAACTAATAACATTGAAAAAGTAAAGTAAGAGAAAAAAATAAAAACTACCAAATTAAAATAATAAAAAAGGAAAAAAAATTGTGTTTTATATAATGGAAACAAATAACATTGAAAAAGTAAAGTAAGAGAAAAAAATAAAAACTGCCAAATAAAAAGTGTTAAATATAAAACAAAAATATATGATACATCTTATTATATAAAGCAGAATGTTTTAAAATTAGTAATTCGCCTGATCACGACACGTGTCAAGTTAGACGATCATATTTTGACATGTGTTTAATAAATTTTCAATTATATTTTAACACATAATATTAACATTAATAAAAGTAAAATTTAAAATCGATTCCTAATCCTAAAATGTAAAGGGAAAAAATAGTAGTTATGTTTAGATTAAGAAAAATTAAACAAAAATTATAAATAAAAGCTAAAGTTAAAAAAACCATATTTTAGTTTAAAATAAAGAAATTAAACAATATATTACAATCCTAAAAAGAAAATGAATAAAAGCCAACATTTATAAAAAAAAAGGAAAAACCATATTTTAGTTTAGAATAAGAAAATTAAACAATAACTTACAATCCTAAAAAGCTAAAGTTTTTTAAAAAAGAAACAAACAATTAGTATTTCTATTTAGATTAAGAAAATTAAAAAATGGAACACAATCATAAAAAGAAAAGGAATTCTCATTCTCCACCTTTATATAACCAAATTGATATCTTCTCAATTTTACAACCAAATAAAAATTTCATAACATTTTTCGTCCATAAGCTGTAGGTAATCTTTTTGTCTAATAAAGAAATTAAACAATATGTTACGATCCTAAAAAAAATATGAATAAAAGCCAAAGTTTATAAAAAAGGAAAAACCATATTTCAGTTTAGAATAAAGAAATTAAACAATATCTTACAATCCTAAAAAGCTAAAGTTTTTTTTAAAAAGAACAAACAATTAGTATTTCTATTTAGATTAAGAAAATTTAAAAATAGAATAAAATCCTAAAAGGAAAAGGAATTCTCATTTCACACCTCTATATAACCAAATTGATAACTTCTCAATTTCACAATCAAAAAAAAATTTCATAACATTTTTCGTCCATAAACTGCATGTAATCTTTTTGTCTAATATAAGACATAATTACGTAAAGAGAAAGTTCAGATTACGTAAAGAGAAAAACTTGATCGCGCCACATGTCAAGTCAATCGATCAGATTTTGACATGTGTAACAGAATTTTCCACAAAAAAAAATCCAATTAGTTTTTGACACATAATATTAACAATAGGATGATGAATTTATAATCGATTCTTAATACTTAAAAAAAAAAAAATATATCCTAAAAGCCAAAGTTGATTAAAGAAAATAAAAAATTCAAATTAATAATGGAAAAATTTAAAACCGATTAATAAAAAAAACTTAAAAATTCGGAAAATTTAATAACCGATTCCTAATCATATAAGGTAAAGTTACTAAATAAATATTAACTTTATCCTAAAAGGCAAAATTAATATAAAAAAAGAAAAACAAATCCTTAATTTTTCCATTTATATTAAGGATAAACAATTAATTACTAATCCTAAAAGGAAAAAATTCTTATTTCTCACATCTGCATAAACCACAATTTGGTAGTATGTCAATTACACACCATAAAATAAAAGTCCAATAATCGTATCCAAAGTTATTTATTGCATATGCTTCACCAAACTTTTCCTTCAAGGTATATATTTATTTCACCGAAAACTTCGTTTCCAAATTTATGTATTATATATTTTCGCGGGTGATATAATCTTGTTTTCCATTTTTTTGATTTTAGTTTTTTTTTTCACGGGTTATAAAATATTAAATTACAAATCCGTACGGGTACTTATCTAGTATATATATATAAAAAAGTATCCTCATGTACGTGTGTAGGTCAAAAGGTCCCTACCAAGTTGGGAATTTTTATTTTTATTCCTTCAAATCGTCTTTCTCTCTCCAAACGTTGCTACAACCACATGGAACTTTACGAGAGTATTGATTACTCATATTGAAAAAGAGGAAAAAAGAACATTTCACAAACAGATTATTTGATCTGATTAACTAAACAAAACTAATTTTCATCTTGCTAACGAGTACGATGATCTTACTTTGCCGTGCGACGGGAACGAAACGGCGCGTTTTATCCTCGGCGTCTTGTCGACTTTGTTCTTCCTTTCATCCGAATCAACCACAACGGCTAAACTCCGGCAAATGTTTCTCTCCGTTTCTTCAGTTGGCTGAGCCTCGGGAACGTCGGCACACGGTTCTTTGGCTGCGACTGAGTCTGCAATCTGACTCGAGCCACGGCTAGAACAAGAGATGGCGATGAAGATACGGAGACCAATCAAGATGACAAGAGGAAGACATATCAAGAACAATGCGTAGTAGATGATCCACCCGAACCCACTGTGGCTCTTGCCGTGACATAACCATTCAACGGCTAAGGCAATTCCTGATGCGAACGTTGCGAAGCTGCTTATGGCAAAAACTCTTACGATCGCCGGATTCGGAATTTCCAAGAATGCTCTCGTTTTGGCGACCCACCCCATCTCTGGCGGCTGCGAAAGGGTCTCCACTTTCTTCATCTCTGTAGATTGTTTTTGTTTTCTCTCCGGTAAAAGAGGAGACTTAGTAAAGTTATTATATCACTAATTTTTGATCTTTTTTGTTACAGAATCTTTTAACTGTTGAGATTTTTATTCTTTTAGACTCATCACTACTACGTAACCATTTTTCCTGGTAAAGGGCTCTAAAAGATTTCGTAATAATCTTAACTGTTGAGATTTGATTTTTGAAGTCAAAACAGATTTTTTCTCTTATGTCAACCCATTTTTGCCCATTCAAAATATAATGAACATTTTGGTTTTACCATTACACAACAACGAACTATATGGACAAATAAAGACAACACCTAACCTTACGAAGAAGAGAGAACATACTTTTGGATTGTAGACCGTAGAGGCGGCTACTTGATAGTGATGTAACGGTTTGTCCCGTGCCTAGCCCAATAGTCTTTAAGATCAACTGGGCACGAGAGCTCATATCCTTCCGCTGCTAAACGGCTTAGCAATCTCGAGAAAACGTTTCCGCTCATTTTCCTACCGCCCATCCGAGAATGCCTCTTGTTTGGCATCTGCGGTAATGGATACTGCGATAAAGTGGTTGTGCAGCAAGACGATTGCCAACCACCATTTCCCCATTTGTAACACTGATGTGCAGAGCATGTGCATGTGCACACCGGTACTGGCATAGTTTTCTCATCGAATGTGACTAAGTTTAAACCGACATCATTACTGTCCCAATCTGTTCTACATTTCTTTCCAGGAGCAGCAACTCGACGGTTCAGATCTTCACCCGCTTTCTTTCCTCTTGGTTGTCCTTGCTTGTTCTCCTTCTTCCTTTTTGTTACCTTCGTGTTGGCTACCTCAGGGGAATAGTTGATATAGGGAATGCATCAGATTTGTGGGTTTCTCCAAAACTGAAACCATCATCCACGTCATAGCGCTTCCCACCCGACAAAGCAAAGTTGAGACTATTTTCATGGTGCTGAAGCGCAGCAAAGGCACTGTCTCTCTCTATCAAGGCTTTATCTCTTTCAGAGAGAGCTTTGTCCCGTTGCTGAAGCGCTTCATCTCGAGCTGCTACTGCTTCCTTTTTCGCAGAGACGGCTAGATTTCTTTCCTGTACAGCTACGTCCCTCTCGGCAAGGATGGACATGATCTTCTTGTTCATCACCAACGCATTATGTTGCTCTTTTATCTGATGCTGAGGCATCGTATTCCACTGTACACACATTCGTTTCTTAGCTAACAATCACACCAAGAAACATTTGAAAGAAACCAAAGCTTTGTCTTACCATAGACTGTGCCCCTTTGAAGTGATCGGGCTTGTACCGCCCATTCTCATACTGCCCACCATTCACCATCCTCAATGTATCTTCAAAAGTGGGAAAAACCGGAAAAAAAGGACAGCTTCAAACTTCTCGTCCACACTCAGCAGTAGTGAAACCGAATATCAAACATTGGGACTCGATCTCTGAAACAAGGTTGAAGAGTAAGAATTACAAGTAGATCTCTGAGCTCGCAGTTTACTTTCTTATAATCTTAACTCATCAAATTGGCAGCCATTAGAAGAAGAAGAAGAAAAAAAAAATCCACAATTCTCTGATTTCTCGTATTCCCCAGTTAGGGTTCCGTCATCAACATACACCAAAATGAATCTAAACTCGCCAGGAAACAGGTCACAAAGAACAATTACGAAACTGATATAGGAAATATGTGACGAAGACAAAAGGAAAACGAGGGAGACACGTGGAATCAATTCAGTGGCTTTGTCAAACAACCGACTTATTAACAAACCTATAAAGAGCATTGTTTTGCTCATAGTTTATTCATTCAGAGATTTCAATTGTATCTTTCCTTTCTCTTTTCATCGAAAGAATTCTAGGGTTTGTTATCTCATTGTTTGCTTGAGTTGTTTCTTCATCCTCTATTCTAGCAGCTTGAGAATTGAATTCGTGTTTTCTGAACATTGATTCATTAGCAGGATTGAGTTAAACACAGTTTACCTCTATCAAATGTATCAGAGCCAGGTTTATTCTCGGAGATGACATAGACAAGAGCACAAACTGCGCTTAAGGAGGCAATTCATGAGGAATTGGGTTCGCGTATTGATGCGATGCTTGCGAGGACAGAAACTTTGGAAGGGATAGTTTCTGAACAGAACACCAAACTTGCCGAACAGAACAACAAACTTGATAAGAACATCACCGATATGTTCGAAGCAATCCGATTGATTTCAAATCCTTAGGGTTCGTAGAGTAGTAACCCACCACACAACAAGGTTTCTACGGTTGTGATGTCGACCCCGACACTCAACTTTGAACGGCAAGACACCACACAAGAACAACGAACGAGAGTTCATCAGAATTATGCGGGTTTGACAAGATTGGGGAAGGTTGATTTTCCCAGATTTGATGGTGATAAGATCAAAGAATGGCTATTTAAAGTGGAATAATTTTTTTCGATTGATCTCACTCCGAATGAATTGAAGGTCACCGAATGAATTGAAGGTCAAGCTAGCTTCGATTCACTTCGATGGTCACGCCGCAACTTCACATCAATCTGTGATGCAATCTGAGTTTGGCGCATCTTTGTTAATTGACTGGCACAATTACAAGTCCCTGTTGAAGGAACGCTTTGAAGACATTCTGGAGGATCGCTTATCATGAGAAGTTTGAGCTTTTAAAAACAAGGGTGAATTTGACTGAGGATTACATGGTTCATGCATATCTGGCTGGTTTGAGAATGGATACACAAATGCATGTCAGAATGTTTCAACCACAAACTATTCGACAATGTCTCTTACTCGAGAGATTGTATGAGAAAGCTCACCCGAGAAAACCAATGGTGATTGGTTGGACCACGCCGAAGCCTAATAATTTCAGTTACCAAGCTAAGAGAATTCTTCCATACAAGAAAGAACCAGAGTTTAGAGGTGGTGCCGACGAGTCTAAGACCGACCTAAGGGGGATACACTCAAACGACAGAAATTTTTGTCTCAGGCAGAGATGAGCGATAGACGAGCTAAAGGTCTGTGTTACTTCTGTGATGAGAAGTATACGCCTGGCCATTAGCTGAAACATAAACAAAAACAACTGTTTATCATGGAATCTACGGAAGAGGAAGAAGGAGATATAAGTGAGAAGTATACGCCTGGCCATTATCTGAAACATAAACAAAAACAACTGTTTATCATGGAATCTACGGAAGAGGAAGAAGGAGATATAAGTGAGGAACAGTGGGAAGAAGCAGAGGACGGTGATCTGGCCCAGATTTCAGTCAATGCAATCGCTGGTATTTCAGATTATAGCACGATGCGGGTTAAAGGATTATATGGGAAGCGAGCATTATTTATTTTGATCGATTCTGGCTCCACCCACAATTTCGTGGACAAGAGTGTCGCTGAACGATTAGGTTGTTCCTTACTTCCTACAGGCAGGCGACGAGTCAAGGTGGCTGATGGGCGTATGCTTGGGATCACAGCAAAAATTAATCAATTTCAGTGGAAATTCCATGACACCGAGTTTACGTCTGATGTATTGGTTATACCACTGGGCGGTTNACACTCAACTTTGAACGGCAAGACACCGCACAAGAACAACGAACGGGAGTTCATCAGAATTATGCGGGTTTGACAAGATTGGGGAAGGTTGATTTTCCCAGATTTGATGGTGATAAGATCAAAGAATGGCTATTTAAAGTGGAATAATTTTTTTCGATTGATCTCACTCCGAATGAATTGAAGGTCAAGTTAGCTTCTATTCACTTCGATGGTCAAGCCGCAACTTCGCATCAATCTGTGATGCAATCTGAGTTTGGCGCATCTTTGTTAATTGACTGGCACAATTACAAGTCCCTGTTGAAGGAACGCTTTGAAGACATTCTGGAGGATCCTGTTGCAGAGCTAAAACAATTGCAGGAAACAGATGGCATCGTTGCTTATCATGAGAAGTTTGAGCTTTTAAAAACAAGGGTGAATTTGACTGAGGATTACATGGTTCATGCATATCTGGCTGGTTTGAGAATGGATACACAAATGCATGTCAGAATGTTTCAACCACAAACTATTCGACAATGTCTCTTACTCGGGAGATTGTATGAGAAAGCTCACCCGAGAAAACCAATGGTGACTGGTTGGACCACGCCGAAGCCTAATAATTTCAGTTACCAAGCTAAGGGAATTCTTCCATACAAGAAAGAACCAGAGTTTAGAGGTGGTGCCGACGAGTCTAAAGACCGACCTAAGGGGGATACACTCAAACGACAGAAATTTTTGTCTCAGGCAGAGATGAGCGATAGACGAGCTAAAGGTCTGTGTTACTTATGTGATGAGAAGTATACGCCTGGCCATTATCTGAAACATAAACAAAAACAACTGTTTATCATGGAATCTACGGAAGATGAAGAAGGAGATATAAGTGAGGAACAGTGGGAAGAAGCAGAGGACGGTGATCTGGCCCAGATTTCAGTCAATGTAATCGCTGGTATTTCAGATTATAGCACGATGCGGGTTAAAGGATTATATGGGAAGCGAGCATTATTTATTTTGATCGATTCTGGCTCCACCCACAATTTCGTGGACAAGAGTGTCGCTGAACGATTAGGTTGTTCCTTACTTCCTACAGGCAGGCGACGAGTCAAGGTGGCTGATGGGCGTATGCTTGGGATGACAGCAAAAATTAATCAACTTCATCTTCTCACTTTCTCGCTCTCACGCTCAATCCCTAATCCCCAATTTCTCACTCTCACGCTCAATCTTCTTCCTGCCTTTACGAATTTGGCTAGATAGAGGAAGAGAATTTGCCTTTACGCTCAATCTTCTTCAAGCTTCCGGTTATTGAGCTCCGTGGTGCTATTCCCGTTGGTTATTGGATGCAGCTAAAACCTACGGTTCTCACTTTCTTCTCTGTTCTTGGGTTAGTCTCTTAAATCTTCACTTCCTGCAAAATAACAATAGAGTTTAACAATAATTAGTTTTGCCACATCTTGATATTATTGGTGCTGATATGTCTTAGACCAGAGTTTGCAAGCGTCTCATTAGAGATTTTGGTGTCACAAAGAGTGAATTCGAACACGTTTATGTCGTTTTGTTGAATCTATAACTAAGTTAACGTGATCTCAGATCAGAGTTTTTCATGTTTGACGTATTTAGTTTTTGGGTGTATAAGATTTCGTGTTCCTGAAATAAATTTCGTTGATTGTGTAGAATTTGTAAGATTTCATTAAACATAATTCCTAGTTCTGTGTTGTGCTTACATTCTCTCGCTTCACTTGCAGCCAATTAAGAAGATTGCGGATGCTAAACTGGCAAAAGATTTCCAATCAGTTCTTAAAGAGTTTCAGAAAGCTCAGAGACTACCAGGTAACCACTTTGACCAGTTATGTTTCAATAACTGTTAAAAACAGAAGATCATGGTAAATGTATCTCGTTGTTTCCTAAATGTGGGAAACAAAAAAGTTCCCTGGATTATATACTCCTCGCATGTTATTCTTGTTGTTTTCTATAAAAGAGGATAGCTTGATTGATGTAGGATTTGACTTTTTGAACGTTTAGAAAACTTTAACTTATAATTGTTTCTGATAGTTTGTGGAATGTGAGTCTCACTTACACATGCGTCATTGTTATGCCACTCCATGCAGTTATAATGCACAGGAACTCGATACTGAATCTTTAAGGACCTCACCGCAGCAAACACTTCTTCTACTATATTGCATGTTGATCTGATTATATATTGCATGTTCTGTTGCTAATTCCCTTGATCATTTGTTAGCATAAACAGAACCCAAATGTGACTCATGCAATCCATTTCTTTAAATTGAATGATTTAAAAAAATTAAATGGATATGATCTAAACCCATTCATGGTTCAGATTTTTGAATGGATTTAAACATAAAAGATCTTGAGAGTAGTACACATTCATTGAGAGTAGTATACCTAAACCTTTACCCTTAGAAAGCTTAGCAGTGCCTTCACAGCCTCAAAACAAAATAGCTTTCTCTACTCTTTTCAGAAATTTAGTTTCTTCTAGAGATGTGTCCTAGTTTCTCAAATCTCTTTCTGAGATCTTAGATAATTCATTACAGGACCCATAGCACTGCCTCGCAGTGCCTTGTAAGACCATGAGCCAACACTTGAACTCCCTTTCTTGTTCCACCCATTGTTGGTCTGAGACAATTCTACTTTTTTTGGTTTATCTTGTTATGGATTTTGTTGCTAAGAACACAATCATGGATTTTGTTGCTAAGAACACTATCATGGATTTTGTTGTTAAGAACACTATGGATTTTGTTGCCAAACCCTGTATTGGAGAAAGACATATTAACGTAAACCAGAGTGGATTTCATGGTGGTTCAAATATGAGTGTGGACTTGCAGGCTGTGGAAAAGCCTCCGCAGTTTCCAACTTTGCCGTGTTATGTATTGAAGCAGAGTGGTTTATTTTTTGATGATGGTGATGATGATGATGATGACCTGATGATAATGAAGATGATGATCATGTTGATGATGATCATGATGATGATGATTATTTAAATTAATTATTAATTATGATNTTTTATTGCTAAGAGACTCAAAGAGAGTCTTAGCATTGGAGGTGCTCTTACCCATTAAATACTAAATCCATGTGAGTTTGGTTTGGTTTGGTTTACCATTTTGACACCTTTAGTCTTGCGGATGAAACCCAAGTTCAAAGCACTCTAGAAAATTTCATGGCTTTGGTCTCATGACAATCCAACAAATGCGTTCTTATAGTGAGAGGTGATAATTGCAGCGAATTCATGAGAATAAAAGAATTTTTTTTCTTTTCATTGCAGGGATAGTTAATCAAACTTTATGTGTCTTGAAACCCTCAACAAAATAGAAGGGTTAAAAGGAAACATCATCATATTTTGAATGTGAATGTGTGTTGGGGACGTCTCATTTGATAAATCGTACACAAGGAGTTACATTAAGAGAAACTCCATATGAAATGATCTTTGGAGACCACCTACATAATCAAACACATGACCCGACACCATGTGGGCGGTGGTCGTGATAACGGGAAGAGCAGGAATCAGGGGCGGATGCGGTTGATCGGAGACATTATTGGCGTCACGTCCGATGAGGGAAGGAGAAGGTGGAGTCGTGGGCTCAAGTTGATAGTGGGCCTCATTTGAAAGGTTAGTGGACTTTGGTTGCAAAACTTGGGCTGTAGAGGAGGAAGATTGAGTGTAGGCTTTCGATGATGGACTGGCAAATGAATCAGACTTGGGTTGTTTCTTAGCAATGTAAATGGGCCAAAATTGGGGAAAGTCGTCCACTAGGTCAACTGATGGAGAGATATGTTTTGTGAACTCTTGAAGTTGACTTTATCATTCGAAGGTGCACTCGTTAACAAAGTTTGCAGCAATCCAACCAAAACTCTCTGATGGCCTCAGCTTCCACGGTTAAGGTAATCCCTCCGCAGCAGCCGCAAGTGTTCATCAACTTCCGGGGGGGAGAGCTGCGTAAATCATTTGTCAGCCATTTGGTGACGGCCTTGAAAAAAGAGGGATTAAAAATCTATTTTGACGAAGACGAAACCCGGAGCGAAAATCTGGAGATCCTTTTCAGGAGGATCGATGAGTCGAAAATCGCACTAGCGATCTTCTCGGAAAGGTATGGAGATTCAGATTGGTGCCTGGATGAGCTGGGGAGGATTATGAGGAACGTGAAAGTAAAGAAAATCCGCGTCATCCCCCTCTTCTTCAACGTGACACCGACTGATGTCAAAATACAGGTTGGAAACTTTGGCTCGAACTTATTACAAGGAGGTCGCTATGATCTACCTCAAATGACGCAATGGAGGAAAGATTTGAATTCTGTTGTGGGAAATCTTGGCATGTGTTTGTCTACCTTTAAGTAAGACTGAACAAAATATGTTTGAGCATCTCATACTTTCATAATCNCTCAGCTTCCACGGTTAAGGTAATCCCTCCGCAGCAGCCGCAAGTGTTCATCAACTTCCGGGGGGGAGAGCTGCGTAAATCATTTGTCAGCCATTTGGTGACGGCCTTGAAAAAAGAGGGATTAAAAATCTATTTTGACGAAGACGAAACCCGGAGCGAAAATCTGGAGATCCTTTTCAGGAGGATCGATGAGTCGAAAATCGCACTAGCGATCTTCTCGGAAAGGTATGGAGAGTCAAAATGGTGCCTGAATGAGCTGGGGAGGATTATGAGGAACGTGAAAGTAAAGAAAATCCGCGTCATCCCCCTCTTCTTCAACGTGACACCGACTGATGTCAAAATACAGGTTGGAAACTTTGGCTCGAACTTAGTACAAGGAGGTCGCTATGATCGACCTCAAATGACGCAATGGAGGAAAGATTTGAATTCTGTTGTGGGAAATCTTGGCATGTGTTTGTCTGACTATAAGTAAGACTGAACAAAATATGTTTGAGCATCTCATACTTTCATAATCCAATAGCCTAATCGATTTCCCTCATTTATTTGGTAGGAATGAAAGCAAATTTGTGGATCGTATAATTGTTGAGGTCCAAAAAGTGATAGCAATAATTTCATCGGATTGCCAGGGCGGAGTAGGAGACGACATGCTTTCTACTAATACTTCAACGGTTACTTCTAGCGGTAATCTTTCACAAATTTTCTTTTTTTCTAAGCAATTGTGTCCTTCCGCTTTGAGCACAATAGATGGTGGATTACCTAATATACAGTAATGAGTAGGAAATGATAAAAGACAATTAACTAATTTAATTATATGTTGAAAGATTCAAATGGGTTTGCAATGGGCCAAAAGTTGGAAGCAGTTGGTTGGAAGGAAGGCAATCAATGGGATGATGGTGCCGACAATTACTGTGTAGCAAATATTTATATACGAGGTGGTCTTGCAGGCATTCAGTACATCAAATTTGACTATGTCAACCGCGGAAAACCCACAGATGGGATCATTCATGGGAGTTCGGCCGCCGGTTTCACTCATACGGTTTGTTGATTTTTTTTTTTAAATTTCTATCTGATAAATACATAAATGATTGCGACTGAGAAATACATTATATTTCAGGACCAAAATTTTATATTTTTTATACAATTATTATCAAAACCCCTTGTATCTATGATTTTAATTTGCATAAAAATGATTTAACTATTTTGTGATTGCAGGTAGAGATGGACTATCATAAGTATGAACAACTTTTATATGTTGAGGGTTACTACGACGAAAATACCGGTGTAATGCAAGCACTCCAATTCAAAACGAACCTTAAGACATCCGAATTTATTGGATATCGAAAGGGTACTAAGTTTTCACTTGGAGTCAATGGAAAAGTTATAAGTAGCTTCCATGGATCTGCTGAACAATACCTCCATTCTCTTGGAGTATATTTAAGAACTCCTTCTACCAAATCAGAACTCCAAGGTGGCCCTGGAGGAGGCAATAAGTGGGATGATGGTCCTAATTACGGCGTAAGAAAGGTTTATGTTACTTTTAATGAAACTCATATAGAGAGTATGAGCATTGACTACGACCAAGTTGGCAAAGTAGTAACGCGTACTCACGGGAGGAAGAATGGAGAAACACAAGAGGTCCTAAATCTCTACAACTCTTAAGTATCTTTCGTCCATATATATAGATATTTTTTTGAATTGCTTATTTTGTTAGTATTGTACTTAATTCAATTAGTACAATAGTTTAAAACTGTATATATGTTTTATACTATTCCGGTCTATGTTTCTTTTAGACGTGGAATTTCTAACAGCTAAATTATATATATTTGCAGTTTGCGGTGGACTTTCCTAATGAATATATAATATCTGTGGAGGGCACTTTTAACAAAATCCGTCACTTCGTGGCCCTTACGTCACTGACTTTCAAAACATCAGAAAAGAGAACTTCTCAGACATTTGGATTAGTGACTGGTACCAAATTCGTGCTCGAGAGAAAAGGTAATGTTATTGTAGGGTTCCATGGAAGGGATGGTGTTGCTTTTGATTGTATCGGTGTTTATTTCGCTCCGATGACTCCTACCAAATCAGAACTCCAAGGTGGCCCTGGAGGAGGCAATAAGTGGGATGATGGTCCTAATTACGGTGTAAGAAAGGTTTATGTTACTTTTACTGAAACTCATATAAAGAGTATGAACATTGACTACGATCAAGTTGGCAAAGTAGTAACGCGTACTCACGGGGAGAAGAATGGAGAAACACAAGAGGTCCTAAATCTCTACAACTCTTAAGTATCTTTCGTCCATTTATATAAATATTTTTTGAATTGCTTATGTTATTAGTATTGAACTTAATCCAATTAGTACAACAGTTTAAAACTCTATATATATTTTATACTACTCGGTCTATGTTTCTTTTTGACGTGAAATTTCTAACAGCTAAATTATATATTTTTGCAGTTTGCGGTGGCCTTTCCTAATGAATATATAATATCTGTGGAGGGCACTTTTGACAAAATCCATAACTATGTGGCCCTTACGTCACTGGCTTTCAAAACATCAGAAAATAGAACCTCTCAGACATTTGGATTGGTGACTGGTACCAAATTCGTGCTCGAGAGAAAAGGTAATGTTATTGTAGGGTTCCATGGAAGTGATGGTGTTGCTTTTGATAATATCGGTGTTTATTTCTCCCCGATGACAATGTAAAATTAAAAAACAAATATGAAAATATTCTGTATTATTATTCTATTTTTTTAAATGAAGAATGTTTTTACAATGTAGAGCTTACATTATATAGAAAAAAGAGAAGGATCCTATGACTCATCTAATACACGTCAATACTTATTCAAAACTTGTACGTTTGAGTCGTTGTGCAAGGGTAAGAATCCAAGACCAAAACGCTCCCGTTCTTCTTTTTGTTTTGCTTTTGCTTTTCTTGTCATTTTGCAGGAACCCTCGCAGCGAGAGACATTGAATGGATTGTTGGGCTTGGCTTCTTCTTCTGGGCTTATGCTTCTGAGCTAATATCCCCTCAAACTCATGGTGGTGGAGGGACCAACATTGAGTTTGGTCTGTAGAGATATGAAGGCTCTTTTTGGTAATGACTTGGTCTTGTGTAGTCGGAATGTGTTGTGTCTAAATTCGACCAAGAGCAACCAGTTCTTTGATACAATGATAGTCCACTCCCATATGCTTTGAGCGGTTATATAATACCAGATGGATTGATAAGTAGACTGCTGATAGGTTGTCACAGTTGAGTAGAGCCGGACCAGTTTATTTAATTCCTAAGTCTCTTAGGATGAACAAAATCCAGCTCAATTCAGCAGATGTGAAGGCTAAGACTCTGTACTCTACCTCTGTAGATGACCTAGAGACTATAGGCTGACGCTTAGCACACCATGAAACCAAGTTAGTGTTGGAATGTGCATCACATTGGTTAAGGGAGTTCGGAGAAGCACAAGGCATGGAGCACAAAAACGTGTCACAAGACCATGAGACATGAAGTTGTGGTATGGTTAAGTGACGAGTGGAGTGGTTAGAAGGCCTAGATGTTGAGGCGTGAATCGTAAGGAAGTGCGGTGAATAAGGCGCCAACAAGAAGTATTCAAACGATGCAACAAGTAAGCATGGACCAGACCAAGCAAGAGTCAACAAGGGTTGTGGTGTGACTTTAGTCACACCACACTAAGCTACAAGTAACGAACCGTTAAGAACCGTTAAGTTGGGGAGTTATTGTTGGAGCTACTGGAGCGGTTTGAGGGCTGGCCAAGATGCGAATGAAGTTGCAACATACGGAAGGGTTAGTTAGCTTTTAACTAAGCGACTAAGAGTGTTAGAGAGTCCTAAGGCGTCAGCTTAGTGGTTGGAAACAAACTGAGCATCAAAGGATGTAATTGGAGCAGTTTGGTGTGTAGCTTGCAAGTGGGCTGTACCGCGTCACTGTAGCAAACAGTGAAGAGGCTAGAACTGTGCAGAACAGCATGGGGAGCAGCTAGGGGCGCCTCCTAACTTGTGAGAGGCCATACTTGGGACTGAATCATCATTACAACTAGTTAGGAATTAATCTAGCTTGTATTGATGTTGTATATGTGTTTGTATGTGTAGAAGTCTATATATCGGAGCCCGGATCGTAAAGATATCACAAAGAGAAGCAATAAAAGAAAACCCTTATAGGAAAACTCTCTCTTCTTCCTTTATGTAAGCTATTCAATACTCATAACAAAGAAGCTTCATGAGCGAGTGAGAGAGCGAAAGAAAGGGTTCTTGTGTTCTTGTATATTCGTTTAAGTCATAAGAAGGACATAGAGCTTGGTCTCTATGGTCTTAGTGCCTTGTGCTTATGCGATTATCCTTGGAGCAAAGTAGAACTCTCTTGTGTGATCTCTTACCTTAAAGGAAACAAGTCCCTTAAGGTGTTGTAATTTCAACATGGTATCAAAGCGGTTTGTTCTTGCTGTGGTAACTCTCATGGATATCCAGCCCCATGAGGAGTGGAAGAGACCACTTACAAAACCTTGACAAATTCAGAATCATGCTTCCGCATTTCTATCTTTTCCCATACTCTTTTTCTTTTTCATTGCAGCGAATTCATGAGAATAAAAGAATTTTTTTTCTTTTCATAAAGGGATAGTTAATCAAACTTTATGTGTCTGAAACCTCAACAAAATAGAAGGGTTAAAAGGAAACATCATCATATTTTGAATGTGAATGTGAGTTGGGGACGTCTTATTTGATAAATCGTACACTAGGAGTTACATTAAGAGAAACTCCATATGAAATGATCTTTGGAGACCACCTACATAATCAAACACATGATCCGACACCATGTGTTTCTGGATTTTGAGTTATGGATTTGTCAAAATTTATTCTTTTAATCCATTTTTATTGGCGTGAAACGTTTTTTGACTAAATATCATGTTTTGGATATTTTTAAAATTTTCTGTTTTGTTAATGTTATAGTTTTTTTGGTTGATGTTTTAGATGCATTCCGTTTCTTCTTTATTATGTGATTTTAATTCAGGAGCAAATGCCTAACCAATACTTTTTCACATCCTGTTATATAAACGCTTAAATATATATNATATATTTTAATCATGTTGGGAAATGAGAACTGTAATACTTAAGGTGACCATAATAAATAAATAAAATAATGAGATTGACTATAATAGATAAATAAAACTGTGAATCTGCAAAGCTGTGACTAAAATGTTTAAAACCGTACGAAATCCGAAATCTTAAGAAAAGGTGTCTTTGCTTTTCCATTTCTCTTACGTATAAAGCATCTAAATCCAAAGGCTTCGGTATCGTAAGTCAATACGCATGCTAGTATATATACATACACACATCCGTAGTTAAAGTTTCAAGACGTTAAAAACCAAAATAAAACCATGAAATGAATTAAGGCCACATAATTACATCACACGCCTTTTCTTTTTCTCAGGTGTTGCGTGTACTTGAGCTTTGATTCCATACGTTCTCATTTGGAAATTTTCAAATGCTTCAGAAACTGCTTCTACCTGTTTAATATTGCGAAACCCAAAACAAATACGTTGTTTAATTCGTGCTTCAATAGAAACAATAATGTATAAAGATAATGAGGGTTAATAATAATAATCACATACCAATTCTGGTTTTTTGGCATATACTCTCACTGTCATGTCTTGATATGTTGTTGGTAACATGTGACTGACTCGGTCCTCCGGTATCACAAACTTCTCTGCACTATCATAATCCTGTAAATACCATAAATCAATTGGAGATTCTGTGTTATTTTCAAGTTTTCCTCTTTACACATATAGAGAAGCAAATCTGCATAACAAGAACAAAGACTTTTATGTATGTACCTTATAGAAGTAGATGCTGAAGGAGTCAGATCCAGCACAAAGATAAGTTGGTTAGAACTTTACTGAGCGAAATTGAGAAAACAAAGAAGCTAAATAATGCTTTGTTTACCGTTCAAGAGGATTTTCTCTCCCACGAGCTAAATCAATCTTGACGTTTGTAACAGCTATATCTTCTTCTTTTAGTGTCAAGCTTGGGTGTTTCTGTTAAATCAAAAGCGATATAAGTATCCCAATGGACTGTGCAATATAGTTTTTGATAAAGATTAAAGTGCTAAAGATTACAAACCTGAGAACAGATGATATCTTGAGCAGTGACAGCTTTGAAATGATCGATTTTGTCCTTTGGAACCGCATACTCGTTACAGAACTGCAAGTAAAAATTCATACAGGACAATCTTCAGAAGGTAAATTCTTAACCTAATTAAGCATAAAAGAAAAAGAAAAAACTGGGTAAAATTGTATAATTACTTGGTACAATTGCCTTGTGCGAACGCGGAGTAACAGCTCTTTAGCTTCTGCAAGTTCTGGATCTGGAGCTATTTCAATAGTTTTGAGGATTGTGTCGTCTAACTGCATTTGTGGAGAACAAAAACTATGTAAACTGGCAAAAGAATTTTGATGCAGAAAGGGAAATATTTGTCTTTTGAGGAAGAACTGTACCTTCCAGTATTCAGATGGGTCATTAATCATAGAAGAAATTTCCAAGAATTTGTTGGCTTTGACCATGGCATCTACTATCATAAGCTCTATCGCCTGCAAATGAATGGAAAGAGACAAGTGGGAAAGAGAGAAAAAATAGAGAACGAACAGAGAGAATGATAATGGTACAATACCTTTACTTTCGGATGCGTGTAGACGGTTCAATAAAGATCAGCTCGAGTTGCAAATAACTTGTGGACATTACGATCTGCAAAATTCACCCGGTTTTACAAGAGGACAGAAGCAAACGCAAATACAGAATATCAGGTGGACGAAACTCACATTCCTTGGCGGGATAGCAGATTTCATTGTCAATGACTTTCATCATCTCTGTCAGTCTAGAAACTTCTGATAATTAGCATTTTCCTTATTAGCAAAAACTGAAATGACTATAGAGTAGTATGAAGACCTTGGGAACTGAAAATTGCATCCCAGTCCACAAGCTCGAGAATCACGAACAAGGTAGTCAAACCTATAAATTTTTTGTACACATTTAAAGTTGACTTCTTAAGACAAAGGTGCAAATCTAAACATCATGATGAGTGAAAACTGAAAATGGAAAGAAAGAAACTGCAGGCAAGTATACAACTAAGGAATAGATAGAATTACTTGTCTACGTCAATCCCATTTCGGCCATTAGCAACAATGTCATACAAGAAACGTTTCTCTGCGTTGCTCTGCATATTATGAAAAAGGGAAAAAATATACAAAAGCATAAGTAGTTGTTCATAGGCCTGGAATCGGGTCGGGTACCCAGGAAAATTGAAGTACCCAGATCCGGATCTGCCGGATCCGATATTTCATTACCCGAACCCGGATCCGAAGACTCCGGGTATCCGAGGTGTCGGATACCCGTTAAGAAAACAGATACCCGCGGATACCCGGATCCGATCCGGGTTTTAGGCTTCATATCTAAAAATCCTGCATTTTTACATATTTAACAATATCTAATGCTAAATAAGCAAAATATAATACTTGGACTTATGTCGGTTGTGGTTTATGTGGGCTGGAATCATACAAAAAAAAAGATAAGGGTAATAAGATTTGGTTTATTTGGGCTGCATTTTTATTTTTATGTGAAAATGAGATTGGGTTTAATGTCCAACAAGCAACTAAGAACATATATAATATATATACACATATAAACACCACGGATCTCGGGTATCCAGTTCTAAAAATATCTATTACCCGGATCCGGATCCGTAATTTGAAGATTCGGATCTGGATTTGAACCCCCGGATACCCTAAATTTCGGGTCGGATCGGATCGAATCTCGGGTCGGATCTCAGATCTCGGGTAATAATTCCAGCCCTAGTTGTTCATGTTTGACTAGAATAGAGAACATGACTTTTATAAAACTTACTTTCAGCTGTAATTCAGTACTAGCGAGTATCATATCCTGTTAAGTAAACATTTGAGAAAATTATCAGCAAAAAGGGAAAGGAAGCAAGAAATATTTGATTAGATTTGTAAAGACTAAAGACTGAAAATAATGTCACAGTTGCCAGTTTCAAATATTAGAGGTCATCTGAAAGAAGCTAAACAGTCTTGAGAATGAAAATTACCTTTACTCTTTTCAGCATTTGTGCATCAACATCGATGTGATGTGTATCAACCATATGGTCAATCATGTTAACAGACATTAACTCATGAGACCTGCATCGAGGAACTGGCATATAAAGAGCTAGAGATAATCCAAGAAGTAAAGTACTAAAATTTAAGGCATAGTTCTTATATCATATCACGTAACACCATGGCATTGATTTTTTCAAGGAATGTGCACACATACCACTGACAGTCACTTATGACCTTTGGAAGGAACTCACGCTCAAACATATGACTGAAAGGCCCATGACCAATATCATGGAGAAGTCCTACATATACAAACAGATATCAGAAATTGTATCAAGGAATAATGTAGTCATTGAGCTAACAACAGTTACCAGCAAGTCTCACAGTCCGAAGATCATAATTGTCAATACCAAGCTCAATTCCCTATAAAAAGTTAAGCACGTACATTACAACCTTACTTTACTTAACCAAAATGTGACTGTACCACTGACATATGTCCAAAATGTCCAAATACCTGGAAATTTTTTAGCCTCTGAACAGTTTCGACTGCAAGCCAATACACGCCTAGAGAGTGCTCAAATCTAGAATGTACAGCTCCTGGATATACCATGTTTGTCACTCCTGAACCATGTACGAAAAATTTAACTCAAGAGAAAGAATTTAACGTTGCTGCTAGAACGAGTAACCTAAGCAAATAATATTACATACTGTATAAAAAAGATTTCAAGGAAACTTTTTTATATTTGACCCTAGCATTTCATACAGTGATTCTCACAATAAATACTTCTGTATCGAGGGGAAAAAGATAGACATAACAAGACCATCTAGCTTGTTAAACAAGAGGAGAGGGAAACATGAGTTGAAAACGCAAGCCGGCTCACCAAGTTGCTTAAGTTCACGAAGCCTGCCACAAGGAATTAGATTAAAGAATTAGAACACTGTAGCATCCATTTTATTTTCGTATAGTAAATAAATCCTTGCATCCATTTTATTTTCGTAGATCATCAAGCGCCATAACTTTCTTCTTCAAGCAACCGAGTCCATGCACCAGCAGTAATAGTCTGAACGTGAAAGGTCGAGCAACTCCTCCGGAGACATCCTCTCTAGCTCATTCTGCCTCCACGCCGCGTAGATGTTCCGGTTCTGCGGGTCCGAGGCCAGCGAATAAGCTTCGATCCTGTGTTTCTGATATCGCATTCTTGTGTATAGCCTCATGGTCGCGACGTAATCCTCATAAGGATCTTGTATTCCCACATGAATATCATACCTTTACAAGGTCAAGAAAGATGGAAATTACTATAAGGTGATTATGTTAGATTTTTAAAATATTAAAATAGTTAAAAATCTCAACTATAAATATGCCCTGAACAATTTAATATAAATCCTAAATCCTAAATTTTAAGCTTTAAAACTAAACCATCAAAAATAAAACATAGCCAAAATGGTGTAATTCATTAATTTTTAAGAAGATCAGCTATTATTTACAAAAATAATAAACTAACTTTTCAGTTTTGTCTATTAAAGTATTTTAGTTAGGATAATCTTTTAGGTAGGATAGGAGCAAATTAGACATACGGAACTTATGGTTATGAATCAATAATATAAAATATGAGGTAGTGAGTAGAGAGAGACAGACAAATCAAACTTTGATATGGACGAGATATTCCTAAGATTATCATCGGTTGATTTTATTCGAATTCATCGGTTGATTTTATTCGAATTTTTAAGAAACTTTTTAAGCTATACGCATGTCGTACAAGTTGATCAAAAACTTATAATGATGTCAAAACTATCCATCGGATACCTCCTTTACGAGCTTAGTAGCTAGTAGTTGTTGCGTCCGAATATCAAATCCGAGAATTTTTATAAAAAAAAGAAAATTTACAAAGAATATATGTGTACATGCATGGTTTAGTAGATAAACTATTTTCTCTTCCAAGTTGAATAATTATTTTTAAGATAATCATGGAATATTGAAAAGTCTTTTTTATTTGATCAATTAGTATTCCTTTTCAGTAATTTTTTTATCGTATGAAGAATGCTAATTTGTTAACTAAAATAAAAATTACCCGAGATAGGCTTGCGTTAAGTACTTGAGAGAATTGCTAAGCTTGCTTGATTTCATCAATGGAGGGTATTCCGCAGTATCTCTATTAAACAACCAAAAAAAAACATTATTACGTTATATACATATGAATTCATATAAAATAACGGTAAATTTTGTTTTTTAATCTTTAAAGATGATTATGTATCATGAATGAAACCCAGACTAATATATAAGATCTATGATCATTTATACGAGATTCACAACAATAAAAAAACAAATAGTGCATATAATAAAAAGTTTTTCTTACCTATCACGAAAGAATGATATTCAAGTTGAAGACTGTCAATATCTTTCTTATCATACATATCTATTCTTTTTAGTTCTCTTTTATTTATGATCGTAGATTATGGATTAAAACTCAGACATATATAGCTTAAAAAGGTAGTGTGTCTAGTAAAAGTATTTATTTACCTTATCATGGAAGAGGAATATTCAAGTTGAAGAGAGTCAAGAAGGTTATCAAGTCCATGTCCGACGAGAATCCTTGCTTTCCCATTTCTTGGACGAATCTTCCACATAGGTTCTCCATTACAAAGAAACTCTTGAATCTTTCTCTGTGCGTGCTTCAATGGCATTGCGTCCCTTAGATTCTCAAGTCATATCCCTGTTGTCTCGTATCTATAATTCGTTACGGGCATCGTTGGCTTCACATAAGTGTGGAACACAATGTTTTCACTCTCATCCGTAATGCAAACCCTTGCGCATAGGTCAAGCGATCCGTCACTGCCTCCTCCAACCATCTTGCATGAGAGTGCGACCACACGAGGTGACCTCGAAGAAGTGTAGTCGATTATAGGGTTGTCTCTTAGGCCTAAAGCCGCCATACGAGTTGTTAATCCCTAATATATCAGTAAGAATATTTTTCTGTCTGCATGTACGTGTAATAGTAATGCGTTTTTCTTAAACAAGACCATATATTTTAGTAATTTTGTAAAGATGTTGTTTTCGTTCTGTATATTTTAGATGCATAAATTAGATGTAAAATAAAGATAAAGTTCATCAAAATATTTATAAAATGAAAATTCCATATTTTAAAAATATTGTTAAAGAATAAACATAAGCAGAATTTTGTTTTCAGGTTTGAAAGAATTAAGACATGTGTACTATGGTTATTTTTTATAGGGAAAATCTCATAAAAAACCTCCAAATTAAAACATTTTCTCAACTACAACCTCCAACTTTTTTGTTCTCATATAAAACCTTCAAGTTGAAACATTTTCCTAACTAAAACTTCTATTTTTTTTTTTTTTTATAAAACCTCAAACGAATTAATTTTGCCTAAATAAACTTTCAAAGCATCACGGTTGAGCAATTTGGAACAGTACATGGCCGTTGACGACATGTTTTTCATTTATTTAGTTTGAATAAAAAGTTTGAATTATAACTAACATGTGTGAATTTCAAAAACTAAAGAAAATGAAAAAACATATCGTCAACGGTCGTTTACTGTTCCGAACGGAACTGTCGTTGACCGTTAAACAACAATTGCTCGGGCTCAAATTTGATGACTTGAACGTTTATGTAGGCAAAGTTAATTAGTTGGAGGTTTTTTTTTTTTTTTTTTTTTAAATCTTTGGACTTTTTTATTGAAAATGATCGAAAATGGGATACAAAACGATCTAAGGACATAAAACGACACTGATAAACAAAAAGAATCGAAAATCAACACCAACGATTACGAACCCAAAAAGAACATACTTCTTAAGGAGCCGCTCTGCTCGAGAGAGAAGAGGATGAAGATAAGGATGGTTGAAATAAGGAGAACCAGGTGGTGCGATACGAGACCGTTGCGGGAGAATTCCGCTGAGCCCTAGACATAGGATCTAGTTTATAACGAACCATCTGCTGGATTTCAGCAATGATACTACCTGCCGGGCGAGCTATAGAGTAATGAAGTCTAGAGTTCCTTTCCTTCCATATTAGGTACAACGATGCTTGGAAAAGGAGTTTCATAATGGTCTTAACATTTTTGTTCGGAGAAGGAGATCTCATCCATCTGAGTATGTCTTCAAACATGGCAGGGGGACTAAGAGAAGCACAAGCAGTGAAAAAAGTCCAAACATCCTTGCTGAAATCGCAATCAAAGAATAGATGTTGTCTGCTTTCATCATGACTGTTACACAATAGACAAAGCGAAGGAACCGTGAGACCCCAACTCCTCAACCTATCCCTTGTGTACAACCTGTTTCGAGCCGTTACCCAACAAATGAAAGCGTGTTTTGGAATACGACCCTTGAACCATACCGTCTTATGCCAATCAACGGGCTGATTATTTGGGTGTAATGACTCCCAGGTCAATGAGGATGAGAAAGACCGAGAAGGGGCTCCGTTCAGAATCTTCCAAGAGTATATATCGTCAGCCTCAGCTTGCGAAATCAGATCAGCTTGCGGCAAACATTGACGGAGCAACGTGATAATTGGATTACGGCTTCGACTGGAGGATATCCACCACTGATCACCCCTCAGGGCATCTGCCACTGCCGCATCCAAAGGGAGACCTGAAGTACGAGGACCTGCTTCTCCCGTTACCTCAAGTAAAGGCCCTAATTCTGTCCAATTGTCGTGCCAAAAGCTAGCTGTTATACCTGAACCGATTTCACAAACCACAAAGGGACGAGCCAGAGGACGAAGTTTGCATAGTTGTTTCCAAATCCAACTACCTGAGCTTTGAGGGTCTAAGGTCCAAAAATTCCTATTTTGAATCAGATTCACTCTCACCCACGATACCCATAAGGATCCAGCCAAGGAGAATAACAGCCATATAAGCTTTAAACCCAACACCTTATTCCAATCTCCAAGGCGCCTTAATCCCAATCCTCCGCTCTCCTTAGACGAACAACAAGAATCCCACGCAATTTTTGCTCCACGAGCTGAATTGGGAGCACCCTTCCAAAGGAAAGCATTGCACATTTGCTCCAAACTCTCTATGCATTTATTTGGAAGAATGAAGACCGTAGCCCAGAAATTAATAGCGGAGTATATAACAGAATTGATTAGTTGGAGGTTTTATATGGGAACAGAAGAAATTGGAGGTTTTAGTTGGAAAAATGTTTCAACTTGGAAGTAATATATGGGAACGGAAAAAAGTTGGAGGTTTTAGTTGGGAAAATGTTTCAATTTGGAGGGTTTTTTTTGGATTTTCCCTTTTATATATTGGAAAATTATAATTACCGAATTGACGTTTGAGAACTGACATCTCTCTTGATGGATCCTACGAACGTTGGAGCTTTCGAGGAGACGGAATTTGCAGCCACGGATGCTGAAAATATTCTTACATTCTTGTTTCGGCAATGGCCCTACATAAGATATGATCCAAAATGAAATGTGAAAAAATGAAATTAATACGAAGTTATAAACTAGGCGGTCAATACGTTTCCTATTATATACCAATGAGATGTTCACGGAGGGAGTCAAAAGATCGGCAATGTTTGTTGCAAATGCCACAAGTAGGTTCATGAACCGAATGATAAGAGATCCTCATGTGTTCCACCAAGTGTTCCTTCTTGTTGAATTGCCTATAACACCCCCTACACTTGTTCCTGCATGTATATCCATATGTTTTTAATCATAATTTATTTCAATGATTATATTTTAGGTACAATTTCTCACTAAATTAGTAAATTACAAATTTTACTAGTTACATTATGAATTTTTCATGTTCCAAAGAGTCTTTTGCATACACGCAATATCATTAGATATCGGTAGTAATAAAACGTACGTTACGTAGACAAGTGGTGACATAATTATCTTAAAAGAAACAAGAATTTACACTAATATAATTACCTTAAGGTTTCTGAGGACTCCATTGACAATCTGTAGTCCATTGTAAATAACAGCGAGCTCAAAGTTTTCGAGTTAGGAGAATTTGAATAGATAGGTTTATTCTTCATTTTTTTTAGTATCGATTTGTGTGTGGAGATTTGAGAATATATGAGAATGCATGTGCTTATATAGGCAAATCATGGGAATAAAAGAACCCAAAAAATAAAAATAAAGGCGAAGTTAGATGATTCCCTAACTATTCTGACATATACTTTTTTTTGAAGTTTTGTTAGGGTTATGAAATACAAAAAAAAAAAAAAAAAAAAAAGAAATAGGAGATGCCTTTCTGGGGTGGTTCCAATCTAATGGTTGTATATGAGATTAATCAGAGATGAAGACAGTTTCCAATGTATATTATTAAAGCTTTGTTGGACTTTGAGTTTGTTTTCGGTCTAAAACCATGAGTTTGATATCTTATTATATAAAGAAAGTTGAACGTTATATTTTATAATAACAGGAAATTTGTTTATTAACCAAACTAAAATATATAATAAACTTGTGTTGATGTAGTTTTATGAATTTTTTCCCTTAAAAGAATAGGTCGACAAGTTGAATTTCACTCATGTTGCATTCCATGATTAAAAAAAACTATAAGTTCAAATAACAAAATTTCTTACTTAGTCTATGGAAAATCTAAATTAATACCCATACATATCAAAATAAAATAAAAATATATATCATTACTCGAAACTTTTAATTCAATATTAATCTGGATACGTATCTTAGGGATTTGTGGTTTACAGTTATTGTCATTGAAAGACTTAGAAACATATAAATAAATAAAACCTTATATGTGTTTATATTAAAGTGGAGAAAATAATTTCGTTGATTATGAACATATATAAATTGGCTTTCTTTTTTCTTTTGATGTTCAGATTCGTTGTGTAGGGGTAAAAAAAAAATTATTAAATAGTAGTCGCTATTAATTCTTTTAAACAACTATAATGATTTACTAAAGTTTGTTGGAGTCATTATGATCTTCCTATCATAGACCTCTCTGCCCTGGATCAGCCTCCTATAAAAGTTCAGAATATAATCGTTAAAAGAGAATGCCAAAATTTTTGCATGAACATTAATCAATCTTTTCTAAATATAATTAACGTTTATTCGAATTCAAATCCAATTTAACTAAAATAATTGTATTTTTTTTTTTCTGTATGTTAAATGCCCTGAAGATAATGGTTGGTAATCTTTCTGGGTTTCGAGTTTTGTACTTTAGCGTTGACACTTTATTCTCATTGCTCTAGATCATACTTATATCATTTACGTAGTAATATCATAATTGCCATTAAGATTCACTTTCAGATAGTGAACCAGAGCATTGCATTAAATGTTATCTATATAATCTTTCAACATTCGAAATGTTTCAACATTCTTCTAGGAGATACACTTGATGTTTGACTTTCTGGGTCTTACAATCCAAGCAAAACAATCTTTTGACCGATATGTGGGCACCAAGTCAAGATTCTATATATGTATTTTAATTTGTTGTTATTTCTGCTCCAAAAATATTCCAGATTTTGTAACAAATTCCATTCAAAAAGGAGAAATATTCATGAACATAATTTATATGAAAGACGAGAAAGTAAATGGTCCACTGTGGTATAACTCCCGACCGCTACTAGAAAGTAGTCTCGAGAGTTTAATCCTTAAGACCGCAAGTGCACAGTCATGTAATTGTAGTACGTACGGGATCGATCCACAGAGAGAATAAAATAACACACCGAGAATGCAAATGCAAATCTAATCTAGGCGGGATAATATAAGAGGGGGTTTGTGTCCTAAACTATATGCAAATAAAATAAATAAAACATAAAATAAAATAAAATAAATAACTTAAAATAAATTGCATAAATTAAATAACATAAATTAAATTACATAATAAAAAATACTTAAATTAAAGTGCATAAAATAAATAGCGTACAACAAATAACATAAATTAAAGAGCATAAATTAAAGTGCGTAAATTAAATAACATAATTTAAAGTGCATAAATTAAATAGCATAAATAAATAAACTAAAATAAATAACTTAATTAAAATACTTAAATAAACATTTACAGAAAATTGGGTTATAGTCGATTTATAAGGAATCTAAATTATAAGATATATGTTTTTACCAATTAAGTTTGTGTTGTCAATCTAGGGATATAGAAGTTAGGCTAGGCCACTTTCGTGGTGCTAATCACTGTGTCAGACCCACTTTCATGGCGACCTTCACGCATTACACGCAATCCCATCATCGATTACTCTTATGTGTGAGAGACACATCGTTTGGCGGCTGTCACACTACCAAACGATTAGCTACGCTAGAAACGTGTCTAAGACGAAGAGTGCATGATAGATCTATTTCTAGAATAACATCCCACTCTCATGGTGATGTATTTCTGAGATCATAACCTAACTTTGGCCACAATTACATTAGCTTTAAGATACTCTATCAAACAACAAACTAGACCATAGCTAATACTCTCTAATATGCAGATCTGAAGTTTTAACCCACTCTCGTGGTGCTAAGAGCTTCTATTCGTATAACCGCACCTCTCGGTTTGGTTATAACCATAAGCACATCCATAGGACATAGCATAGCATTAAGATACATATTAGAGTAGCTAGATCGGTTAAGAGCAAACAAAAATATTAAAATCCTATGAAGTAGATCCCATCATCGACCACCACCCTCGTGGTCTAAAGGATCTACTCCCTTATCTCTCTGCGAGGTTACAGAAGAGATAGGGCATAGGCATAAAAAACGAAGTACAGTAAACTAAAGACTAAGAACAGTAAAGTAAATCAAAGCATAAGAACAAACTGAAACATAAACAAGAGAAAGAAGTAAACCTAAAAGAAGAACTCTTTATTTCATATATGAAATGAGACACAAAAAGTGGGAACTTGTTTCTAGTGGGATTACATGTGTTTATATAGAAGTGAGGCACTTAAGAGAGACAAGGTCGTGCCTCATAAGCCACCTAAACTCGCATTTACCAGGCTTCCATATCTTGCATTACGTAAAAATGGAAGTTTCCTTTTCAGCTTGGAACGTCAGCATCGACCGTGGGCAGTCGATGGTCTTGGTCGATGTTGAGGTTCAGGGAGACCATCGACCACTCACGGTCGATGCTCGCGTCAATGGTCTTCGTCTTCGTCTTCGGGACTTTGGCTCTGAAGCACATCGACCACCTATGGTCGATGCTCAGCTTATCGGTCTTTAAGAAATTCATCCGCGAATGTACTTGATCGAAGTGATGGCTCCATATTTCCCTTAAGCTTCAATAAGCTCTCAAAACATCTTAAACATGATGGTTTTGCTCCAAGTATCTACAAATACATAAACACACACAAATGCACTAATTACCTTTGATGTTGCGAAAGGCTAAGAGAGTTTTGTGTCCGACTGTGGCCAATTTATCAAAAGACTCTTTGAATCCATTATCTCATGCTATAATCACTAGACGATTACCCGTTTTACGCGCGGATCATATTTATATACGTTTTTAGTATTACTTTTCAATTAATATTCATTCGTGCAAATTTTGAGCATGACATTTTTAACATATTTTTCTTCCAAGATCAATTTCAAACAAGTGATTTACATTTATGTAATTTTTTTTATCCAATCTAGAAAGTCCACACAAACTGAAAAATCTTCAAATGAGTAATTGATAAAAATTATTCAAAAGCTTCGATTTCATGCTTCTCGCATAAAAATCCAACTTCGACTACAAAAAATATTCAATAGTTTCTTCATACGCGCGTGTTTTTATATTTTGTTATGGAAAAAAACTATTTCTATATGAATGGACTTTTCATATTCTCCAAAAACAAGGTTATCGACGGATTGAAAGAATCATTGGTCACTTCGAGCCTACAAATCCAAACGGACAAAATGAGAATGGTCGTATCCATATCACACTTGCTAGTGTTCACCGAGAGGTAGCGACTGCTAGAACCTCACGTCTTTTTACTCCCAACGCTGTGGTAAGAGTCACTTTCCCATCTCTTTGTAAGATTTTGGTTGCTTCCATGCACAAGTTTCTAATGCTATTTGTTGGAAAACTCAGTTGCAGATTATTGTGGAGAGGAGAATGCCACCTACACCACTTGTGGTAATAGGTAGAAGGAGGATACAAGCTGATCCATAAGAAACTTGCATTAGAATCTCAAGCGAACAAGTGTATATATACTTAGACGACGACATTCTCAGAAACTTAGAAAACTACTTCCTACTTATATTATGATGATAGTACATCAGTGTTTGCACAGCCAAACTTTGTTTCAAGTTTTTGTAAGGAAACAAAATACACACAGATGTATTTATATATATATATATGCCTTAAGAATTTTATAGATTGGGCATAAATTTATCGGTGATATGTTTGTATTGTAACATTAATCCATTTTTTTTAACTTACAATTAATCCTTAAAAAAAACAAATTATTCATATAAACCAAACTAATATTTAAAAATTAAACCAATACACAATCTTGTATTCTTCGAAACCCTAATCTATTGACCTATGGAAGAAACACTAACACATGTTCCAGAGGCAATATTGACGGAGATTCTAGCGAGGTTACCATTGAGAAGCATCTCGAGATTCAAATCTGTTTGCAAAACATGGAAATCTACACTTGAATCTGTGTTTTTCCGACGTCTCTTTGTGTCTCTGCACAAAAACTCATCTTCCTCTTGGTCACTAATACGTGGAGAATTCATGGGTGAAGAAATCATAGGGTTTCATGGATGTGAGACATGGGATCTTCAAAAGTCTCCAGCTTCTTACATCCCACCTCCTTCTAAACCTTTGCCGGATCTTCAGACCGGTAATTTCGCTTATTCAGCTTCTTCGAACGGATTGGTTTTAATGGAAGAAGTGGCTATGGTTGTTATGTCGGTAATCCAGTATTACACCAATGGTTGAAATTCCTTCTTGTCCATACGAATCTCATATGTTTTGTTTGGTGACGTGTGTGGACGAGGACACGTCGTTTTGAGCTTCAAAGTGGTTAGGTTAGAGCATGCATCGTCGACTTGTTTGAGTGTGTGCATGTATTCGTCTGAGACAGAGATTTGGACTTCCAAGCGAGTTTACTGCCCTTGTCACATCGCCTACTCATCTCATATGAGTCTCAAAGGAACCCTTTATTTTTTTGTCCCAAACAGATTTTCTTGTAGCGGAACCTGGAGTACTTACGGCTCATGATTTATATTCTGAATCCGATCAATGTCGGGTTATACCTCTCCCAGATCATTCATATCACGACAAGCGGGACTTCAAAAGAGCATTGACTACATGCGAAGGTTTTGTCGTGTATATCAAAACACTAGCTCAAAAGGTTGACGATATATTGAAGGTTTGGAGATTGACCAATGTTGGTTTATGGGACGAATGCTGGCAACTTTTGTGGGAAACCCGCCTCCCATTTATCCGGTCTGATATTGGTTATTATGCACCCATGGCAATGCATCCATTCGATAGCGATACTGTCTATATATGGAATCAACACAATCGTCATTTGGTATCATATAACTTGCGGACACAAAATTATAGAATCCTCAAAGATGCATCAAAACGGAATACTGATGATTGTTTTTCTAACCAGTACTAGTCTACCTGTCAAGAGTATATGGATATGGGGATCAAGATCATTATGGATATTCGGAGCTGCTGTCTCCTTGTTCCAATTTGTGCTTCCACGGTGGATCGAATCCATACCTTGCCCTCCTCAAGTTGACATGATAGATACAACTTCACTACTTTCTTACATTTCTTCAATTTCTTCAGTGCACAAGACAATGAGGGATAAAAGCATATAATAATTTCATTATATGCTTTTTGTTTTGTTTTGTGTTTTTTTTTCTCATCTCCAATTAATATAATTGGATATAAAGTTATCTGACTTTTTCATATATGGTTATTTACATTCAAAGATATTTTTATAGAAACATATTACATTCATTGACACTTCTCTACACCAACACACTTTTTTGTTGATTAATATCTATCATACCCCTCAACTACATTTCCCCACCTACTTATCTTTGCAACTAAACTTAGCTCTATTTATTAGAAAATTTAAAACAAAAAATCTATAAAAAATGTTTATCCTCACGGACTTTTTTTTCAATAATCTACCATCACTTGGTTTTAAATTTGTTTTCGTATATTACTTTTAACTTTTGTAACTCTCTTTTCTTTTTTTCTTATAATTTCTAAATTTGAGGCTGAGACTAGTATTTCTCGGTGGACCCGAGACTAGAGTGTTGATAATATCATAATACAATGTAGATCATCTCTTTCAAAGGAGGTTAAACCTATGACATAATAGAACCAACTCCTTACACAGTTACACTAACCATTATGTCACCATACCTTTGATAACTTTGTAACTTTTACTCCTCATTTTTAGCAAAGGCACATGGATTTCCAATTTTCCATGTATAATCTACGTGTGTTTAGTTGAAGAAGGTTCAAATTAAATAGATAATTAACGATTCTTAGAACGACAAAAAAGGAACTCTAGGCAAAATTAACACCAACGTCCATGTAATTAAGAAGGTCCCATACAAATTGATATTGAACTAATCAGAAAAACGAACACCTTATCTCTATATATTTCCACCTCTCCCCAAATTAAATTTCTGTCTTAATATCATCTAAACTCATTTGAAATTAATCAAGTTGTGCATTGATTGTCTATGATTCATGCATGATATGACTAGAAACGATATGATATATATAGGAAAAAGAGCGTCCCTCTGGTTGTGGCGGCAAACGTGGAGCGAAGGAGAAGCAAGAGCGTGGATTAGGATGGAGAAAAAGATGGTAATAATACCAGAAAAGCAATAACAATGGCTTTGATTCATCATATCTCTCTTTTTTTTTTATAGTTTGTGTTGTAAGTAATGTGTTTTTGTGTGCTTCACTAGTTCTCTTTAAGAAGAAGAAGAAACTCCTTACTAAGTGGGATTGTGACTTAGCAAGACTTGCTTCAACTCGTCGAATTCGTTTGTTTTTTTCTAAAGTCTTGGTCAATTGATTGTGCCACTTGTCTCAAACTTCTCCACGTAAACCATTCTTTCCAAATATCTCTTAACGTATTATTTAAGTTATTCTATATCTTTTCTTTTTAATTTGCTATTATCGTTGGTTATATGTGTAAGTCATTCAATCCTCTATACTGTAATATTGAAATCCACCGAATCTTATTGATTACAAGATGTCAAAAGTTGACAAATTAAATGGATCGAGGATCGCCACGCGAATGTGTGAAAGCCTTCGTGATGAAATTACAAGCCTAAATTTAAGTGATTATACACAAAGACAGAGACTCACACGACTTTGATTAGTGCAATCAATTAATCTAAGTGCACACTACCACAATCGAATGGTGTATCGTTATAGCATTTTAGAATTGAATCCACAGAGAGCAATGAGCTACACTAAAGAACTACAGGATTTGTTTCAAGCTAGAACAATCTTTTGGTTTGGGGGTCTTTTAGTGACAAGAAATAAGAATAGCGATAATGATTAAATAACGAATTCAACGGTAGATTAAAACATTGGGCGATAGGGCATTTTCAGAGATCGATGACGAGATAAAACAACAAGATTCAGACTCTACAAATTAAGAACCGTCCTCGCACATTAGGCATAAGTAAATTAATCCTCTCTCGAGGCATTAACTTCTGAACCGGAAATTGACTTTACTAAACTCTCATTTGCAAATTCAAGATCAAGTTCGCATTAGGAGCAAGTCTAAATGGGTGCACAATACTTCCTAGCATCAACTCTCATTGGCTAGTATAGCATTGCTCAATGCATATTTGTTCATGCATTTTATCAAACATTTTTAGTGCGTAAAATAACCTAAGTTCTAGATAAGATGATCAGCCCTATTATAGCATTAAGATCATATGAATCAAAGAACCTAGATGATTAAGAGTCTAAATCATGCAATTCAATCACATAAACATCGAATTTCCTACTTGGAACCCTAAAACCCAATAAGGTGACTACTCCCTCATAGTAACAAAAACAACAGTCATTAATGGAAGAAAGCATGATTCAATTGAATAAAAAGAATAGGATAAAGAATTCTTCTCCAAATTGTGACAGGATGTGGAAATCTCCAAAAGCTTACAGAAGAACCTCAGAGACTTCAGAATAAACGTAGAATGAAAAAATGCCTAACAAAATAGGTTTTTAGGGTATATATCCCCCTACAACAAAAAGGGAATAAAAAATAAATAAAAATTGGAAATTCAGGTTCGGAGAGGTGACCGATCGGTCTGCTATGGTGACCGATCGGTCACTGGGCGTTCTGGATTCTTGTGCACTTTGCTTGTTCTTCCGGACCGATCGTTCCAGAGTAGTGACCGATCGGTCACTTGATGTTCTGTCCTTTTCTTGTTGACTCGATCCTCCAAATCGATCGGTCCAAGGTGGGGATCGATCGGTCACATGGCATTCTGATCTGATTTTGCACTTATTCTCCGAAAACGCGTCCAAAAGCTCAGATTCCTCCCGAACGACATGTGACTCAATACAACTCAAAACAAACACTCTAAAGACGCAAAAATGGGTTTTAACTCGATGAAAAACACAAAATGCGACACGAAACTAACGGTTAGAAACACCAAAAACACAGTATATCAGACGATTCTCTAGTGGATAAGGTTGAACCTGGCGGATCGGGTCGTTTCCTCTTTGCTTGTTTCTTCCTAGGAGCTCGTTTAGCAGGCCCGATCAGACGCTCCAATTCTCATTTATAATCAGCTGGGTCGTAAAACCAATCTTATGGCTTGGGTTTAATTTCGAAGGGATCGGCTGCTTCATCAAACGGCTCGTCAATCAGCGATGGAACCTTAATCTCTAAAGGATTCGCGGCACTGCTCCCAGCACCATCAGACTCCGATTGAACAACCTTTCCCCCGAGCTGTGGAGAACTGGTCACCGATCCCACAGAATCGTTGAAAATTTGAAATTTTATGAAATTTCAGACTTCACCTTTGAAGTCTCCATTCACAAAATATTATAGATTTTACTGGTGAAGTCTCTCTTTACCCTAAACTCTAAAATCGAATTTTTTTAAAATTGAGACTTCACCGATGAAGTCTCCGTTCACAAAACGTTACAGACTTCAACACCCTACTTTTTATTTTTTAACACTCCACATTATCTCTTTTCTCTTCCACATCATCTTCTCTCACTTCCACCTAATCATTCAACACACATTCAATTTTTAATCTTATTTTGTTTAATAAAATTCAACACCTTACTCCACTATTTTTATTTCACATATTTGTTTTCTTTTATGTTTTTGTTTTTGTGATTACATATTAATAACAATCATCTATTGAAAAACCATAATTTGTATATTTTGGGTTGGTTGGAAAATTAATTTTGAAATAGATAATTGTTGGGATTTGAATAGTTAAAAGGCTAATTAGAAAATTTGTGGGTGTTAGAAATGTTATTTTGGAATCCATTTCACTACAAAGACAGGAAAATGTTGGTATTTTTCCGTTGTCTTCTTCAACGAACAATTCTCCTCAACTATCATCTTCTCCGCCTTTCGGATTGAAGCCTCAAATATTCAGAACTATTCAGCCCGAATTGTGATGATTTGCATACCAACGCAAGCATGGTGTCTTTCCCCAAATATACAGACAATACCCTGTCACATCAAATAACTTAAGAAATTGAAGTTTTGCCCAAACTGTAGACACTATGATCAGAAAACTGTGGCTATAAATTGATGTCACCTGCTTAGTGAGGTCGAGGCAACAAAACCGAGAAGTCCTACGATGCCAATCACTCCTTTCTTGGACAGAAGGAGAGACTGTGGAGGTGGAGTCTTTCTGTACAAACAACAGAAAACCGATGCTGCAGTGTCCTGATGCTTCTCTTCTATTTGTTTCGTCATTGACTCTCTGGTGGATAGGCATTCTGGGAACGCCGCAGCGATTGGTTCCAGAGAAGTTGAAATGAAATTCATAAAAAGGGGATAGTGTTTTAAAAACAAAACCAAAAAAATGTGTTGAACACCCAATATCATCTCGTTCAAATGTTGGAGCAGGCATTAGCGGAATCTGAAAACCGAATACAAGGGAATCAGTGTGAAAAAAAAACTAAATTAACACAGGCATGAACTGGAATCAGGAAAAAGTAAAAATGTTCTACCCATGGAATCAGGAACAAAACAGAGATTGAAGATGAGTGTCGGTTGCGAATCCCAGATCTGCGAATCAAAGACAGATGGAATTGAGAACAGAACCGGAAAGGAAGAATTTGTGGGGTATACGTCATCGCCGCGGAGAGGAATAGCGATTACCTTCGACGGAGACGGTGGTCAGAATGATTTCCGGCAAGAAAAACAAACCCTAATAGTCGACGGCGACGGTTCGGAGAAAGAGTGAGAGAGAGAGTCGTCGTTTGGTGTTTTTATTTTTTGTTTTTACCCAAATTAACTATTATAATCTGTTTTATCTCTCGGGTAAGTTTTATAACTGTAAATATTTAGAAATTTTTCGAATTTTTTTGAAATTTAGATTNTTACCCATTTTTCTTTTGTAGCAAATTAGTAAAAAAGTGTAAAACATTAAATTCTTACGCAAGTATCAACGATGAAGAAAGATATCTGATGTTATGCAATCCTTCCTCTTCTTTATCTATGTCTCGGATTGCCAATGATGGTATCAATCATAAGCTTTATATTTTTTTTTTTGAATGAATGTAAAATTTATTCGAATCCAAAAAAAATATCGTTTTTTACAATGATTGTGACTAGTGTCTGTTATTTTTCATTGGAAATAATATTATTGAAATATGAGAAACTGAAATCTAGAAAAATTAGAAGAAAAAGAAATTTCCGAGATAGGACCGTCTATGGAAGTCGGGTGGCAAACCACCGCTGAAGTCCATCGGCGTAGGTGCTATCACCTTGAATTCGAATTGAGCTGAACCTGTTTCTTATCACTTTGTCAATGGTTTTCGCAAGACATGATGACGGGGTAGGCATTTCTCCATGCTTTCGACCATTTCTTTCACACCAAAAGTGGTAAAGTGTTGTTTGAAAGGCATAGCGTATGATGAATCATAAGCTTTATAAGAACAAGAACAAACTGTTTCAATAGGCAAATTTGTCTCTACATTATTCCTTGTTTGCTTTAAATAAGAAAACATGATAAATTACATAGTGAAACATTGGAAATCAACGTGACATACTCTGCTCTTTGTTTATAGGAAGCAGAGGAGTGGTCTATTATGAGAGAAACGAAAAAGAAGAAGAAAGACTGTATTAGTTTACTCTGTTTTTCAATGGTGATGAATTACAGAGGCTACAGTCGATTTATATAGAAGTTTTAGAACAATCTAGAAATTGGCTCAAGCTTATCCATTTGACAGCTATTTACGTTGACTGGTCTTCATGTACAGATTTGAGTGTATCAAATCTGTTTTTCAGGAGGAGCCTCTTCTTCCTTTCACCAACGTCTTTTGCAGGTGCTGATAGAGAAGAAGGGGATTTTGTCTTGTTCATGTGAGGTTGACTGGACTTCATAGCTGGGCCTTTGGATGATTGGGCTGAATTCTTCACAACTTGGCTAGGGCCCAGTGGCTGTATCGATGGTTCACTTACATCCCCCCTCAAACTAGGAGTGGGTGACTCAGTGACACCGAGTTTGCTGCGAAGATCGACAAAGGCACGGCGGGGGCAAGGACTTCGTGAAGATGTCTGCCAGCTGGAGTGTTGCCGGGACATGTTTAGTTTCTATGAGTCCCAAAACCACTTGTTCCCTGATGTAATGATAATCAATGTCGAAGTGCTTTGAGCGATTGTGAAGCGCCGAATTTGCACTGAGATACACCGTAGAGAGGTTGTCACAGTGAAGCGTTGTTGGATGTTGTTGCGAGATTCCGAGGTCATGGAGCAGAGAGGATAACCAAGTTAGCTATTGAGCTGTGGCGGTGAGAGCTATGTATTCTGCTTCTGTCGAAGATTTGGATACAGTAGCTTGTCTTTTTGCAGACCAGGAGAGGAGATTCGGTCCAAGCAGTGTACAGAAACCTGTGGTGGAGCGTCGAGTCTCTTTGCATCCTGCCCAATCACTATCACAGTAAGCAGAGAGGGACAAGCTTGAATCCTTTCGAATGTGTAAGCCCATATGAATTGTACCCTTGATGTATCTTAGAATCCGTTTCAGAAGACCAAAATCTGACATTGTTGGGCTGTAAAATTCACAGCAAATTGAATGTCTGGTCGAGTGATGGTAAGATATTGGAGCTTTCCGGCTAAGCTCCTGAAGTAAGTCGGTTCCTGGAACGGCTCTGAATTGAGATTGTCAAGTTGAAGAGGAAGTGGTGTCAACATTGGATTGCAGTCAGTCATCGCAGCTTGATGCAGAATATCAGTGGCATAGGCTGTTTGATGGAGAAACATACCGTTGGGATGTGATTCGATTTTAATGCCGAGAAAGTATCGAGGTGGACCGAGATCTTTTATTGAGAATCAACCATTTAGAGATTTGAGGAGTGATTGAATAAGAGTTTGATCACTGCCTGTGAGGAGGATGTCGTCGACATATAGAAGCAAGACCAGTGTTTTCCCATTTATGTGATAAGTGAACAGCGGTGGATCAGATCTGCTGCAGGTGAACCCAAAATCCAACAAAAAATTGCTGAAGGTGTCGAACCAGACTCTAGGAGCTTGCTTGAGACCGTAGAGAGCTTTGGTGAGCCTACAAACATGTGTTGGCTTATTGGGATCCACGAAACCAGGTGCCTGCATCATGAACACAAGTTCATGTAGCTCCCCATGGAGAAAGGCATTTGATACATCAAGCTGCTTGATGTTCCAGTTCTTCACAGTAGCTACATCCAGGACCATTCTGATGGTGGTGGTTCTTACGACTGGGCTGAAAGTCTCAAGGTAATCAATCCTTTCCTCTTGATCAAATCCTTTTGCAACTAGACGAGCCTTGAGTTTGTCCACCGACCCATATGGTTTTAGTTTTGTTTTAAAAACCCACTTACAGCCCAATATATTCATATGTTCTATTGCTGGAACCAATGACCAGGTGTGTAGCATGTGGATAGTTCCCATCTCATCAAATACAACTTGATTCCAACCATGGTGTTTGAGCGCTACAGCTATATATTTCGGTTCTTCCGTAGGGAACTTAGAGGCTAAGAGGACATACCGTGTATTAGGCTTGTGAATTCCAGCCTTAGCTCTAGTTGTCATAGGATGTATGTTGTCATGCTGTTCAGCTTCTATGGTAGATGATTCTGATGATGAACCATCTTCTTGATAGATAATTGGTTCATGGTTTTCGGTTGTTGTAGTGACATGTTCTGGTGGTGCCACATGTTCAGCTGATGCTGGAGGAACATGAAGGATCCTTGTAATTTGCTCTTGAGTTTGAGACTGTGAAACTGAAGTAGGTGAAGCAGATTGCCAAGCCTTGAGTAGTGGCGATTGATACTGAGGAATGATGGACTTGTATTGCTCTTTGAATGGGAACTTGGCTTCATCAAATATGACATGTCTTGAAATATAGACTTTCCTTGTTGGTGGATACAAACACCTGTAGCCCTTGTATTGTGAGTTGTAACCAAGAAAAACACACTGCAGTGATCTTGGGTCGAATTTGTGAGTGGTTACAGGTCGGAGACACGGGTAACAGGCTGATCCAAACACTCTAAGTGTGGAGTAGTCTGGTTTCTGCTTGAACAAGACTTCAAAGGGACTGTAATTACCCAACACAGATGAAGGCAGCAAGTTTCCAATGAAGCACGCAGTGAAGAAGGCTTCTACCTAATAGCTCAAAGGAGTGTGGCTGTGAAACATCATTGACAATCCAAGTTCTACAAGATGTCGATGTTTTCGTTCCGCGATACCATTTTGTTGAGGGGTTTTGTTGAGGGGTGTATGGGCATGATATTAAGTGTTTGATCCCATTGTCAATGAAATGTTGTTTTACTTGATTGCTTATAAACTCACCTCCTCCATCACTCTGAAAAACCTTTATCTTTGTATCAAATTGATTCTCCACCAGTTTTTGAAAGGCTATGAACACAGAGAAAAATTCGGACTTTGCTCTTAGAGGATAAAACCATGAAAACCGAGAGAAGTCATCCACAAAGACCGCATAATATTTAAATCCTTGGTTCGATACAACTGGTGAGGGTCCCCAAAGATCACAATGAACTCGATCTAAAGGATGCAAAACTCGAGAACCAGAAGAGAAAATTTTTAAACTAGAACTTTTCCCCATCTGGCAAGGCTCACAAACAAGGGATGTTCTGCTCTTATTGACTTCAATTGCCTTGCTGTTCCGTAGTTGTTGGAGAATCTGCAAGCTTGAATGACCAAGTCTATGATGCCAAGTATCTTCAGTGGCTGAACAATTCCGATTTGAGTAGAAGACAACAAGCTCTTGATTTTCCAACATATATAGACCATTACGCCGAGGACCCTTTGACACCACTTTCTGAGTTTTTAAGTCAATAACGCAAACTTTATTAGCATCAAAAAACACACCACAATCATAGTCGTCGCACAGCTTTGAGACTGAGAGAAGAGATTTCTGTATACCAGGACAAACCAGAACATCATTTAGAGGAATCGTACCTGATGGTGATGTCAAGTTTGTTGATCCGACGTGAGTAATGGGCAGATAAGTACCATCAGCAACAAGAACCGTGTCGTTTCCATCGTATGGATGTGCAGACTGAAGTGTTGCGGTTGATGGAGTGACATGGGCTGAGGCACCGGAGTCGGGATACCATTCTTTTCATGTTTCATCGGAGATACGCAGAGAGGCAAATGCTTGAGAAGTGTCTGTGCTTTGGTAGTTGTTGTCGAACCTGTTGTAGCATTTCAGAGCAGTATGACCTATACGACCACATATTTGGCAAGTGGGACGTTCATCGGAATTAGGCTGACTGGTCTGATGCTGTGAGAAACCTCTGCCACGAGTGGAGTAGCCTCCTCTGCCACGGTTTTGTCCAAATCGACCCCGACCTCTCTTATTGAGGGAAAAATTGTTAGGGCCATATATGTATTGCTCATTGTAGTCTGTCTTATGAGTCTGAAAACCCATATGAGGAGTGACTGTGGTTTCCTCATAAGACTGTAGTTTTGAGTCAAAGCCCTGAACTTCCGAGATAACGTCATTAAACGTTGGCGTTGGTAGCTTAGTGAGAGAGCTTTGGATGACAGTGGTGATAGGGTCGTATTCTCGACCTAGGCCGTTGAGGAACCCAAAGATTTTCATTGACTCATCGATAGGTTTGCCTATGGAGCTGAGGGAATCACAAATTGCTTTGAAATCACGACAATAGACGGCCAAGGTCTTTCCTTTCTTCGTGAGGAATTGTAGATTCCTTCGGAGAGAGAACTCCCGAGCAACATAGCTTTTGTTGAAATTTTCGGCAAGAGAAACCCAGACGTCACGAGAGGTTGATCGATTATGAACTGCCCCGAGAACCTCCTCTGAAAGAGTCCCGAACAACCATGAACAGACAAGCTGATCGAAACAGAACCATGACTCATATTCTGGGTTTGTTTCGATCGTGGTGACACCTCCGTTGACGACGGTGCGTGTAGCTGGCGGAGGCGTGACACCTCCGTGACGAAACCAATGAGCTTATGACTGTTGAGGAGAGACTCGAATGGGTTTTCCATAGCAAATAGTTGTTATCGTTGAGCTTCAAGGTAACGAAGCTCAGAATGTGGACATTACTGGGAAACGGATATGCTCTGAGAGGATCGGCCATTGAAGCACATGTTAGGGTTTACAATGTCTCTGATACCATGAGAGAAACGAAAAAGAAGAAGAAAGAGTGTATTAGTTTACTTAGTTTTTCAATGATGATGAATTACAGAGGCTACAGTCGATTTATATAGAAGTTTTAGAACAATCTAAATTGGCTCAAGCTTATCCATTTGACAGCTATTTACGTTGACTGGTCTTCAGGTACAGATTGACTGGGCTTCATAGTTGGGCCTTTGGATGATTGGGCTGAATTCTTCACAACTTGGCTAGGGCCCAGTGGCTGTATCGATGGATCACTTACATATTATTTGCATAATTGAAAAAAAACAAAAGAAACACTTAGCTTGGTCATAAAACTTTGGCTTTAGAAGTTGATGTAATTAGTTACCTCAGAAGACGGTAAGGATATGGAATTCGATATGATTGGTATCGATGCAGCAATCGCCAATTTTTTCCGAATGATCCTTCTAGCTGAGTTCTTTCCACCCTCTCACAACCTCTGAACCCTGATTCTTAGAATCTTTGGTTTTAGGTTTTTTCTTTTATTGCAGCTTCCTACGATGGCTATTAAAAAAGTGTTTGTAGTAAACAACACGTCGCTTGTTCAAGACAAAGTTCTTGCTCAAAGGATGGGTCTTATTCCAATTGCCGCAGATCCGAGGCTCTTCGAATACTTATCCAGTAAGAAAAAATTCAGTGGTATTTGATCCATCTCCATAAGCAAGCATATCTATGTCTAAGTTTAATTCTCTACCTCTGTGTCACAGAAAATGACCAGCCAAATGAAAAAAAAAAACACTATTGTTTTTAAACATGTGAAAATGTGCAAAAGGGGAACCACGTCTAAAAGGTAATATACATTCTTTGGCTAGCATTGGAAAGATTCCTTATTGTTAGCTCGATCTCTCATGAAAGGTGTTCCTGGATTGCGGTTTTTCTCTTTTTTCTTTTCTTGATGTTTTAACGAAGGAATTGATTTGGTTACTAACTGGAAGTGAGTTGGTTAAAGAATCGGGAGGTTAAACCTCAAAGCCAAAAACTTACACTTCGTTCAGCTGGAGCCAAGATTCCTTCCCTGAATTAGCTGATAATCCTATCACTCCGAGCTACCCTGATATATTGATAGCAAAACTCGCCCCTGTCAGGTACTGTTTCTATTTCTTAGTTGTTGAATTTCAGAGGAATTTACTTGCGATGAGAGATGAACCAAACACTTGCATCTTAACTTTATCTTCTTCTTCAGGGAAATTAAGCTCGAGGTTCATGCGGTTAAGGGCATTGGTAAAACACATGCAAAGTGGTCCCCTGTAGCGACGGCTTGGTATCGAGTGCTTCCTGATCTGGTGAGAAGCTTACCTCAAAATAAAAAAAGAGGTTTCAATTAGATGCATGTAAACTTTATGATGGGCTACTCTTGCTTTCGTTTAATTAATGCATCAATTTTTATCAAGAAATAAAACTAAACTAGGTCTGAATATTTAGGCAAACAGGTCATCGAGTTTGATTTTTATTTTGTTCCCTCCACAAAATTATAAAGATTCGTGGAAAAATTGTTTACTCAACGAATGCAAGATTTTTTTTTGCAAATTTTACTTCAGGATATGCTTAAAAACACGAAAGAAGTTCGGTGTCTTTACCAAACTTCGTAGGTAACATCCGAAGAATGAAATTCGAAATCTTTCCTATGAAAAAAACTGTACTGTTCTGAGAAATTCCTATCGCAGTTCCATCGTCTCTTTGATAACTTCCATTATGTCTCTTCCAATCAAAATATCGATATTTTCTTTGGAGATAATCAATGAAACTTTAATGTTGATCCTAGGGTTTGGGTCGGGTAACAATATAATTTATAATCGGTAAGAGGCTCGGGATATTCCTTTTGGGAGGTGGAGTTCGGGTTTGAGAAAATGGATTAGGCGCAGGAGACAAGAGCAAAGGTCGTTGTCTGGGTCAGGTCGGCTTATATAAACGATTAGGTCGAATTGTTACAAGGGATAAGAGCGGAGCTCGTTATCCGGAACAAAGTATCGAAAATAAAGCCTTTTGCCGAGGTGGCTAAGATAGAAAAAGTAGGTCGGCGAGAGGATGTGCTGAGGTGATGAGTTGAGTAGCGGTCTAGGTTGGATGTCAGCTCGTCTGTTCTTGAGATTGCCGAAGTGACTTGCTGAGTGTTTGGTGGTCGAGCTCTTTGATGTTGATTTTTCGTTGGATTCGGCTCAGGATTGATCGATCTCGGATCCCTTTTAATGGTGTCTGGATGGGGGGTACTTATAGTGCTTGATGACGGTTCAGCACATTAAATGCTCATTAATGGCTGATGACGTGGCCGGGCATGTGGGTGAAGACTTATCAAGCAAGTATTGGGACGTGGCCGAGCAGGAGGTGGCCGAGCAAGTGGCTGAAGACTTCCCAAGCAAGTATTCGGGATGTGCTTTCTGGCGAGCTGTTCGCTGGCGAGTTGCTTGCTTGTTGAGCTGGCGAGCTGCTTGCTGGGCCGAGATCGCTTTATTCTTCATGGGTTTTTGGCTCAGGCGGGCCGAACTTGTGATGGACCGGGCCCAATAAGGAAGGGCGAAGCCCATATCCAACAGTAAGCCTCCCAGACGGCGAATCGAGGTGGGCCGAGGCTCGTCGCATATTGTTGGGCCCAGCCCATTACAAGGTCGGACGCGTCTTTTGAGGAGGCTGGTGCGTGAACCGAGGCGACGCGACGTTTCGCCTTCCGAGATGGGTTAAATAAAAACTCCTCCCTTCTTCTTGTCTCTTCATATCTTTAATTTTTCTGAAAACTTCTCTTTTTCTCTTTCTACTTTCTCTTTGCTCTTTCTCTGTTTCAGTCAAAATTTCTTTCTCGAAAGAAAATCACAGATCCGGCGAAGTTCTAAACTCCCGAAGATGGTCAAAAAAATGATGGAGTTTCCCGATTACCCCGTTGATTTGAAGAAGAAGGCAGAGGCGGAGGCTTCTGCCAAAAAAGGGGTTGGTCAGACCAGCACGGCCTCTGTGGCCAAAGAGAGCATGGTGCCCACGGCGAAGACTGGCACGGCGGCTGTCGGTTCATCGGGGGTCCCTATTGACCTTGATGAGCTGCCAACCCTTCCTGAGACTTCCTCTCGTCTGGTGGTTACATGCGCTGATGACCTCGATGAGGATTCCTCCGACGAGGTCCCCCTGGCTCTCAGGAAAAGAGCCAAGCGGACCGAGCAGCTCGGCCGAGATACGGCGCTTGAGTCGCAGAAGAAGAAGACGCAGATAGGAAATCCGCCTGCTAAGGGCTCTGACGCCGAGCAGAGGAAAACAACGGGGGGCAACGCTCCTCTAACTCAGATCGCTGCTGCTAGCTGATGGCAGAAGAAGAAAACGAGGACCGAAGGTCTTCAAACCCAGGTCGCTGCCCATGGCTCGGGGCAGAAAGAGAAAAGGCCGATAGGTGAGCCTCAGGCCGGGTTTCAGTTCGCCTATCGGTATTCGAACAACGGGGCCCACATTGCAGAGGACCAGATCGCGTGCGCCGAGCTGGTTAGTAGGATAAGGGACACTCCTTGTAGTTTCCCGGCTGTTGAGGCCTTGGTGGAGACCAGAGGCTATAGAGCCTATGCTCACCACATGGTTCAGACGATGAACTCAATAAACTCTGTCGTCGCGTCGTACCACCACAGACTCCAGCGGGCTGCTGAGATTACTAACGACAAGCTGAGGCACAAGAGGTCAACGTGGGACGAGCTGGACCGTAAGCTCAGGGCTTTGAAGTAGGCTCTCGCGGTTCAAAAAAAGGAGAAGTTGTCTTTGCCAAATGGCAGCTCAAGCCCTTAAGAAAGAGCGCGGCGGTCTGAAAGAGGAGAACGTCGATCTGAAGAAGCAGCTGGTCGCGGTCCAGCGTGATCTTTCCAATGTGATTGTTACGAGAGATTCTCTGCAGTCGTCGGCAGAAAAAGAGGTAGCGCGGGCTAATGAGGAGGCGGCGCAGGCGAATGTCGAGGTAGGTTCGCGAGGAGACTGTGCAGCTGGTGCAGAAGCATGCAAGGGACGAGCTGACTGCTCAATATGCTGATCGGTTCGAGAAGATCCGCAAGCACTTGGCTTGTGAGAAGGAGGCTACCGATGTGGCCCTCCTGGTCTGTCAGGCTAAGGGCACCCTGGCCTTCCTTAAGGTCACGGAAGAAGAGTACGGGGTGGCCGTCCCTAACGAGCTGCTTGCGAAAGTGGCGAGCGACTTGGCTGGCTACGAAGCCAAGTACTACGCGCTTGAGGCCGTTGAACTTGGTGACGCCGACCTCCAAGTGATCGTTCAAGAGGCTTCGGCTGAGGAGAATTTTGGCCTCGACGAATTTGAGTCGAACGTCGGTTCCGTCACCCCGGCTGCTGCTGTAGAAATGCGATCTCCGCAGCCCGGCTCTGATGCTGCGGCCAAGTCCGCCGCCCCGGTTTTGAGGCCGCTGTTCAGCCTTGTCAGGAGTCCGCCTCCCAGGTCAGGCCTAACGCTCCAGTCGATCCTCCGGCCGAACTAGCCGCTACAACCGGAACCATTCCTGGGGCCAAGGCTTCTGATGTGCCTGAGACCGTTCCTCCGATCGAGACCCCGGCTGCCGAGGTCCCTGCTCCAAAGGACCTAGCTCCTCTGGATGAGACTCCTTCTCCAACTGAGCCTGTGACTGGGACCGTTCCTTCGACCGACCCTGCTTTCGTGAACCCGACTGCTTCCGAAGTCGATCCTCCTGCCTCTTAGGGCGTTTCTTCCTTTTTTCTTTCTTTTGATGTCTTGTTTCTTTGTATTTTTTTTTTTTTGTCTCTGATGCGATGTAACTGCTCCTCGAGCCTCCTTTTATAAATGAAACATCGCTCTTCGAGCCACCGCGTCTGGTTTTCTTTTGCTTTGTTGATTTTTTTTTGTTTGTGTGATCTTCTAAGTGTTTTGAGGTCGTCTTTGTTTTGGAGTTCGGCTTCTTTTGCGAGCGTATGACCTCGGCTTTCTGTGCGAACGTTTAGATTGCGGGCTTCGTTTTGACTATAGCTCACACCCTAGTATGCGAGAGGAGCTCGACTTAATATACTTGGGCCGAGGTCGTGGAGTTCTTTTTGAATGTTTAGAGTTCAGGCTTCGTTTTGACTCTAGCTCGCACCCAAGTTTGCGAGAGGAGCTCGGCTTATTTATGCTTGGGCCGAGGTCGTGGAGTTCTTTTTGAACGTTTAGAGTTCATGCTTCGTTTTGACTCTAGCTCGCACCCAAGTTTGCGAGAGGAGCTCGGCTTATTTATGCTTGGGCCGAGGTTATGGAGTTCTTTTTGAACGTTTCGAGTTCGATTTTCTTTTAACTCTAGCTCGTCCAAGGTGTGCGAACGTTTAGAGTTTGGCTTATTATGCTTGGAGCGAGATCGAAGAGTCAGGCGGGAGCTTGTTATCCCGGCTTAAGCTGCGAACACGTCAGTCTGACTTACATTGATTCTAACTCATGTCCAAACGCTCGAGGCAAGCTCGGCTTACGCTTGGGGGTGAGATCGGAGAATCTTTTTGATTCTAGCTCATACTCAAGTGTGCGAGGTGCACTCAGCTTACTTTATGCTTGAGCAGAGGTTGTCGAATCTTTGCGATTCTAACTCATACCCAAGTGTGAGTAGCGAACTCGACTTACCTTTTGCTTGGGCAGAGATCGAGGAATCTTTTGGGTCGTCTAGTCGAGGATTTTTCAGGTCTCCGATTTAGCGACGCATGTGATTCTAACTCATGTCCAAGCGTCCGAGGCTAGCTCGGTCTACGCTTGGGGGTGAGATCGGAGAATCTTTTTGATTATAGCTCATACTTAAGTGTGCGAGGTGTGCTCGGCTTATTTTTTGCTTGAGCAGATGTCGGAGAATCTTGTGACTCTAGCTCATACTCAAGTGTGTGAGGAGCGCTCGGCTTACTTTTTGCTTGAGCAGAGGTCGTGGAGTTCTTTCTTCGGACTCTAGCTCGTACCCAAGCGTGCGAGGAGCTCGACTTATTTTGCTTGGGTAGAGATCGGAGAATCCATTGATTCTAGCTCGTACTCAAGTTCGCGAGACGAGCTCGGCTTACTATGCTTGAGCAGAGATCGTCGAATCTTTTTTTTTTTTTTTAACGTGGCACAAGAGACAAGAACGAAACTCGTTGTCTGGGCCAGGTTGTAGCACTTTTAAAAGAGATTCGAGATAAGTAATAATTTTTTAATTTTTTTTTTTTTTGCTTACCGGGCTTTCGAATCCAATGGGCCAGAAGAGTTCGGTGGCCTCGGAGGTCGTTGGGCCTGGAGTTTGATTCCTTTAGCTTCTCAACATGGGCCGGGCCAGAGCTTGTCATGTTTGGCAAGCATGTTGGGCCGTTGGGCCCGTAACTGTTGATCGCGTCTTTTGAGGTAGCAGACTCTGGGATCGAGGCGACGCTCCGTTCTCCGATCTGCCCCCATAAGACTGATTACCTTCATTTTTTGTTTATCTTTTCTTTCTCTGAATTTTCAGAGGATAAATCTCTCTCCTTCTCTCTCTTTCTTTTATTCCTTCACTTCGATTTTCCGATTTGCTTTTTCTATCTGCTCTCCTTCGTCGTCGAGCTATGTCTTCGAACGCTTCGTGGCCCGATGCCCTGAACTACGCGAATTCTGGGTCGTCGGACTCTTCGGTTCGCAACCGACATAAATCGTCGTCCTCTGAGACGAATTCTGGGGAAGTGGAGGATCTTCGGATGCGCCAAGACCTTCGGGATGGCGGTACCCAGGGCGGGTCTCGGACTCCAAGTGTCTTTCCGGTGCCGGGCTACCAAAAGATCTCCAGCGCCGCGCCTCTGGCGGTCAATCGAGCTGATAGCGGTGGCTCCGCTGGTGCCGAGGGTGGAGACGAGCCAGAGATCGACTGCGCCCATACCCTCTCTACTGAGGATTTAGTGCAGGACATGCTCTCCTCTCGAGGTTTGAGTGGACAAGTACTCGAGATTCCCAGTTCCTCCCAGCGGCCTTGGACGCCTCCTCTTGTGGTTCCCTCTTCCTCGGCTCCTTATAGACTACTGCGCTTGTAGGGATATCTCGATCTCCCAACTCACACATGTCGCGATTCGTTTTATTGTGGCGATCTTGACTCTTGCTGCCGAGGTGGGCCTGGATGTGGACGTTAGGTCGTTCGAAAGGATGCCTATCATTAAGAAGCATCCAGACAACTTAGGTCGATACTACGTCTCCCCGAAGCTCGGGTTCAACTTTCTAGGGATAAAAGCAAGGTCTTCGACTGAGAGGCGAAGTACTTCTTCGTCAATATAAACAAAGACTCTGTGTCTTGTCCTGATGCGAGCTTCGGTATCGAGTGGAACGTTAATATGGGTAAGTCATTCATCCCTCTCTTTTGTATATTCTTATGTCTTTGGGGGTTATCCGGATTGTACCCTAAATCCTTGTCTCTTGCAGATCCTCCTCATGTCGGCAAGGTTGCTCCGAAGGAATTCGTCGATCTGGTGAGAAGAATCTGTAGCTTAGGGGAACAACATGAGTGGCCCGAGTTCCTTGGGGGAAGGATTCAGAGGAGCCTTACAAGGATTCTTCCAGGTCAGTACGATCTTGTTCTCCCCCCTCTGCAGCTCAGAATACCTCCCGAGGTCAAGCCCAGAAAACGGAAGAAGAAAACCAAGCAGCCGGGGGTGAGCAAGAAGAAGGGAGGTGAGGCTTCCGGGGTTCGCAAGGTGAAGCCCTCGGCTATGGGCACCTCGACTCGGCGGGAGGGGGTAAACGTGGAGACCCCTACGAAGAAGAGGAAGAGGCTAGTAGATCCATCTCGACTGGTCGGTCAGTCCGAGGTCGTCGGGAGGCAAAAGAAAGCGAGGACGGGCAGTCCTCCTGCTCAGGTCGTTGGCTCCGAATGGAGGATTGTCGAGGAGACCCCGAAGTCAGTGAGCATAAGGCTAATCGAGCCACCTCTTCAGGTCGGCTATCCCGAGGATGTCGAACATACGAGGGATACGCCGATCAGGGCAGTCGGGTCGCCTATTCGGATCGGGCGGTTTGAGGTCGCAGTTGGTTCTGACTTGGGGGCAACTGAAGAAAACCCTTGTACCGACGTCGTCGAAGCTGCTTCTGGCCGAGAGGAGACAGTCAGATGAAGCCGAGATCGGGTACAAATTTGTCTTCAGCTGCGAGGGCGAGACCCGTTTTACGGATGACGCGGTCTCATGCGTCGCCCTCCTCAGCGAGGTCAATAGTTCCAAGTATGATCTCCCTCCTGCCGATCTGCTCATCGCAGACAAAGATTACCGAGTCTTGGCCCGCTCCATGATCGTAGTAAGTGTCTTCATGCTTTCATCCTTTGGTTTAGATCGTCCTACACTCCTGGTTCGTTTTTTTTCTCATGCCTTGCTTCGAGCAGGTGGTGAGCTCGGCCAACTCCCTTGTTTCCCGCGAAATGCCAGCTGGGCTTCAAAGGTACTCGCCAGGGAATCCTTTTCAAGAAGAGGATGGAAATGGAGAAGGAAGCGGCGGCCGCAGCGGCTAAGAGGTGCAAAGAGCTGGAGAAGGAGAACGGAGATCTGAAGAAGGAGCTAGCTGGGGTCAAGATCCGAGAAAGACGAAGTGGTTGCCAAGTACAAGGATCGATTTGGGAAGGTCCGTAAGTACGTCGAGGAGTTGGAGAAGGCACAGCCGGTGGCTCTGAAGCTTTAGCAAACACGGGAACTTTGTGGTGCTTAAAGGCTGCGAAGGATAATTACGGGGTGGTTATTCCTGTCGAGCTGCTTAAGCATGTGGAGAATGACAAAGCCGCCTATAGGGCTGAGTACGAAGGGCTTCCTTTCAGCGACCTTCGTGACGCAGACTTTCGCGTGACTCCTCTTGGATCTCCTAGCGCGGTTGAAGGCGACGAAGAAGAGCCTATTGTCCCGAACGAGCCCGATCCTGCTGCGGAGTTCAATGAGCCCACTGATGCTCAATAGACCGCTCTTCTTCCTCTTTTTTGTTGTTGTTGTTTTTTTTGTTTTTTTTTTGTTGATGTAAAGAATTCTCCGATGTATAAATGAAAGAAGTTTCTCGACCTTTACGCTGTTGCTGTCTCCTTTCTTTATCGTACCTTGATCTTTGTTCTTACGACATCTTCCAAACGCTTGGTGCGAACTTGACAGTCCGGCTTTTTGTGCGAACTAGAGTTCGACTTTCTGACTCTGCTCGGGCTCGGGAGTTTAAAGAAAACGATCTCGTGGAGTTTTTTTTTTTTTTTTTGAAAAACAGTTGTGCTTTTTTACGGGCTGCCTACGTACCCTCCACTGGGATCAAGCCAATTCGTAGTTCGTACATTTTGTTTTGTTAACGTCGTCACTAGTAATACCCTTTTAAGCTATTTGCGTTCCACGATCTTGGGACGGCGACCCCTTCCATAGTCAAGAGCTGGTAAACGCTGGGCTTGATTACCTCCACGACCTGGTAAGGACCCTCCCAATTTGCTCCGAGCTTAGCGGCCCTATACTCCGCGGTGTTCTCGTAGACTTTTCTGAGGACGAGGTCGCCTTCTTCGAATCGTCTGTTTTGGAGCTTCTTGTTGTAGTACTTCGAGATCGTTTGATGATAGTTCTGGATCCAGAGCAGTGCCCGATCTCTTTCTTCTTCGATGGTGTCGACGTTATCAAGGAGCATCACGTTATTCAGTTCAGGGTCTTGAGCCATCATGGTCCAGCGGAGGCTGCCGACGCTGACCTCGGCAGGTGCCATAGCTTCGATGCCGTGGGAGAGTGAGAACGGCGTTCCTCCCGTTGCCCGATGTGGTGTCGTTCGATGTCACCATAGTACGCCGTCAAGCCCTAGCACCCTTCTTCCTTTCATGACGTTTCTTCAGGCCGTCGAGGATGATTTGTTGGTTCCTTCGGCCTGCCCATTCCCTTGTGGGTGCCTCGGGGTCGACTTGTTTAGCTTGATCCTCCACTTTGCGTAGAAATCTTTAAATAGGCCCGAGGTGAACTGGGTCCTGTTGTCGGTGACGATCTCGTAAGGAAGGTCGTGGCGACAGATGATGTATTCCCAAACGAAGCTTCGAACGTCCTCGGTATGTATTTCGTCATATGCCTGGGCTTCGACCCATTTAGTGAAGTAATCTGTCATTATTAACATAAAGCGTCTTTGTTTTGACTTTGGCAATGGTCCCGCGATGTCCATCGCCCATCGCATGAACGGATATGGCGCGACTGCGGTAGACAATGGTTCCGTCGAGGAAAGGATCATTGGGCCCTGCCGTTGGCACTTCTCGCACCGAGCAGTGTATTTGGCGCAGTCTGCCTCCATGGTCGGCCAGTAGTAATCGAGCTTCCTAACCTTGAGGGCAAGAGCTCGACCTCCGGAGTGGTTTCCTCCGGCTCCTTCATGTGTCTCGACCATCACTCTTGTCACCTCGGCTACGGCGATACAGCTCAAGAGCGCTTCCGACGCACTCCATCTGCAGAGGTTCCCTTCTAGGATAGCGTACTGCGAGCATCGTGATTTGAGACGCCGAGCTTCCCATTTGTATGTCGGTAGGTCCCCATCTGCGATGTATGCAATGATTTCTTGTCGCTAGTCTGTCGAGCTAGCTGCTGGTTCTAGCTGGGTCATTTGGCTCGTCTTCAGTCGGTTCACCATCTGCGATCTCACTGATCTGGCACACTTCTCAGGGTAGCTCGATGCTCGGAGTTTCGATCGTCTCGACGGGTATAACTTGCCTTAGCGTCGGGTCCGATGTCGCAGCCAGTGCGGCAAGGGCATCGGCGTTGACGTTGTCGCCGCGCGGAATCTTTGTAAGTTCGAAGGAGTCGAAGTCTTTTGTCAATTTTCGGACTACCTTTAAGTATGCATCCATTCACTCGTCCTTTGCCTTGTAGTCTCCGCTGAATTGGTTTGCGACGAGCTGGGAGTCGTAGTAAGCGTGGATCCTTTTAGCTCCGATCTCCCGAGTTACCCTTAGCCCGGCTATGAGGGCTTCGTATTCGGCCTCGTTGTTGGAGGCTTTGAAGTTGAGGCGAAAGGATTGTTCTAGGACTTTGCCAGCTGGTGACTCTATCCGGATGCCGATTCCCGACCTGTGGTGAGAGGAAGAGCCATTGACGTATAATGACCACGCGTCTGCTGCCGAGGTGGCATCCGCTGGTTCTGGTGGAAGCTCTGTCATGAAATTGGCCGAGACTTGGGACTTCGCGCTTGTCCGATTTCTGTACTCGATGTCGTACTCACTCAGCTCAACGGCCCACTTTGCCATCCTTCCCGACTGGCTGGGACTGTGAAGGATCGTGCGAAGTGGCTGAGTAGTCATTATGGCGATAGTGTGCGAGTGGAAGTACGGCCGTAACTTTCTTGTCGAGGTCACGACAGCCAGGGCGAGCTTCTCGATTGATGAGTACCGCGTCTCAGCACCGTCGAGGGATTTGTTTATGTAGAAGATCGGCTTCTGCTCGCCTCGGTCTTCTTGGACTAGGACGCTACTGACTGCCGAGCTGGAGACGGAGGCGTAGAGATATAGCGTCTCCCTTTCTTCGGGCTTAGATAAGATAGGCGGCGTGGTCAGATACTCCTTGAGCTGTCTGAACACCTCCTCGCACTTATCGTCCCACTCGAACTGCTTGTTACCTTGGAGGAACTGATAAAATGGGAGGCATTTATCACTCGACCTCGAGATGAACCGGTTCAGCGCGGCTATCCTTCCTGTGAGTCTTTGGATTTCACGGGTGTTCTTCGGTGCTGGCAGCCCGGCGATAGCCGCGATTTGTTTTGGGTTGGCCTCGATGCCTCTCTGGGTGAAGACGTAGCCCATGAACTCGCCGGATGTTACTCCGGGTTTGGTTTCATGCCGAACTGGTTCAAGATATCGAAGCATGTTCTCAGATGGGCGAGGTGGTCTCTCGCGGTGAGCAACTTGAAGAGCATGTCGTCTATGTATACTTTCATCGTGTCGCCGATCTGCTCGCGGAACATCTTGTTGACCAGTCTCTGGTACGTCTTCAGTCCGAAGGGCATCACCTTATAACAATACTTTCCCCGGTCCGTTATAAACACAGTCTTTTCGCGGTCGTCGGGGTGCATCATGATCTGATTATACCCCGAGAAAGCGTCCATAAAAGACAGGAGTTCGTGGCCGGCTGTTGCTTCGACGACGCGGTCTATGTGTGGCAGAGGGAAGCTGTCTTTGGGACAAGCTTTGTTGAGGTCGGTAAAGTCTACGCATACCCTCCATTTGTCGCTCTTCTTCTTGACCACCACGGGGTTCGCCAGCCATTCCGGGTATTTAACCTCGGCAATTGATCCTGTTTGCAGCAAGAGCTTGACCACGCTGTTAACGGCCTGTGCTCTTTTGTGGCCGAGCTTCCGTCTCTTATGCTTGTGTGGTTTGTACGTCGGGTCGATGTTTAGCTTATGGCACGCGATTTTCGGGTCGATTCCCTTTATATCCTCCGGGGACCAGGCGAAAGTGGTGACGTTTTCGTTGAGGAGGCTTATGAGTTCGCTCCTGGTGCGCTCGTCCAGGTCGACACCTATCCCAACACATTTACCTAAATTCTCACCGTCTAAGGCTTCCATCGTGACAAGGTCGCGTTTTGGCTCGGCTCTCTCTTCTTCGCCCAAGGTGTGGATATGTAAATTCGCCTTGCGCTGCTTTATCTCGGTAACGAAGCAGGTCCGAGCAACTCGCTGGTTACCCCGGATTGTGAACACTCCGACCGGTGTTGGGAACTTGATGCACTGATGGTACGTCGAAGGAATCGCCCTTAGCGAGTGGATCCACGGCGTCCCCATTATGACGTTATACACAGTCGGCCCGTCGATTACGACAAATTTGAAGAGCTTTGTCATCCCGCCGACGTTCACGTTCAGCTTGATGGTTCTGACGGACATGGTCGTCTCACCGTCGAAACCAGTAAGAGGTCGGACGCTCGTTTTAATCCGATCCTCACCGATATCCATCTTCCGCAAGGTCTCCTGTAATATCAGATCCACCGAGCTTCCGGTGTCAACCAATATCCTTGTGACCTCGCAGTCTTCAATTACCAGCTCGACTACCAAAGGGTCGTTGTGTGGGTTGTCGAGCCCCCTAGTGTCAAGCTCGCTGAATGTGATCGGGACATCCATTCCGGTGAAATCTGAGGAATCGTGAGCGATGTCGACCTCCCTCAGGCACCGCTTGGCAGATCGGACAGAGTTACTCCCGGTCTGGATCCCTCTCATGATCATGTTGATCCTTCTCTTCGCTTGGGGGGCGCTCGACTCAGGTCGGTCTTGGTCGTCACGCTTCGGTGGTTGGACGTCGGACCCGACCTGTCCAGGCAACTGTCCTTTGCCTTTGTTCGGACCGTTAGGGTCATTGGTTATATCCCCCTTCCAATACATGGCGAGGAAGAACTCCTGCGATTGTCGGCACGTGGCGTCAGAGTGGCCACGTCGCCCCTGGAAATTACAGTACAGACTTCCATCGTAGGGCGGGAGGGGTGGCAGCTCATCCTTTTGGTCGCAATCTGATTTTACGACCCTCGGAACGTAACTCTGCTTCGCGTCCCTCGGATCATAGCTCTGCCTCACGTTCCTCGACTGGTCGTTTCGGTTGTACTTGTTCCAGTCTCTTTGGGATGGTTGCGCATTTCCGACATGGTACGTTGCTCCAGCGTTCTTCTAGGGTTCTTTCTCGTAGTGCCTCCGCGGCTCGTAATACTCCTCGCGGGGCTTTTCTTTCGGAAGTTGGGCCTTAGCCGGCGGTGCGTTCTTCTTTGTCAGGGTGGCCCGATCTTCTTCCACGTCGATGTACCGGGTCGCCCGGTGTATCGCATCTCCCAAGGTCGGAGGTTCGTTGATGATCAGATCCTCCCAAAACTTGGATTCGTACCAGAGGGCGTGCTTCAAGGCGGTGAGAGCTACCTCGTCAGCCACCTCCACCTTGGATACGACTGCTTTGAATCGCTTCATGAAGGCGCGCAGTGACTCCTTCCTTTCTTGCGATAGCGTCCACATATCGACACTCGAGGTCCCCTTGTGGATGTACATCGAGTAATGTTTCAAGAAGGCCGTGGAGAGTTCGTGGAAACTGCTTATGGAATTGGCTTCCAGGCGTGAAAACCAATTCAGCGCGGCGCCGCCCAAATGTTCCACGAACAATTGGCAAGTTCCGACCTCACGCTCTCCCGTGGCGAAATGAGCTCTTCTCAAGGCGATGCTGAAGGTGGTCAGATGCTGATGAGGACATCGAACCACCAAGTCAAATCATTCAAGCACCACTCGTCTGGAAAAGAGGTTCAACATGTTTGGAAAAGAGCGGACCAATGACAAGAACTAGGAGCAAGAGTCTGGAAAAGAGGTTCAACATGTTTATGAAGCAGCTGGATCATGAAGGACTGATCAGGCTTGATCAGTTTGAAGATGTGCACCTAAACCCGTTAGAGAGCTCCGATTTGAAGCAAATGTTCAATCAAGTGTCGCTTTCAGCTCACAGTACTTCAGGAAACGAACCACATATGGATGCAAAGATCTTTGAGTCTCGTTTCCAAAACATCCAAGATCACCCCAGTCAGCCTAGGCAGTCGCTCAGTAACGGCCCAACAGTGAAGACGTATCCGATGGACCCAATCATAGCCGAAAATGTCATATGGGATATGTTGAAGCCCAAACATGAAGCCCACCTCAGCATGGTTTCTCTGAGATTGGGAGACACCTAGGAAGCTTCTAGAAGATGGATTGTCTTAGATTCAAATCATAATAAGTGGAACTTAAAGTAGAGTCAAGACCTTCCTTAAAATCCTCCAAAGGGGAGCCTTTAGGCTCATTTGAATTTTCTTGAGTTTTGTGTGTTTTCTTTTCCAGGATTTGTGTGTTTTTCTTTTGTTTTCTTTTGCAGGTTTTATGTGTTTTTGTCTCTTTGTTTTAGTTGAGAACTTGGCTATATAATGCCATGCTTGTAGTTCTTGTTTTTCACCTTTGATTAATAAAGCTTAAGTTTGTTTTGGTTATTCCAAAAACTCTTTCTCTCTTGACTCGTGAGCTAAGTCCGAGCTTGGGGAACCCCCCTTAGAAGTATCAATAAACTTTCACATCTATTGTGGTTCTAATTAATCAATCCATTTCGCTTCCATCTTATCTCGTACTAAACAAGTAGTGACCTTAGTCCAATTGTTTAGTACAAGCCTTGTTACAACAGCTTCGAGCTTGTTCCAGCGACCTCAGGCTTGTATCATTTTTGGTATCAGAGCTGAAGTTCCTGAACTACAAAGTTGTGTTGTTTTAGTTCTTGTTTCTTTAGTTCTTATTTTTATTCTTGCATTTTTTTTTCTTCGTATTCTTCCTTTCAAAAAAAAAAAAAAAAAAATTCATCGTTTGCATTTGTTTTTTATTTTGTTTGAAATTATTGTTAACATTATTTCAGTGTCATAAACTAAAAACGAAAATATAAGAATGTACTTGCACTTTCTAAATTTATTTAGATAATTGTAGTATTTAGGATTGAGTTTTAAATTCGGTTTTATTGTTAGTTAAATCATTACTTGTTTTGGCTTAATCTTTGTTACCGTTTAAAAGAAGTTTGATACTTTTGTATTTACTCCTTTTAGGTAACATGGGAGATCGACCTGTAGACGATAATACAGTCGTGATGCAGATGTTGCAAGCCATTCAACAACAACTACAAACAATGGACCAAAGGTTGGGACAAGTCGAACAACCTCGAGCTAACAACCAAGCTAGACAACACCTTGGACCACACGCTAATGGTGAAGGTTTACACCATGACCACGAGGCAGAAGGAGACCCACAACAGCCTCCTAGGAGGAGGAGAGGTCAAAGAAATCCGGTCGAAGAAGATGAAGAAGACGACTATCCGAGGCAAAGGACCATGGACATGAAGCTCAAAGCCCCTACCTTTGCGGGACGTGTCGACCCCGAAGCATACTTGGAATGGGAGCAAAGAATGGAGCACATTTTTACCTACTACGACTACAACGAGCAAAAGAGGGTAGCCCTAGCTGTAGCTCAACTCACGGATCACGCCCTTTCTTGGTGGGATCGTGAGGTTTCCGATCGAAGGAGGAGTCAAACACCTCAAGTAGGTACTTGGAGAGAGATAAGGCAACTTATGAAGGCAAGATACGTGCCCGCCTACTATCACCGAGACCTTCAAAAGAAGTTCCGGAAGCTCACACAAGGAACTAGGAGTGTGGAAGAGTATTTTGAAGAATTTGAGCACCTAAGAAACCGTCTAGAGCTTGATGAGGATGCTGAAACCCTCATGTCTCAGTTCTTAGATAGGTTGAACGAGAAGCTAAGCCATAAAGTGGAAAGACTTCCCTACCACGACTTGAAGGACATTTTGCACCACGCCATTAAAGCGGAACAACAGCTCAAGAAGAAGTCTACTACCACCAGCCAGGCTAGGAGTAACCAACCTTGGGATCCGACTCGCTCTAAGCAACCATCTTTCCAACCCTTTCAACCTAAGCCCGCCGATAAAGGCAAAACCATAGCCCTCGACTCAGGGTTCAAACCTAAGGCACCTGAGCCTATACAAGGTAAGTCTTCTAACCCTAGCACTTCAAGAGCACGTGACATTACTTGTTTTAGGTGTCAAGGCAGGGGACACATGGCTAGAGAATGCCCGAATCAACGATTGATGATCATCACGGCCGTGGGTGATTACGAGTCTCAAGATGAGGACGATGTTGAAATGATAGAGCTAGAACTAGATTGTGAACCAGAGTATGGAGAGTCTCTTGTCATAAGGCGTGCCTTGAACCTCACGGTTCATCCTGATGATGCGGCCCAAAGAGAGAACATCTTCCATACTAGATGTGCCGTCCGAAACAAGGTATGTAACCTTATTATCGATGGAGGTTCGTGTACCAATGTTAAAAGAAATAAATAAACATATTTTCTTCAACTTATTCTCTTGAACTAAGTTCCCAGAAACAAGTTTCTCTTAAAGTCTTTCTCAAAAACGTACAACCTGCAAGCTGAGAATTGTGGTTGTGAGAATCAGTTCTCACAATTTGGCGCCGTCTGTGGGGATGAGCAAAACAATTTCCTTCTTGTAACCTGCGAAATCGATCATTCGAAAGAGGATAATGTCAAACACTACAAGTGCAACAGTCGCGGCTTCATCAGGAGCTATGAATACCTCCATTCCGCCATCCCAGCCTGAGATCATCGCTCCGGCAGGCTCAGACATGACAACAGTCGATCTGACACCCGTCTCAGAAGCGAATATCACGGCTGGGAGAAATGAAACTGTTGATCCTTCGGGACCTACAGCCTCAAACCAACAGGCTCCGGATCAAAGAGCTGAGATCCGGAACTTGGTGTCAATTCTCCTGGAACAGAATTACCTGATGGCGGCTCGACAGGACGATCTCGAGAGAGCAGCTCGAGCAAGCGCAAACGTACGATCTGCTCTACCTCCTGGAGATAGGGGGAATAAGATTTTCACCTATGCCAGCAACGAGGTTGAATTTCTTCGGTATCGGTACCCTGACTGGCGGAGTTGCCGGTTTGACCACGAACTCGCAGTTGAGCTCGGTAATCTCGAATCCCATCTTCACACTTGCTACGGCTCAAACCGTAGAGGGAGCGGCTCCTCTAGGCGGAACCCATCTAAGAATTGGTCGGACCTCAGACCGACATACTCATCAGGATCATACTGGGCACACTAACGAAGGTGGCATTCAGGATGGTCCCGAGGGTGAAGTGCAAGCTGGAGATGAGGGCACAAACCCCGTCCAAAACGAGGAGGGGCTTATGCTTCAACCTCAATACAATTACGAGAATGGTTCACGTTCCGGCAGTATGCCCGAATTTGAGTCAATCAAGAAGTACTACGAGGACACGAGTACGGAGCTTCAGCGAATGAGATCCCAGGTCCACACCGCTCTGAGCTCAGCACCCGAAATTGACCGGGTGATTGAGGAGGTCAATTAGTCCCCGTTAACCTCACGGAGTGCGAGTCCCTAGCTCGGAGATGTCGGAAACATCCAATTTCCCGATATAACGGAGAAACAGATCCCAAGGCGTTCATGAGAAGCTTCAAGTTCGCTTTCTCGAGGGTACGGCTACCCGAGGGAGACTTCGAGGCAGCACGCTGCCGGTTCACCTCCCTGGAGCCGAATTCCATTGATAATTTTACCCTGCTTCAAGCAGCATTCTTGAAGCTATATTCGGTGTTTATCCAGATCGAAATCTCTGAGGCGGATTTGTGGGTACTCACCCAAAAACCAGGTGACTCGTTGAGGAAGTACATTGACAGTTTTAAGGCCGTTAAGGCAAAGATTGCCAATTTACATAACCCAACAGCCGTGAAAGCTCTTCAAAATGGATTGTTAAAATCCTCAAAGTTCTTTGAGGAGCGCACAGTCCGGGAGCCGGTGTCACTAGATGATGCGCTGCATCGTGCCTCGCGTTGGATTATTCTCGAGGAGGCAGGTGCAGCTCAATCAAAACAGTAGGCACCCGCAGCCTCGAGTAAGCAAACTCAAGCATCAAACTCCCAAGGACTTAAAAATTTTGGGAGAAAGGAAGAAATAGATCAATAACAAGGTCAGGGACTACATTCCTACTCAGTAGGAAGCCCACCTCATAACAAATTCAAGCCGTATGACCCCAACAAGTGGTGAGATTTTCATAAAATCAAGGGTCATTCGACTGAGGAGTGCTACGAGGTGAAGAAGCAGCTCGCTGCAAAATTTGCAGCAGAGAGCTAGGGAATGTCGAGCTGGAGAAACCTCCTCCGAGGAGGAACTATTAGCCAGCTCGAGATGGAGAAAGGTGAGATCGCCCATTTGAGGATGATCGTAAGCGAGAACGCTCGTCCGAGGATGCAACGAGGCGAGAGCGCCCTGAGGACAGGGAGGCAGATCTACCTCCTGCTAGCACGAAGAAAAGAATTGATTTCATTCATGGAGGATCCCAGTTATGTCGTAACTCTGTGAATTTGATCAAGAAACATCAGCGGAGGGTAAACACAGACATACGGGACAAAATCTCGTTCAAAAGGCCTGACACGCAAATCTCATTCTAGCAGAGCGAGGCCGTTGAGCTGGATTCTCCACATGACGATGCTCTCCTAATCATGCTGGAAGTGGGTGGATGCGAGCTCACCAAGATGCTCGTTGACACTAGGAGCTCCGTAGAACTCATCCTCCTAAGTGTTCTGAGGAAAATGGGCATACCAGATCACGAAATCGAGGGGGATGAGGTGGTATTAACCGGCTTTTCCGGGGAAACCACGTTATCTCTCGGAACAGTAAGACTCCCTGTAATAGCAGCTGGAGTAAGGAGGATGGTTGAATTCACAGTGATAGACAGGCTCGCCCCATTTAACGCGATCCTTGGCAGAACCTGGATACACTCAATGAGGGATGTGTCTTCAACCTACCACCAGTGCATAAAAATCCCAACCCAGCATGGAGTTGCAACGGTGGAAGGGAGTAAGAAGGCATCCATAATATGCTATATGGGAGGTTCCCGCATAGCGAAGGAAAGCACCCTATAGCAATTACAGCTCAAGGATGAGCTCGCAGATCACCTGGCCAAAAAGAAGAGTGGTCCGGGCTCCATCGGACCTCGCAAGGACTTTATCGAGAAAGTCGTGGTCAACGAGTCTCATCCTAAGCTGAAGGTAGGAATTGGATCTGAGCTCTTCAGAGCTCAGAAGGACCAATTAGTAACCTTCCTTAAAGAAAACATTGGTTCATTTGCATGGACAACAGTTGATATGCCTGGGATCGATCTGAGCGTCATCTCGCACGAGCTCAATGTCGATCCAACTCACAAGCCAGTACGCCAAAAGCGTCAAAAGTTCGGACCTGACAAGACTGAGGCTGTTAATAGCGAGGTCACCAGGCTGCTAAGCGTTGGCTTCATCAAGGAAGTTAAGTATCCCGACTGGCTGGCAAATCCAGTCGTGGTGAAAAAGAAAAATGGCACATGGCGAGTGTGTGTGGACTTTACAGATTTAAATAAGGCATGCCCTAAGGACAGCTTTCCACTACCTCACATTGACCGATTAGTGGAGGCTACTGCAGGAGATCAACTCTTCAGCTTCATGGATGCGTTCTCAGGGTATAATCAAATACAAATGAACCCTGAGGACCAGGATAAGACGTCCTTTATCACGGAACGAGGAACGTACTACTATAAATTGATGCCATTCGGCCTCAAGAACGCAGGAGCGACCTAACAAAGACTTATGAACAGCATGTTTGCCAGCCTCCTGGGCAAGTCAATGGAGGTCTACATTGATGACATGTTGGTCAAGTCTTTGAAAGAAGAACATCACATAAGTCAACTAGGGGAATGTTTCGCCCTGCTGAATAAGTATGGGATGAAGCTGAATCCTTCAAAGTGTACCTTTGGAGTTGCTTCGGGTGAATTTCTAGGTTACATAGTAACTCAAAGAGGAATATAAGCGAATCCTAAGCAAATTAGCACGTTCTTGGAAATGCAATCTTCGAGCTCAGTTAAAGAGGTGCAAAGGCTGACATGTCGCATTGCGGCCCTAAATCGGTTTATTTCCAGGTCAATCGACAAGTATCTCCCCTTTTATCAATTGTTAAAGGGGAACAAGAAATTCATTTGGGATGACAAGTGTGAGGAAGCCTTTAGACAGCTAAAGGCATACCTCCCCGAGCCTCCCATTCTTTCAAAGCCAATCGAGGGAGAGCCCCTCTACTTGTACGTGGCAATCTCCGAGGCCGCAGTAAGTGGCGTCCTCGTGAGAGAGGAGCGAGCTGAGCAGATACCAATTTACTACATGAGCAAGTACATGGTGGATGCGGAGCATTGGGCGCTACGGTTCTCCGAAGTTTCTAACTCCCAAAATGCGACCAACCCATCCCAAACTTTTGGGTTGAACCACCCTGGCATCGCCTTCGCCGAGTTTTTTTTCCACTTCGCCTTCCACCGGCCGACCTGGTCACCTAGACGTTTAATCCCCTTCTTCTCGAACTCGGTCCGGACGAGTTCAGTAATCCCGATGTCCCAGTTATACTTTTGCTGATAAAAATTGAAATTTAAGTTAGTATAATAATACAATAATTAATTAAAATTTTAATTTAATAAACAATTACCGCAAATGTGTAAAACCATCGGTCCGCGGTCGATACTGGGACAGACGTCCAGTTCGGATGCACTTGCTTGAAATCCCGCTCGATGATCTTCCGTACCGTCTTCCCTACGGTTTTATCGTCGTTAAACATGAGGAAAAATATTTATAAATTTTTTTAACATGAACATATTATCATAATAAAATAATTATGAAACCGATGATTATTTAACTTACCATTCGGTCCCTTTAGGCCGTAGAAGGTCTAGCTTCTTCAATCCTTCACGTCCCGGACTAAGAAGAAGCTGCGTCAATGTCATCTGATTAATATCCCCTTCGTTCGCCTCTTCCTCATCTTGGTTCGCCTTCGCATTTTGAGGTGGGGGCATCGTCTCTAGAATCGTCTCGGGAATCGTCCCAGGAGAGAACAACGGCAGAGACGTCCGCTGAGTAGAACTCTGTCCACGTCTCGGTGTCGGTAAGGATAAACTGCCGAGTACCTTGTATAGTCATTACAGCGGTCTGACATCTGCAATATATATATGAACAAACATTATAACAAACTATGGCATTTGATAATCTCTAATGTATATATAACAAGCCTAAAACAAATTATGGGAAGCCTAAAACTAATCCTAACCATTCTAATACATTAAATAAAATTAAAATTAATAATCAAAGCATTAAAAATTTAAAGAAATGAATACATACCTTAATTAGGCGTTTTAGAGAGAGAAGTAGTAGAAAGATGGAGATGATATGAGCAAATGACACTCCAAATCTCGTTTCCTATATATATTTTTTGTTGGCGTCGCAATTTGGTCGCAATTACGTCACAAATGACCACTGATATTTTCACCCAATCGTATTTACCGCCCAATATTTGCGACGTAATTGCGACTAATCGTCGCAGATTCGTTGCAAATACACAAAAATATTGATTAGGCGGTAATAAAAAATTCAATGAATTTGTATTAACCGCCCCATATTTGCGACAAATCTGCGACGATTCGTCGCAAATATTTGAATCTTTTTAAAACATGATTCAATGTTCGGTCAAAAATTCAATGAATTTGTATTAACCGCTCCATATTTGCAACGAATCTGCGACCAATCGTCGCAGAGTCGTCGCAAATCTTTAGAAACGTATCGGAACCAGGCTCTGTGTCATTAACCAATGTATCTGAGATGCTGAGTATATGGGATGTATACATGTTGCTACGAATTTGCGACGAATCGTAGCAATTGTACATGAGTTTAGGGTATAGGGTTTCGTTTAGGGTTGAGGTTTAGAACGTATATTGGGAAATGAGATATAATTGCTTTTAATGTATCATGAAAACATTAACCGAACAAACAAATTTTCATTTGTAAACCGTTTTCCGGAAGTAGTTCTTAACATCTATCGATAGTTAAGTATAAATGTAGTGGAAACCTTAGTGTCCAACAACAAACCGGAAAACTTTGATGAATTCTTTGATAATGATATATAATTACTTTAGTAGTGTATATACAATGTATACCAACTTAGGACATTCGTTCTTAATACCTTAAAAAAAAATTACGTATCATAAGAAACATCGTAAAAGATTTGTTACGAATCCTAGAAAATTCGTAGCAAATCTGTAAATTTTTCTACGAATTTGCGATGAATCGTAGCAAATGTACATGAGTTTTGGGGTATAGGGTTTCGTTTAGGGTTGAGGTTTAGAACGTATATTGGGAAATGGGATATAATTGCTTTTAATGTATCATGAAAACATTAACCGAACAAACAAATTTAGAAAGAAAACAAATTTTCATTTGTAAACCGTTTTCCGGAAGTAGTTCTTAACATCTATCGATAGTTAAGTATAAATGTAGTCAAAAGCTTAGTGTCCAACAACAAACTGGAAAACTTTGATGAAATCTTTGATAATGATATATAATTACTTTAGTAGTGTATATACAATGTATACCAAGCTAGGACATTCGTTCTTAATACCTTATAAACATTTTACGTATCATAAGAAACATCGTAAAAGATTTGCTACAAATTTGCTACGATTCCTCGCAAATTCGTAGCAAATCTGTAAATTTCGCTACGAATTTGCGACGAATCGTAGCAAATTTGTAGCAAATGTACATGAGTTTTGGAGTATAGGGTTTCGTTTAGGGTTGAGGTTTAGAACATATATTGAGAAATGGGATATAATTGCTTTTAATGTATCATGAAAACATTAACCAAACAAACAAATTTTCATTTGTAAACCATTTTCTGGAAGTAGTTCTTAACATCTATCGATAATTAAGTATCAATGTAGTCGAAAGCTTAATGTCCAACAACAAACCGGAAAACTTTGATGAAATCTTTGATAATGATATATAATTACTTTAGTAGTGTATATACAATGTATACCAAGCTAGGACATTCATTCTTAATACCTTAAAAACATTTTATGTATCATAAGAAACATCGTAAAAGATTTGCTACGATTCCTCGCAAATTCGTAGCAAATCTGTAAATTTCGCTACGAATTAGCGATGAATCATAGCAAATTCATAGCAAATGTGGCACTCGCAGTTTAAAAAAAAAAGTAAAGTACATCGAAACAGGATAAGAAACACGTTTGGAAATTAATGGACTGAAACATGAAATTAAACATTATTAAACTACCCCTATTCATCTTCGACATCCGTACTATAGTTTGGTACATTGTCAGGATCATCGGCCTCTTCGTCAACCTCGTCGCACTCATCAAAGTCGTCTGATTCCTCTTGGTCTTCAGACGCTTCACAAATATCTTCAAGGCCTCTGGTGAGCAGGTCAATGCTGATAAAATCTTGCGAAGAATCTACGGGGATGGAAAATGATGCGGCTCTTTCTGTTTGCATGGCAACGTCTTCACCAAGTCCTACGATTCGTCCTCATGGGTTAACTTTAATAACTGAAAATTAGTTTTGATCACGTCTTCAACGAATACGCGGGTAAGGAATGAATGTAACTTGCTTAGCTTGAGAGGCTAACACATACGGTTCAAACTTTATGTACCTTCTGGACCCGTTGACATCTACAACCCCGAAGTTGTTGCATCTAGTTCCGACTCCAATGGTTGGATCATACCACTCACAATTGAAAAGGACACATTTGAGATTCAGCAGACCAACATATTCGACTTCTACAATTTCTTTCAGAACACTGTAGTAGTCTATTTCACCTGGAACATGAATTCCAAAATTTGCGGTGGCTCTTCGTTGCCCATGCTGGAAAGTATGAAACATAAACCCACGAGTAAAATACATTTTTGCAGTCGTAATCTGTCCGATAGGTCCCACAACTAGCTCATGAACCCAAAGTCGCCAAGTTTCATTTTGTCTACTCTACACAACCTATATATAGACACAAAGTACCGATCGATGGTTACATTACGAGTTTAACAAAGTGTCGGTACGTAATTGAACATTTAATTTACAATGCCATAATTACCTTATGTCTCATCCACCCAGCAAAATCACGTTCTAAGTATGATCTGACGTCCGTGTCTGTCAACTCCGGGAATGCCTCACGAATTTGCTCATCTAGCATTTATTAATGTTATGGTATATATATGTACGAAAAACGACATTATCCATCATATACCTCTCATATGGGCGAAAGTATTCACAGTTAAGCAAGATGTATGTATGAGCTGCGATACAATGGTCGTAGTCACACCACTCTTCTTCTTTTAGTTTTCCACCCATTCTTCCAATCTCAGAGAAAACATCTGGTACTCCCTCAAGAGGATATGTTCTTCCAACACCACCATCATCGTATCGTCTAGGACCTGTTTTTTTGGTTTTGACGGTGGGGCTAAAATAGTATGAAGAGAAGTTAGAAGTTTCTTTAGTCAAACTACCGGCCACAATTGATCCCTCGACCTTTGCGAGGTTTTTTGCTTTCATTTTCAGATGTTTCATAAATCTTTCAAATGGATACATCCATCGAAATTGAATAGGTCCACCAAGAGCTGCTTCATGAGATAAGTGCACTGGGAGATGCTCCATTACATCGAAAAACGAAGGAGGAAATATCTTCTCTAAGTTGCAAATAACCACTGGGATATTTGCTTCCATATGTTGTATATCAGCCTCGGTTAATGTTCTAGCGCATAAGTCTCTGAAAATGCTATGATACCTATCAATTAAAGATATATATATATATATTAGTACTTAAGGAAAAAATATTAGACAATATATAAAACTACTGATGAAATGCCACGTACCTGCAATCGCCTCATGGATGTTAGTTGGTAGGAACTATTGGAATGCAAAAGGCATTAAACGTTGAATGAATACATGACAATCATGGCTCTTCATTCCAGAAAACTTCTAGCCTTACTCTACACACCTTACGAACGTTGACACGTATCCGTCAGGGAAGTTCACCACCTCTTTAACCCATTCGAACAATGTCTTCTTCCCGTCTGATGACAACTGAAAACTTGGAATCGGTGCTTTTCCATCCCTCGTAATATGCAACTCGCTCCGTGCGCATATGTCAACAAGATCAAGCCTTGATTTCAAGTTGTCTTTTGTTTTTCCCGGCACATTTAATAGCGTATTGATAATGTTATCAAACAAGTTTTTTCGATGTGCATGACATCCAAATTGTGGCGCAAGAGATGATCCTTCCAATACGGCAGTTGCCAAAATATACTCTTCTTATGCCAATTATGAGACTCCAAATATCCATCCGGCATATTAGCAAGAGTGTGCCAATTACCACCATGTCGAGCAGTTTCTTGAGCTCCGTAGTAATCTACTTGCTCAAGCACTTGGTCTCCAGAAAGATAAACAGGTGGAGGGATTTTAACAGTTTTGTTCTTCTTGAACAACTTCTTGTTCCTTCGATACAGATGATTCAGTGGCAGAAAACGATGATGACAATCAAACCAGCAGAATTTCCGTCCATTCTTAAGTTGAAATGCATCCGACTCATCTAGACAATAGGACAGGATAATCGTCTATGAGTTGTCCATCCGGATAACATTCCATACGCAGGGAAATCGCTTATGGTCCACATAAGCACAACATGCATGTTAAAGTTCATGTGCTGCGACACATCGTACGTTCGAACACCGACATGCCATAACTCCTGCAATTCATGTATAAGAGGTTGCAAGAACACATGCATAGATCTTTTTGGATGTTTAGGCCCAGGAACCAAAATACTGAGAAACAAAAATTCCCGTTGCATACACATATCTGGCGGAAGATTGTAAGGTGTAACAATGACGGGCCATAATGAATATTGCCGACCAGACATTCCAAACAGATTAATCCGTATGTGCATAGACCCAAATAAACATTCCTAGATTTTTTTGCAAAATTCCAATGTACCGTTTTAAAGTGTTTCCACGCTTTCACATCTGATGGATGGCTTACAACCCCTTATGCGGTGCAATGTTCATCATGCCACCTCATTGACGATGTTATCCTCTCTGATTGGTACAATCGCTGCAACCTCTCCGTGATGGGAAGGTACCACATGCGCTGGTAAGGCACCTGCGTACGANTCTGATGACAACTGAAAACTTGGAATCGGTGCTTTTCCATCCCTCGTAATATGCAACTCGCTCCGTGCGCATATGTCAACAAGATCAAGCCTTGATTTCAAGTTGTCTTTTGTTTTTCCCGGCACATTTAATAGCGTATTGATAATGTTATCAAACAAGTTTTTTCGATGTGCATGACATCCAAATTGTGGCGCAAGAGATGATCCTTCCAATACGGCAGTTGCCAAAATATACTCTTCTTATGCCAATTATGAGACTCCAAATATCCATCCGGCATATTAGCAAGAGTGTGCCAATTACCACCATGTCGAGCAGTTTCTTGAGCTCCGTAGTAATCTACTTGCTCAAGCACTTGGTCTCCAGAAAGATAAACAGGTGGAGGGATTTTAACAGTTTTGTTCTTCTTGAACAACTTCTTGTTCCTTCGATACAGATGATTCAGTGGCAGAAAACGATGATGACAATCAAACCAGCAGAATTTCCGTCCATTCTTAAGTTGAAATGCATCCGACTCATCTAGACAATAGGACAGGATAATCGTCTATGAGTTGTCCATCCGGATAACATTCCATACGCAGGGAAATCGCGTCCACATAAGCACAACATGCATGTTAAAGTTCATGTGCTGCGACGCATCGTACGTTCGAACACCGACATGCCATAACTCCTGCAATTCATATATAAGAGGTTGCAAGAACACATGCATAGATCTTTTTGGATGTTTAGGCCCAGGAACCAAAATACTGAGAAACAAAAATTCCCGTTGCATGCACATATCTGGCGGAAGATTGTAAGGTGTAACAATGACGGGCCATAATGAATATTGCCGACCAGACATTCCAAACAGATTAATCCGTATGTGCATAGACCCAAATAAACATTCCTAGATTTTTTTGCAAAATTCCAATGTACCGTTTTAAAGTGTTTTCACGCTTTCACATCTGATGGATGGCTTACAACCCCTTATGCGGTGCAATGTTCATCATGCCACCTCATTGACGATGTTATCCTCTCTGATTGGTACAATCGCTTCAACCTCTCCGTGATGGGAAGGTACCACATGCGCTGGTAAGGCACCCGCGTACGACTACTTGTCTCTTTATATATTGGCTTTCCGCAATATCGACATTCCTACAACTTAGCATCATCCTTTCCAGAAAATCATACAGTTCTCAATGCATACATCAATCATCTGAGACGGTAAACCAAGACTCGCAACCAATCTCTGTATTTCATAGTGAGACTCAGCTGAATTATTACCTTCCGGTAAATACTCCTTAAATAATGCAGCCCATTTATCCATGCAGTTTTGATGATGGATAATTGTGTTTATCCAAATCAATTACCCAAACACTCCATCATTGTAGTATTTAGGGATCAATCCAAGGGAGGCACAAGAACAACACACTAGGAATGCAAGAAATGACTTAAGCTAGAGCAAATATTTTGGGTTTTTATGTTTTTGAATTAAGAAAGTAAAATGCAAGAAAGAAAACAAAGATAGAAATGTTGGATCATGGATTAAACAAGCAAATGAATTATTAACAATCAAATAATGATGACAAAGATTGCATTAAACACTATCCTAGAACATCCTAGAACATGGAATTCGCAAATATGACTAATTCATTCTCATGACACTAATCACCTAATTGACATAAACGCTCGTTTGCAATTAGATAATCAATGAGCTTGAATCTCCAATTCCAATTAGTTCATTAATCACCCTAGACATCAACTCTCATTGGCTAGGATGTGAAAAGCTCACAAAATGCTTGGTTCAAGCATTTCATCGAACACCTCTCGGGCGTGAAATGCTTAAGCTCTAATTTTGATCTCTCAATTTAAACTAGCCTTAAGATCAACCTATGTGAAGGATCTAACAAGATTCAATCCAAATCATCATCATTCATGACACTAATGCACATAATCTATGTCATTCCTTAGGCCTAGAACACTTAAACAAGACTAATCCACTCTCATGGTCTTAATCCCTTTGTTAATCACTTAATCAAGAATCAAAATCTCATTTGTGATTTGATGATTAACAAGCATTAATTACAAGTTCTATTAACCAAAATACAATTTGGACATCCATTCTCATGAGCTAAGATATGTAAATCCCTTATTTTGTTCTTTGGAAATTTCATCAAACACTTGGTGTGTATGATTTTTCCTTTGATCTAGATTTAAGTTTCTCAAGCTAAATCTAGCATTAAGGACATTAAATAAGGAAGGAACGCAAGGATTAAGAACATAAGCAACACAAATCAATCATCAAACCATCCAAATCAAGCAAACCATGATCCAACAAAAAGTCTAAAATCTAAAGAACATGAAGAACAAAAGAGAAAAAGACATAAAAATAAGGAAATTGCATAAATAAAAGATAGAGTTGAAGAAATCTTCTCTAGAGTGGCATTTGTTATGAAGAGCAATCAAAATCCCTCCAAAAGAGAGTTTGGGTCATGCCTAACCCTTGGGAGAAGAAGACTTCTTACAAAAATTAGGTCTAGAAAGTTTAAATAGTCAAAAGGGTCAAACTGGGTCAACTCTGGTCAAAATGGGTCAACTCTGGTCAATGCCACTTACACCGACATCACGGATCGGTGCAACAGATCGGTGCTAAGGGCAAGAAGCCACTGATCTTGCACCGAGCTGTTACACCGACTTGTGGGCTCGGTGTTGATCGTTAGTTCCTCGCCAGACGGATACACCTTTGGTAAAACCGCCATATCTCCTGGAATACATGTTTGAATGGCCTCAAATCACCTCCAGTCGACATCTAACGCATTGGGCTACAACTTCCATGAAGACCGTTGAAGCTGAATCAGATCTGAAAGCTTTCTTCCAGCCACATCTTTGAGACACCTCGGGTGAACTCTTCCTTTTCTTAAACTCAATCACTCCAATCATCCCAAATGTCTCCAAAACACCTAGAAACACTCCAAATGAATGCAAAAATTCTCTAGGACATAATGCAACATCCTAAACTCTAATATAGACCAAAATGTTAGACAAAACTATGATTATGCATGCAAATGTCAAGAGAATGTTAACTAAAATGCATGTTAAAACATGTAAATTATGAGAATACCAAGTTTTCAGTCATGTTATCTTCGCTTTTAATTGTCATCATCCTATATGCTAATGACAATTTCGACAACCCTTCTCTACATCCTTCGTAGATGGATTCATTAGCAGCGTCTAACATATCATAAAACCTTTTAGCATCTAAGTTTGGTTCTTCAACAGTGTTATCATTAAATGATGCCGTAGTTTCATGAAATGCATCAGTTACCATGTCCTGAAACATATTACCATCATGATTTCCATATCCATATGCATTATACTGCCCATGCTGATGATTATGATCATAAGGTTCATGACTCATATTATTATCTTCATTGACATGATAATTCGTACTAGAACTACCCGGAACATTCACAACAAAGTCTTTCCCGTGCGAAAACCAAACATAATAATTTAGCAAAAACCCTCGAGTATATAAAGGCTTCCAAACTATATCAGCTTTCCAATAACGTGTGTTCTCGCATTTAACACAAGGGCAGAAAATCATGTTACAATTATCTTGTGCAAATGACTGGTTGTCGCGTGGGCCATGAACTGATCTAGACCATCCTTGAACTCTTTCGCCACTGCACCGGTCTCCGGATCTCTGTGGTTGTACATCCATGCTCGAGTAGTGCATATTTCGTGCTCCCAAGATGACATTTTCGAATTTTTTTGCGATTTAGAATCCTTTGAAGTATTATTGGATTGTTTTGTGTTATGAAATCGTTTTCCATTTCTCTGCTATTTATAAGGATTCTAAAAGTTTTGCTACTAATTTGCTACGCCCATTTTGCGACTAAATTGCGACTACAAAAGTTTTGCTACAATTTTTCGACACAATTTTCCTCACAAAAAAAATTAGGTAGATAACATTGTAAACGTGTTAAAAAAACCTACCTAACTCGTCGCAATAATTAGTTATGATTAGTGTCGCAATTCAGTCGCAATTTTTGCGACTGATTTGCGACGATCTCATTGGTTCTTGCAAATTCGTCGCAAACGAGTCGCAAAACCTACAGTAATATATTGTGTCGCAAAGTCGTCGCAATATTGGCGACGAAATCATAGTTTCTTGCAAACTCGTCGCAAACATTGCGACGTGACTGCTACAACGTGCTCTGTCGCATTTTTGCGACGAGGTTGCGACGAATGTAAAATTGCGACGCAATTGCGACGCCTATTTGCGACGAACCCTATTCGTTGCAAATAGGCGTCGCAAATTGCCATGTATTCTTGTAGTGGTACCACACACGAGAAATTTGGTTTCGAGGTGAAGACTTTGCGCGCTATGAAATATGAACACATAGCAATGTCTTTAGAGCTAAGTGGAGCACCTCTAGAGACATTGCACCAAACTTGTGATAAGCTTCATTCACATATTTATCAGGTGAAAATTGTTGCTAAGGATTTGGGAATCAGTTTCATATGAATTGGCTTTGAACCTAAATCTAGCCTCGAGGATGTAACCATTGTGCCCAAGGTTTCTTCCACTGCAAACATATTAGTTCTGATATATATACTTAACCTGGCTTACTCTAGCTCTTTCTCTGATGTGTGAAAGTGATTTCTATGTGCAGAAAATGTATGAGTATTGATAGATCGCTTAGTGAGAGCTGGCTTAAGCCCTATCATGTGTCTTAGAACATGTACTGTTCAGGTCAATCTAGACTACAGTTCATAAACTGGTATGATCAGGAAATTTTGCGCTAGTCTAGCTTTGCAACCTGTGAGAAGCTTGATGCTCTTTTAGTGTTAATGATATTTTGAACTCAAAAACAACATTTTTAACTTTTTTTAATCATATCTTGAGCAAACAGATCGCGACTGCCTGATCGCGAATTCCCCTTTCAGTAATGGAAAGCCAAATGAGTTTCTAAGCATGAGGAGGTTGGCTTGTATATTAGTAATTTGTGTCTTTCGCCAAATGAGTTTCTAAGCATGATGAGGTTGGCTTGTATATTAGTAATTTGTGCCTTTCCTCTCTCTCTCGCGCATTATTTTTATTACTATTGGTTTCTCATCTATTGACAATGTTTTGACGGCCATGTATGGACATATATCGATAAGAACCGCACATGAATGATACCTTTTGTGTTCGATGACTCATTCGGGTAAGTATATGTTTTGTATAACTATGTGATTTTGTCCTCAAAATTAAATATTGTTAATCTTCAATGTCTTGATATAGGTTTGAGCGGTATGTCGAATACGCACTTGACCTTCCAATGTGCTTCTTATATCATAACAAAAGATATCTCAACTGTAGAGGAATGACATTTCGGGTCTACTTCTTCTTTATAAGAAAATGATAAAATTTACACTTTTGAGCCGGCTTATGATCTTAACATACTTCTTGACTTTGTAGGACTTCTTGTTCAAGAAAATTTCTCATCTCTCTAATGAACAACCCACCATTAATGATTGGGAAAACCATTTAGGAACAATATGGCCAGAGGTTGATAACTCTTTTTCAAGAACACCATATTATTTTCAACTACCCTGTTTTTTACTGTGGTTAAATTCATTCGTCTTATGATTATCTTTTGTAATAACATTAGCAGGTTCGGTTAAAGAAATACTTGGAATTGGAGATGAGAGGTGATGATGGAGGTCCCTAGAGGATGTTTTGTGCCCTACCAGCTTTTTGGGTAATTATTTATTATCTCTTATAAAGATATAAACAGTCTTGTTCGTGGTATATTTTTCAATGTATTTGCATCTCAGGTGGATTTGTGTTGTGAATGCGGCCTATGAAAGATTATAAAAGAAACGAAAACAAGAGAAAAACAATATTGAGACGAATACCCCTTTGTATAGGATTTTTATTGATTATGTGAATAAATCCTTTACAACCCCTTATGACCCCTTATATAAGCCCCAAAATTGGATACACATAGGAAAAATAAATATTCCCGATACAATCAGGAAAATGAAATATTCCTATTTCTAAGATATATCATATTCTTATTCCTAAGATATATCGCACCTCCCTTGTGATATCTCACATGAATGTGTTTCGTCCTAGCATGATACACTTGATTCTTAGCCAGATAAATTGCACTATGACTATGATAGTGTAGCAGAACTCCACTTTGCTTAACACTCAACTCTGCTACAAGTCCTTGAACCCAAAGCGCCTCCTTGGCTGCCTCTCCCATTACCATAAACTCAGCTTCCGTGGTAGACATTACCACAACAGATTGTAGCACAGGTCTCCAATAAATAGGACCTCCTACAAGAGTAAACACATACTCTGTAGTAGACTTTCTGTTATCCAAATCTCCTGCATAATTTGAGTCAACATACCCCAAAACTGCAACACACTTATGATCTCCGAACATAAGTCCATAATCAGTTGTACCTTTCAAATACCTGAAGATCCATTTAACAACATTCCAATGCTCTATTCCCGGATTTGACATGTACTTGCTGACTTGACTAACAACTTGAGCCATATCAGGTCTTGTGCAAACCATAACATACATTAGGCATCCAACTGCACTAGCATAAGGAACTTGTGTCATATCTCTGATCTCATCATTAGACTTAGGACACTGAGCTGCTGAGAGCTTGAAATGAGACGCCAAAGGTGTAGATACCTGCTTTGAATTTGCCATATCAAATCTCTTAGAGCCTCTATCCATGCGAATCTCCATCCCAAGAATCTTCTTTGCAGCATCAAGATCCTTCATCTCAAACTCACTTCCCAGTAATCCTTTCAACTCCATAATATCATCCATACTTTTTCCAGCAATGAGCATATCATCAACGTACAATAAGAGGAATATGTGAGTATGGTTTTCGAGGTACCTTACATAAACGTAGCAATCATACTCACACCTNCTCCCTTGTGATATCTCACATGAATGTGTTTCGTCCTAGCATGATACACTTGATTCTTAGCCAGATAAATTGCACTATGACTATGATAGTGTAGCAGAACTCCACTTTGCTTAACACTCAACTCTGCTACAAGTCCTTGAACCCAAAGCGCCTCCTTGGCTGCCTCTCCCATTACCATAAACTCAGCTTCCGTGGTAGACATTACCACAACAGATTGTAGCACAGGTCTCCAATAAATAGGACCTCCTACAAGAGTAAACACATACCCTGTAGTAGACCTTCTGTTATCCAAATCTCCTGCATAATTTGAGTCAACATACCCCAAAACTGCAACACATTTCTGATCTCCGAACATAAGTCCATAATCAGTTGTACCTTTCAAATACCTGAAGATCCATTTAACAACATTCCAATGCTCTCTTCCCGGATTTGACATGTACTTGCTGACTTGACTAACAACTTGAGCCAGATCAGGTCTTGTGCAAACCATAACATACATTAGGCATCCAACTGCACTAGCATAAGGAACTTGTGTCATATCTCTGATCTCATCATTAGACTTAGGACACTGAGCTGCTGAGAGCTTGAAATGAGACGCCAAAGGTGTAGATACCTGCTTTGAATTTGCCATATCAAATCTCTTAGAGCCTCTATCCATGTGAATCTCCATCCCAAGAATCTTCTTTGCAGCATCAAGATCCTTCATCTCAAACTCACTTCCCAGTAATCCTTTCAACTCCATAATATATCATCCATACTTTTTCCAGCAATGAACATATCATCAACGTACAATAAGAGGAATATGTGAGTATGGTTTTCGAGGTACCTTACATAAACGTAGCAATCATACTCACACCTCTGGTAGCCAATGTTCAACATATATGAGTCAAACCGTTTGTACCACTGCCTATGAGCTTGCTTCAACCCGTACAGAGTCTTCAATCTGCACACTAGGTTCTCATGTCCTGACATCACAAACCCTTTAGGTTGCTCCATATAGATCTCTTCCTCCAATCTCCATGGAGGAAAACTATTTTCAAGTCCATTTGTTCTAAGTGAAAATCCCAGCTAGCTACCAGACCTAACACAACTCATATAGAAGTGTATCTGACCACATGGGAGAAAATCTTGTCATAGTCTATCCCCTTCTTCTGTGAGTAACCCTTTGCTACTAACCTCGCTTTCACTGCTTCCTTCTCAGACCCTCCTGGTTTCACCTTGAAAACACATTTACAACCAATTGCTTTCTTGCCCTTTGGTAGAGGTACAAGATCCCAAGTATGATTCTTCTCTAGACTTTCATTCTCTTATGTTGTAGCACCTATCGACTACTCTCTTTCTGGACTAGACATAGCCTTCCGAAACGCATAAGCATCCATGTTTTCAAAACCGTATAGGACTGGCGATTTTGACACACATTTTGGTCTGTTTGCAGCAATACTCTCCTCTCCACGTTTTTGATTACCTTTCTGTCCCTCCTGGACAGCCTGCTCATCATTTACTGCTGCTGGTCCAGTTTCACTGGACCCCTCCTGAACTGTTCCAGAATCTGTGTCAGCCTCAATGATAACAGGCCCCCATTCTGACCTTGCCTGATGCACCATACTTTCTTCATCAAACACCACATCTTAATTGATCACCCTTTTCTTAGCCTCATGATCCCATAACTTGAAGCCTTTCACATCATTCTCAAAGCCTAGAAAGATGCACTTCTTCGACTTAGACTTTATCTTAGATCTCTCGTCGCTTGGAATCAGCACATAAGGTGGACATAAAAAAATCCTCAAGTTTGATAGATTAATATCTACCACAGTCCAAATTTCTTCAGCGACTTTACCCTTTAAAGAAACCCTTGGCGATCTATTGATGAGATAAACCGCCATGTTTATTGCCTCTACCCATAACTGCTTTGATAGCCATGCATTCAACCTCAAACACCTAGCCTTCTCTGCAATCGAACGGTTCATCCTTTCACTGACACAGTTCTGCTAAGGTGTTCCCTCACTAAACTGCCTCTGGATACCATGCTCCTCACAAAACTTCTAGAATGCGCCATTAGTATACTATGTGCCATTATTTGATCTCAGATACTTTACCTTTCTCCATGTCTGGTTCTCTACTTCAACCTTCCAAATCTTGAGCTTTTCGAATATCTCAGATNTTGGCGATCTATTGATGAGATAAACCGCCATGTTTACTGCCTCTGCCCATAACTGCTTTGATAGCCATGCATTCAACCTCAAACACCTAGCCTTCTCTGCAATCGAACGGTTCATCCTTTCACTGACACAGTTCTGCTAAGGTGTTCCCTCACTAAACTGCCTCTGGATACCATGCTCCTCACAAAACTTCTGGAATGCGCCATTAGTATACTATGTGCCATTATTTGATCTCAAATACTTTACCTTTCTCCCTGTCTGGTTCTCTACTTTAACTTTCCAAATCTTGAGCTTTTCGAATACCTCAGATTTGTGCTTCAAGAAGTACATCCACACCTTCCTGGAGAAGTCATCGATGAATAAAACAAAGTATCTAGATCCTCCCAATGATTGCTCCTTTGTTGGTCCCCACACATCATAATGGACATAGTCTAAAAGACCATTTGTCGTGTGTTCACCTATCTTGAAAGACACCTTGGACTGCTTTCCCATCACACATAACTTACATAAATCCATCTTGCAGCTCATCACTCTATCCAAAAGACCCCTTTAATGGAGTTCTTTCAAACCATGCTCTCCGATATGCCCCATACGCATATGCCATAGAGCCGTTTTATCAGATTCAGACTCCGCAGCTACAGCTCCACCTACAACCATGTTTCCCATCAACATGTATATACTTCCAGCTGTCATCTGTCATTTCATCACCGTCACACCTCCTTTGTTAACCTTCAACATGTCTTCATCTTCATATGCACTGAATCTGAATCTGTTTCTATAGAGAGTACCCAAAGAAATCAGATTCTTCTTCACCACTGGAACATACCTTACATCGGTTAGCGTCCTTATTGTAGCATCGTGCATTCGAAACTTGACTTGTACAATGCCCACGATATTACAAACCTTGTCATCTGCCAACTGAACTGGCCCAATATTCTAGCCTTGTACGTCTCAAACCATTCCCTGTTTGAAGTCATATGGAATGAAGCGCCTAAACCAAGCATCCAAGAATCTGCGTGTTTTCCTGATGTTACAGCGAGCATATCAAAGTGAATATCCTCTTAATCTTCTGTTTTCTGGACCACGTTTGCAGACTTTGTAGAATCTTGCAACTTTATGTTACTGTTCTGCCTCTTGTTAGGACAATCTCTTTTAAAGTGGCTCGTTTTGCCACAACCATAGCATATAGCCTTCTTCCCGACTATTGGCTTTGACTTGCTTCTGCTATTACCTCCTAACCACTTCTCTTTCTGTCTCCCCCTATCCTAGTTGTAATTTACGTACAACTCATCCCCTTGAGACCTCTATGAACTGTTGTTCTGTCGTCGCTCATGATGAGATAACAGCCTTGCAATAACTGTCACCAGTCTTATCGTGTCCTTATCACACTTCAAAGCTGTGAATATGTTCTCATATGCAGGGGGTAGAGAACACAGCAAAATCATGGCTTTATCCTCGTCGTCAATCTTCACATCCACACGCGTCAGATCACCTACGATTTGATTAAACGAGTTAACGTGTTGTACAAGATCACCTTCATCAGACATCTTCAACCCGTATAACTTCTGTTTCATATACAATTTTGTAGACAGCGACTTCGACATATACAGTTTCTCCAACTTATCCCACATTTGTTTCGAAGTTGTGAGATCCAATACCTGATGGGTAATCTCGTCTGACAAACAGAGACGAATCGTCGAAACTGCCTTATCCTGCATCTCATCCCAATCATCCTGTGATATCTTTCTGGCTTTTCTGCTAACATCGCTTTCTTCATTCCTTGCTGCACCAGTAGATCTTTCACCCACCGTTGCCAGAGCCCAAAGTTTCCCTTACCATCGAATCGCGGAATCTCGAACTTAAGAGAACTTCCTCCTCCAGCCATCGTCCTAGAATCACAACTCTAGCCTGAAGCTTTGATAGCAGTTGTTTTGAATTCGGCCTATGAAATATATAGAAGAAACGAAAACAAAAGAAAAACAATATTGAGGCGAATACTTCTTTGTCTAGGGTTTTTATTGATTATGTGAATGAATCCTTTACAAACCTTTATGATCCATTTATATAAGCCTCAAAAACCAATACACATAGGAAAATGAAATATTCCCGATACAATTAGGAAAATTAAATATTTCTGTTTCTAAGATATATCATATTCCTATTCCTAAGATATATCACACCTCCCACATGTGAACCCTAATCTGGCCCGTGACCCAATATCCCATGTGGGCCATTTTGTAAGATTTTAAGTCATAAGAATAACAGCTACGGACGAAGAGTCTCTCCAAACTGTTCTTGATATGACAAGTGATTGGACTGCTATAGAAAGAGAGATGCTTAGGAGACAGGTAAACTAGGAAGAAAGATCAAAATGCTTTCTTTTTATATCCAATTTAAAAAGGAATATATCCTACTTTAAACCAATCCTCATTGGGTTTCAACAGGTTCCAATCACTGGCTTAAAGACAGTGTTTAGAGATGGTCTTTTGAAACATGTCCCAGAAGATGTCATAAAGCTAGCAAATGTAAGTTTAGCCAAAAAAAAAGCTAGCAAATGTATGTGCTAATGTGTGCAAGCGTTCTCCTTGTAATATACATACTGAAATTCGTTTGATATTGCTTAGGATGGTTTGGAGCGTAGAGGGTACAAGGAAACCGGTTTCTTAAACGCTGTCGCCGAGGTGGCTAGAACAGGTAATGTTTTGTTTCAAGGTTGACTGAAAGTTTTGGTAGGATTAATGTATATTTTAGGTCTTAATTTTTCGTGACAAAACAGGGATAACACCTGCAGAGAAGCTCTTAGAGTTGTACAACGGAGTTTAGGGACAAAACATAGATCCTTTGTTTCAGGAACTTCAGTACTAAGAAGATAAACTATGACCACGTACAAATGAAGAACGTTCGAAAAGTATATAAATAAAAGTTACATTCGTCGTTGATATGTGTGAAGAAAATGGTAATTCCCAAAACAAAAAATGTTGTGAATAACTTGTAAAACGGTTTGATAAACTTGATTAGTTTCCATGTGTCCGAAATCGTTTAGTACATACAATTTTCTTCTGATTTTTCAATGCTTCGAATTTTCTAAAACAAAATCAGTTTTTCAAACCGATTACAACAAAAACCTTATTCCTGAGACTTGATGAGTTCTTCAGACAGCATAAACTCACACACCCAAAGGTTTTTTAGACCCCTTTTGTTCTTAGTACAGGAGTTCCTGGAACACAGGATCTACGCTTTGTCCCCACTCTCCGTTATAAAGTTCCAAGAGCTTCTCTGCCGGCGTAACTCCTGTTATTTCAGAAACAACCAAGTTTAACCGGAGTTATAGAACAGAACTTTCGGTTTTGATTAATCCATTTCAATGGCGCGATTCGATTATCCATTGAGAAACAGCAATTACCTGTCCTGACAACTTCAGCGACTGCATTCAAGAAACCGGCTTCCTTGTACCCTCTGCGCTCTAAACCATCTTGAGGGAGAGGAAAAAAAAATTTTAAAAAAGTGATACAAGACTATGGTTAGGGTATTTAGTTAAATTTTGGAACTTAGGTTTGGTATTTTCCCTGTTTACGTTATAGTGTTTTTCTTTTTGCATTAGGATAAAGTTTTGGTGTTTTTGCTTTTTGGTTTTAAAGTTTTAGTATTTTTTTCCTTTTTAATTTAGGACAATTGGTTTGTAGCGTGACCTATATATAGGTTTTTTATATTCAATAAGAAATCAACTTCCAAGAATTAACTTGAGAATTAGGGTTAAGAGGAAGGTTAGCCTAAAATCTTATATCTATTTCTTACGTGAACAAAGGTTCATATCAATTTTGCTTTAGCTCGCGTAATCGGTCCCGAATACTCTGTCGCAATTGTGAAGGTAAGAAGAGAAATTAATCGCACACGTAAGAAATAGATAGTTGGTACGAGCCAACTGTTTTGGCCTTTGATATAGATCTTTGGCTCATATCAAAAGTTTTGTGTTGTCAACCCCATTGAGTCTGCACCTTGTGTTCTAACTCTGCCATGAATAGCGTCTTCCGCTCCTTTGAGCGAGCAGCAGATACACGGTTCGCCAAGATTCTAAAAGAAATGGTTTAAACAAACAGTCACGTCACAACAACACCACCAAAATATCAAATGCAGCATCACTATTTCTATTTACCTTTTTACACGCTTAGGGTCAGCCATTACAATCTCAGCGAGTTTCTCATCGGCTGCAATCTTCTTCATTTCAGCTGCAGTAAACTCACTGTTTCCAAATTCGACACTATAAGCACTCGAATTCCCTTCACCTGAATTAGTTGGGAGACTTTTGGGGATGAAGGCGGAAGCTTCAGCAATGATGGGCTGAACCCGGGGGCGGTTCTCTCCTCCACAGACACCGAAATCGGCGGAGTAGCATTTAACGGTGGCAAGGAATCGAAGGAGAAGAAGGACGACGGTTGCGACATTGACCGGGAATGTCTGAGTTGTAAGGTCGCCGGGATCTGAGAGTAGGGAGAAACGGGGGGAATCGGCGGCGGAGCTCCGACTCTATATCCGGCGCCGCCGCCGAAAGGCTGTCGGAACTGCGGAAATTGCTGGGAGCGGATAAGAGCAGGACTCAAGTGCTGATCAGGGCTGCTTATCTGTTTTGGGATCGACGAAGACGAAGTACCAGACGAAGAATTAGCTCTGTGCATCATATTGGTATCCGTATCACCCATTATCTTGGAGGAAAGAAAATGTAAAAGTCACAACTTTGAAGAACCAAAAACCCTAAAAGTTCCAAGCTTGCGATGGTGAATAGTGAGGACTTTAATGTTAAAGTGGTGGGGAAACAAAGTTCAACGCACAATAATTGATTTTCCAAATCAAAGACAAGATAATCAAGAAAGAAATTGACCTGCAAGGAAGGAAATGGAATGCGAATCTCTGTTTCTGGTTTCTCTTCACCAATCAATGGCGCAAATAGCGAAGAAGCAACTTGAAACGTTGACCAAAACAATCATCGACTGGTCAGAAAAAGGAACATCCGAGAAGACCACTTTCGTCTTGTTTTCTCTGAAATTTAACAATTGGATGAACAAAAATTAAAAGGACCCAGGTTTATGATTTTTTATATAGAAACAAAAAAACAGAATTGGATAAAACAAAACAGACATACAAGAGATCACATTGTCTGGGGCTCTTTTCAAAAGCCTCACCATTACAAATCAACTTCTTATCTATCTATCTACTATAAATTGAATTTTCTTTCTGAGAAAATAACTAGATAGATTTTCTTTACTCAACATGACCCCTGCACATTAAATAGATAAAACTGAAACAACTTTGAGAAAAAAACTATAACTTCAATCCTTGATCCTACAGGATTTACCACCTCTCTCAACTTCCTTTGACCTGCTCATTCGAAACCAGGATATGTCTGCGGCTGATGTAACTGGTTGATGTTGAGTTGCTGGAACATGTTTGCGTCCAGTGACTGCATATTTGACCTGTCAGATTCACTAAGGTTTTGGCTCACCTCGCCTGTTGCCATCTTCAGCCGACGGACTTCTCCAGTCAATTGTTCGATCAAGGCTGCAACAAGAGAGGAAATGAAAAACAGAAATTCCACAGTTACGGATCATGGATTTAATAAAAATGCGGCGCCATCTTACATAAGAATGCGGAGAAAAGTAAGCACATTTCCCGGTTAACGGATCTAGTTAAAAACCGCGTAACCTAATTCAAAAATGTTATTTCTAAACATGGCAATGTGTTTAGGGCTTTCTTTACTAATGAAAACTATGGCATATAAAGAAGATCTAGCAGTCATAGTTACTATCCGGCTCAATGCAAATAACCGGAATATCGAGGTAAACCTTCTAACTACCGGTTTTATTTATTCGAGTCAGATATCTTGAAATGGTAAAACAAGCTTAAAGTTGTTTCGACAACTAGGTGTTACTATATGAGAGAGGTCATAAGCAAAGATCATGCAAGTATCTGACAAAAATTAAAAATGACGTACTATCACGAAGTTGCGCCTGCTGCTCCATTCCGTGAAGACGAATCCTCAGTTCCTTGTTCTCGTTTTCCAGCACCATTTTAACCCTCTGCAAGCAACAACAAATACAAACTTAACAAAGTATCTTACAGGAACGGTTTAGACATGATAAGTAAGATAGTTGGTAGTGTGATATGTCTCACCTCCAAATGGGCGTACTGGGCAGACATTGTAATAGCCTCGGTCTTCAAAGTCTGTACTTTGCCTTCCAACTCGGACATGTACTGCGCCTTCTTCTCCTTTGAACGTGCAGCTGATAACCGGTTAGCCAAGATTCTGAGAGAGGATCATATCATATGGAATAAATAAATGCCACAAAACCATACATACATCATACGAGGAAAGAAGAGTGGTAATCTCGCTTACCTTTTGACATGCTTGGGATCAGATGCAGCCAGGCCTTTGAGTTTGCCACTGCCCACAATCGCCGTCATCTCAGAATCAGTAAACACGCCGCCTCCAACGGAATTGGAATTGGTACCCTGAAGATTCCCGGGAGAAGGAGGCAGCATCGGTGACTTGCCATTGAGACTACTATCCATTGAAACACTCCTGCAAAGTCTGGTTGAAGGAGCAATTTCTTTGCCTGCTCTTCTCTTAACACCCGAACTAGTTTTGGATACAGCCTGATTCCCATTATCACCATCCGAAACATCAACAAGGAGCTCGTCCCCATGAGATTTTCTTTCCCTTTGGCTCTCCACGCCAACCGGCATCTCTATTGGCTTCGGGTAGATCAGTCTCGGAGAATTCTGAGCCATCAGCGAATTCAACCCATAAATGATATCACTCTTGGCCCGCCTATGAGCCTTTCTCGGCGGAATCGGAGGCAATGCCACGTCGTAGGGTGCTGACGGAGAATCTCGGAACGAGACAGGCGACGGCTGAGACATCGATTGAGAGAGGCCTGATCCGGGGCTGAAATTCTGCGACCCGATTGGCTGACGGGTCGTTGGGATCTGAGAACACGGCAAAAGGGGCGGGATCAAGCTCCGGTGAGACGGCGGCACGCCGGCTCTCTTCCCACTTTCGCCGGCGCCGCCATAGCCACAAGGATTCGGGAATCGGGTGGAGTGGATGAAACTAGGGCTTAAGGGAGGGATATTGGCGTGACGATTCATCGAGGAGTCTCTGCATCATCATATCGGAGTGATCAGAGAAACACACACACACAAACAAAACCCTAGTTATTCAACCTCTGCTATATGATTGGAATCATAAAAAGATCATTGCTTTTTTTTTCTAATCGACAAGTCAATTTCTGTTGAAAAGTGAGTGTCATCAGTTTTCTACAGAAAGAGAAACAACACAAAACAAAGAAAAGAATAAAAAACTGAAACTTTAGTGTAAGAAAGTAAAAAGAGTACCTCAATGGAAGACTAGAGTTAAAAATGAAATTGGCTTTCTTCTTCTAATCACTTGCACGAGCTTTTTATATTTGTAACAAGTAAAAAAAAAACAAAAGAATTGCACGAGTCTCATGCGGATGAGAGGGAGAAATTATTACTAACATTCATCCTCCCCATTTATTTGGATTCAATGGTTTTTTTCTTCACTGACTCCATTGTATTTATATCCACAAATTCTTCTCAACAAAGAAATATCAAAGTTTTACAAGTCAAAAAACCTAAAATCAATCTTATGTTTTTAGGTAAAAAATTGAAATTTTATAAACTTGAAGTCATTAACTTTTACTACTTAGTCAAATTTAAATTTTAGGCGCGTAATTTATTTTTGCCTTTATGTTATTTAGGCGCGTTATTTATTTCTATTCCTGAGTTTTGAAGTATAACAAACAAATATACATTGTTTTCCAAAAAGCTATATGATACATTATCAAAGTTGATTTTTGTCATTCATATGTTGAACACATGTTTTTATATTTATATTTTTTATTTTTTTATTAAATTCATTTTCAAATTTTACTATCAACGTTCAAAAAAAAATTAGTGAATTATTCCGTGCAATGCACGAAACATAGTATTTTTTGAATATATTTTACACCATTCTACTTTTTGTCAATAAAACTTTTGATAAAAATAATGAATAAAATTCTATATAATTCATATTTGTTTAAGTAACAAATCAAAGAGTTATGAATATGAGGTCCATACGTTATTTCAATTTATAGAGTTTGTTAATTGTTTTGATAACAAGTTTCTAGTAATTAGTACACTTCTTTTTTTTTTTTTTTAAACATTAAATAAACTACTATACGGTAAATCACTTTCAAAAGATCTCGAAGAAAATAAAAACTTGTAGGTTTGACGTGAGTCACTAGCTGTTGATGGAGGCTATCCATAGTGGTTTTTGTTTTAAGTCGATTTTTGTTATGTTTCAGTGTCGGGTTTTGATCATTTGTTTTTTTTGTGTTGTAATCTCAGTTTTTTGTTAGGGGTTTGTCTCCTGAGGTATTAACGTTTTCCACCAGCTATGTATTCAAGAATATTAACGTTTTCCGTCGATTTTGTATCTTTCTAAGTTTAATAATAAAAAAATTCAGTCTTATAAAAAAACTACTATGATGGGTTTCAAATTTTACTTTGTTAGGTTTTTGGACACGGATAATTAATTTACATTTTAGTATTATTTCCATTTACTATATAGTGTGGTTTAAATTTTTTATCAAATAAATTAATTATGAAAAGAAAAAAAGAATTCGTCATTTTTAATAATTGTTTTTTTTTTTGTTTAGGTAACAAATAAAAAAGTTGTGAATTTGAGTTCCATAATCTCTTCCAACTCATACTAGAGTATGTTAGGTATTTTCGGTAATGAGTTGTTTTTCAAGTAAGTGTTTTGAATTTTTAATATCTTCCTTTCAAAAGAACCATGAGATAAATTACCAATGATGGATTCGACACTCGTATTTTGTTATATATTGGGCACATATTTTATACTTTTATTCGTCATTTTATTTTATATTTGTTATACCAAATATTAGTAAACTATTTCAGATTAAGGAGTTATGATTTTTTTGTCCATCAATTTCTTTGGACCGAGATTAGTACGTACGTACGGGTTTCATTGTTTTGTAATGAGAAACTATACACCTACATTTTAAAAGAACCATGGGATGAAATACCAATGTTGGATTTTCTATATCGTATCTTGTTAGCATAATTTTTTTTTTCATTTTATATTATTTTTACAATTAAATGTTGTTAGAGCATCTTCAACCCAACCCTTAAACCCTCAAATTTGAAATTTTTTGTGTTTCAACCCAACCTCCAAACCCTCAAATTTTGAGGTTTTGAATAGTGAAACCTCAAATTTGAGGATTCACTATTCAGACCTTTAAAACACTATTTACTTTATTTTTTAGTCGCTACAATTATATATCTTATCAATAAACTTACTTTTTGTTTTTGTTTTTCATTTTAGTCCATATAATTGGATATTCTTTAAATGTAAAAATATATCTTTATAAATTTAATTATCACATATAAAAATCAAATAAATACATGAAATTTAAAATTAAAATTACCAATATAGAAGAAATACTACATAACATTTTTATAATTAAACATGATAAAAATACATCAACACACAAAGTAAATCAACACAAGAAATTAAAGCTACATAAAGACATAAATATTACACAAAATAAACCGTACTATGATACTATTAATCAAGTAAATTTGATCCCGGCCCGAACCTCCAAAATCACCAGAAAACTGTCCATAAAAATTTGGTGCAATAGGAGGTTGTTGTTGTTCTTAAGTTTTTTTTTGTATGATTCTTGCTTGTTCAACTCGAAGAAACTCACGTGTATTACTATCATCGATAGAGTTTAAATTTGTTAGCAATATTTTTTTTTCCCTCCTTTATTTCTTTTAGAGCCAATTTAGTTGGTGTGTGTTTTATTTCCTATTATTTATATGTGATTTTCTATTATTGTGTAACTTTTTATTTATTAATAGTGCTTGTAATTTTTTCATGTGTTTTATTTATTTATGAAACTTTTATCATCATAATTAATAATTGTGAATATTGAGGACCATAATGCAAAATACAAATTCTTATAAAAATGAATTTGAAGTTTTACCATTGGAGCAATGCACCATCAAACTTTGATTTACCACCCTCAAAATAAGAGTTTTGGTTGGAAATGCTCTTAAAGCGTTGTCTTTTTTTGTGTGTGTGTGTGCGCGCAACCTAGTGTTGTCTTTCTTATATCCATAACTAGTATACTATCACGCAAGTCACACTATTTCAAAAGCCATTTTAATATTTCATTAATAAAGTAACTGATTTATAAAAATAAAAAATCTATACATAAAGTGCCAAGATTTTTTACAATTGTATTTAATTAGGTAATAAATTAGGAAGTTACGAATTTAATGCCCATGTATGAGTCTCGTTAAACTGATATTAATTAGAACATGTTTATCATTTTCTAGATATGGCCAGAGTTCTTGTGGAAGTGGACCTCGAAAAACCACTATCCTGAATAATTAAGGTTAAATGAGCACCAAGTAAAACATATATTACCAGACAGCTTGCTTCCAAGATTTCTAATGTGTTGTGTTTTGTTCGGTTTTAAATATCGGGTTTTTTTGTGTTTTTTTTTTAAATTAAATTTTTGGAATTCGTCTTTTTTTTTTTTTTTTTGTCATTCCAAGTGTTTTTATACGAAGGAGTGCGAAATGAATAAAATAAGGGTGTGGACTTTGGAGCTTCCCACTCGGTCTCTCACTCGAGCGTCACTTGGCCGAGTGAAACATTCATTAGACTGTTATAATAATACTTATTTTAAACTAGGAAAAAGAAAAATAAAAATAGGGTTCATTATCTAAAACTCCCTCCACTTGTAGAACCCTAACTATTTCCCTCCAAACTATTTACCTCTTTATTAACCTCTCCCCACTTATAATTTTCAACTCTAAACCACCTAATATATTTTATTCTGCTTAATTCCACCTCTCTAATCAAAATCATAAAATCGAGTTTAAGTAAACGAAAACGTGTTTAATAAACAGTGATTGCGCATAATAAAATACCAGATCTGACTTGAAAAAAACCTGACCCGTTTTTGAAAGAAAAAAGTAAGAAACAAGCATTTTAAACACAAATCCTGAAACTAAACGATTTGTTTGCTTACACCAAAGCGAGGTGGTCCTCTGAAACAAATGCCAAAACCACGTCATCGAATCAGAAAATTAGCCAATGCCTCGCACCAGACGGGTAATAATGGATGAAAAGATGTTCAGAGTTTGTTCTGTTATTGAAAGAAAAAAAACTTGATTTTGAGTTTCACGACAATTTCGTCTTCTACCTCTATGTTATTTCGGTCCGATCAAAATCAGAGAAGCAGAAATGCAATAGGTGTCAACCCAAAATCAAGCTCCGAGTTTGGTAGTTAAAACGGGTCGGGTTTTTTCAAGTCGAATTAGGTCTTTTATTATGGGCGATACTGTTTATTAAACGCGTTTTCGTTTACTTAAACTCGATTTTATGATTTTGATTAGAGATGTGGAATTAACCAGAATAAAATAGATTAAGTGGTTTAGAGTTGAAAATTATAAGTTTAGGGGTTAATAAAGAGGTAAATAGTTTGAGGGAAAATAGTTAGGGTTCTATGAGCAGGGGAGTTTTAGGCCGTTAACCCATAAAAATAATAATAACACTTATTTACATTATTTTAAAAAACAAGAATGTATTAAAGTTATTTTTTAAAAAATATTTTTTAATATATAATTAAAAAAAGTTCAGCTAGTCATGAAGAGATAGCAGAATAAAATCCAACAAATTTATAATTTGTATAGAAATATAAGAACATTTATAGTATGAAACAAAAGAAATATCGTCATTTTATATTTTTATGGCTTATTTTTGTCAAGTACTCACATAATTTCAACCCAATAAATGTATGTTAATTGTTATAACTAGAAATACAACAGTCAAAATTTGTAAATATGAATAATTGAGGGACTTTAGCTTATCTTTAAAAAAACAAAAACCGAGAGACTATCGAGCAATAAACAATAAGTTTGTTTAGACAGAGTTTTTGCGGAGTAAACTGGTTTAGTATTTCGATTCTCAAGAGCGATATATTTACAAGAACAAGAACAAAAAAATTAAAGACAAATGTTTGAGTCTAGAACTAAGTTGTAGTTGAGAGTGGTGTAGAGAGTTAGATTATGGTCCATTTGCTCTTTATTCTTTGCTCTTGTACTTGTTTTATACTCTGAGATCGTATAAAACACGTACTTGGATACAACTAGTACACCATAGATTAGCCGAACAAAGAATTATAGCTTAAAAACCCTTCTAAAACTTGCCAAAAATGAAGGTCTTAAACGTGCATCAATACACAAAGAAAGGATTGATCGTATCAAATGCTCAATCTCCCGCACAATCTGACCTCTACAGCAGCAGCGAATAAGCCAACGAAACAATGGGAAGCCATGCATTTATCAAATCAAAACATAGTATTTCTCCCGGTATGAATACATGTTTTAGGGAACCCCTAAGCTTGTGTCCAAGTTTCAACATCTTTCCCATATTCAAAATCCCCTATCCAAATATATATTTAAGGTAAGTATATCCTCATGTACGTGTGTAGGTCAAAGGTACCAAGTGCCAAAGTGGGCTTTTATTCCTTCAAATCATCTTTCTCACGTGGGGGTTGCTAGATGACATTGACTCAAACACATGGGATCCACGAAAATTAAACCTCTTTCATTGGACACGTGGCAATATCCGGAACTTTACGAGAGAATTGATTACTCATATTGAAAAAGAGGAAAAGGGACTTCTAAATTCGATTTTCTGAAAATCCTTCCTTTGATCATTGAAAAAAGATTTTTTTTTTTTAAAATGTCAAAGAACATTTCACAAACACATTATTTGATCTGATTACTAATAAGACTAAACAACACTAAATTTTCATCTTGCTAACGAGTACGACATGATCTTACTTTGCCGTGCGACGGGTACGAAACGGCGCGTTTTATCCTCGGCGTCTTGTCGTCTTTGTTCTTCCTTTCATCCGAATCAACCACCACGGCTAAACTCCGGCAAATGTTTCTCTCCGTTTCTTCAGTTTGCTGAGCCTCGGGAACGTCGGCACACGGTTCTTTGGCTGCGACTGAGTCTGCAATCTGACTTGAGCCACTGCTAGAACAAGAGATGGCCATGAAGATACGGAGACCAATCAAGATGACTAGAGGAAGACATATCAAGAACAATGCGTAGTAGATGATCCACCCGAACCCACTGTGGCTCTTGCCGTGACATAACCATTCAACGGCTAAGGCAATTCCTGATGCGAACGTTGCGAAGCTGCTTATGGCAAAAACTCTGACCATCGCCGGATTCGGAATCTCCAAGAATGCTCTCGTTTTGGCGACCCACCCCATCTCTGGCGGCTGCGAAAGGGTCTCCACCACCTGCTTCACAGTGGCTTTCTCCGGCACTTTCTTCATCTTAGATTGTTTTTGTTTTCTCTCCGGTAAAAGAGACTGAAAGGTGACTTGTAAAGTTATTATATAACAGATCACTACTTTTTGATCTTTACTGTTACAGAATCTTATAACTGTTGAGATTTTTATGCTTTAGACTAATCACTACGTAACCATTTTTACTGGTAAAGGGGTCAAAAAGATTTCGTAATCTCAACTGTTGAGATTTGATTTTGAAGTCAAAACAGATTTCTCTCATGTCAAACCATTTTTGCCCATTGAAAAGATAATTAACATATTTGGTTTTACCATACACAACAACGAACTATATGGACAAATAAAGACAACACCTAAGAGAGAACATACTTTGGATTGTAGACCGTAGAGGCTACTTGATAGTGATGTAACGGTTTGTCCCGTGCCTAGCCCAATAGTCTTTAAGATCAACAGGGCACGAGAGCTCATATCCTTCCCCTGCTAATCGGCTTAGCAATCTCGAGAAAACATTTCCGCTCATTTTCCTACCGCCCATCCGAGAATGCCTCTTGTTTGGCATCTGCGGTAATGGATACTGCGATAAAGTGGTTGTGCAGCAAGACGATTGCCAACCACCATTTCCCCATTTGTAACACTGATGTGCAGAGCCTGTGCATGTGCACACCGGTACTGGCATAGTTGTCTCGTCGAAGGTGACTAAGTTTAAACCGACATCGTTACTGTCCCAATCTGTTCTACATTTCTTTCCAGGAGCAGCAACTCGACGGTTCAGATCTTCACCCACTTTCTTTCCTCTTGGTTGTCCTTGCTTGTTCTCCTTCTTCCTTTTGGTTACCTTCGTGTTGGCTACCTCAGGGGGAATAGTTGATATAGGGAAGACATCAGGTTTGTGGGTTTCTCCAAAACTGAAACCATCATCCACGTCATAGCGCTTCCCACCCGACAAAGCAAAGTTAAGACTATTTTCATGGTGCTGAAGCGCAGCAAAGGCACTGTCTCTCTCTATCAAGGCTTTATCTCTTTCAGAGAGAGCTTTGTCCCGTTGCTGAAGCGCTTCATCTCGAGCTGCTACTGCTTCCTTTTTCGCAGAGACGGCTAGATTTCTTTCCTGTACAGCTGCGTCCCTCTCGGCAAGGATGGACATGATCTTCTTGTTCATCACCAACGCATTATGTTGCTCTTTTATCTGATGCTGAGGCATCATATTCCACTGTACACACATTCGTTGCTTAGCTAACAATCACACTAAGAAACATTTGAAAGAAACCAAAGCTTTGTCTTACCATAGACTGTGCCCCTTTGAAGTGATCGGGCTTGTACCGCCCATTCTCATTCTCCATCCTCAATTTATCTTCAAAAGTGAAAAACCGAAAAAGAGGAAAGCTTCAAGCTTCTCGTCCACACTCAGCAGTAGTGAAACCGGATATCAAACATTGGGACTCGATCTCTGAAACAAGGTTGAAGAGTAAGAATTACAAGCAGATTTCATCACATAAATGCAATCGAAGATCTCTCTGAGCTCGCAGTTTACTTTCTTCTAATCTTAACTCATCAAATTGGCAGCCATTAGAAGAAGAAGAAAAAATAAATCCACAATTTCTCGTATTCCCAGTTAGGGTTCCGTCATCAACATACACCAAAATGAATCTAAACTCGCCAGGAAACAGGTCACAAAGAACAATTACGAAAACTTGATTAAGTCACGCGATCAAAGAGGTCGAATCAATCTAAAGCTCAGCTTCCAAAACAACAGAAATTCCGCAAAAAAGAAGAAAGAAAAACGGGATGAAAATTGAAAATGGAAGCAATATTCGATAACAAAAAGGCGCGAAAGCTTACGAATTTCTCGAGCTTGTGGAAGAAATGGGCAATGGAGATTGAGAAGAAAGATCTAGGAAGAAAGATAGTGTCTGTAGTCGGGAAGAAGCAGAGAGAGAGAGCGCTCAATACTTAACTTTGTCATTTACCAAAATGCCCCCGACCGAACTACCAAACTCGCACAAAGATCAAGGTCTTACTCGTCTTTTCCATTTCCGATTTTATCAAGGTTTTACACGTTTAAAAGAGAAGGATCTTCAGTTGTGCATAAAAAAAACAGAGATGATAAAATATATATTTTTGTGCATCAAGTGCGATATTAGACTTAGCCACTTAGGAAATCGTAATCTGTTTAACATGAGTTTATGTAGGCTCACACAAATTTGAGAATGTCCCAGTAAAGCTATAGCTTCTTCTCTTATTCATATAGTCGATACAAGAGTGTGATCATCAAGCGTAGAGATCATCAATCATAGTTGTTTGTAATAAGATTTTTTTTTGTTTTAAAAAAAAGTGTCGGTCCGTGGGCTAACTAATGTATGGGCCACGCAAATCGGGCCATATAAACTAACAACAAGTATCTGCCCTATCTATAAGATTCGATCGAAACGATTACGGCCTTGTTCCTCTCTCTCTCTCTCTCATCTTTCTTTCCTGGTGCTCTCTGGTCGGTGATTTTGATCTCGAAGATTTCCGTTGTCTAACAGCGATTTGTTATCTCAATTTTGAATTTGATGATTTAGGTTTAAAAGTGTTGAATGATGATGTACAACAAGGCGGCGACGCAGGAGCATGCTGTGGCTAGAACCTCGGTGTTGTGGGACATTGACACCTCTCCGGTTCCAAGAGGTTGTGATGCTCATCGGATCGGTCCGAGTATAAAACGGGCGTTGAATAGTTTAGGTTACAATGGTCTTCTCACCATAACTGCTCTTGGCAAACTAACAGACGTCCCTGATCACGACCTGCGAGCGCTCTCTTCCTCTGGAATCGCTCTTAATATCATCCCCTGCGGTTAATATCTTCTGATCCTTTTGTATTTTCCTAAGATAAGAAGATTTCATATAGAGTCTCAAGTCTTTAGTTTCTGAAACAGGTAGCTCAAGCATTGCGCCAGAGATGCTTTTTTGGTCATACGAAACTCCAACTCCGTGTAATTTCATGCTCATATCCGGCGGTTCCCACAAGGACGTCTACTCTCAGTATCTTGGAACAATAGGTTTGCGGGGACACAACGTTATTCAGCCAGATTGCCTCTGGGAAGGCTTACTGAAAGGTGTTTAATTGTCTTCTCTCTCTCTCTCTCTTACAGTGTTGAAATAACCAGCAATTTAAGCTCTAGTTAGTTTTTTCCCACAGATGCAATGGATTCAGGGGAGACAAGCAGACAGGAGCTTCAGGAGAAAACAGATGATTCTCCCTGCAGTTTTTTTTGCAAAGTATGCAAAGTTGCTGGCCAAAGCTTTGAAGATTTCACCACGCATTTCAAGAGTGAAGAACATTCACAGAGAGTAAGCATCGGAGTTGTTGTATCAATCAATACATTTGTCATTGTCTAACTATTTGAGTCAACAACCTCGATCATTGTTTCCCTTTCTCATCTCTAGTTGTGTTAATTTGCCTAAATTTTATATCTTTTTCCACTGGATGTGCTTTTTGGTTATCAAATGTTGCCCTTTCTGCCCCTTGATTCTCATCCGAAGAATGGTTCTACCATGGTGAGGAAGCAACCACAGGCAAGTTTTCTTAATGAAAGAGTTTCAACAGAAGAAAGAAATCTGATTCCTCTGGAAACAATTGCTTTCAACTAGAAAGCGTGATTTTGATTTACTGACTTTGGTTGAATGCTAAAATATTTTGTAGAGAAATTGCAAAAAGAGGAGGACTTGAACAAGACCAAGGAGAAGAGTACATATATGGCCCATGGGGTGTTGTTGTTCTTCTCCAAGTCATTTCATTTGCTGAATGGTTTCTTCTACTTCTAGCGGGGCAAATGTTTCATTAACTAATAATACTTATGCTTGTTACGTTTTTTATATTTTAAGTTAACTAATACTTTTATCAACATCTTCTTGTTTCTTCAAAAAAAAAACCCCAACCTTTATTAATTTTGCAAGAAAAACCCTCACCTCAAATAAATGTAAATCAATCCCTTCACCTCCAAAGTCACCCGCAATACAGACTCTCTGTTAATCGCACGTTATATCAACGTTAAATAAATAATAAATAATAAATAATAAAAACGTCAAATCCCGTTTTTTCCCACCAAAAACTTAAAATTCCGTTTTCCTGTCAAAAACGTAAAATCCCGTTTTCCGTCAAAAACGTCAAATCTTGTTTTCCGCCAAAAACGTCCAATCTCGTTTTCCGCCAAAAACGTCAAATCTCGTTTTCCGCCAAAAACGTCAAATCTCGTTTTCCTGCCAAAAACGAAAAATTATGTTTTCCCGCCAAAAACGACAAATTCCGTTTTTCCGTCAAAAACGTAAAATTCTGTTTTCCCGCCAAAAACGTAAAATTCCGTTTTCCCGCCAAAAACGTAAAATTCCGTTGTCCTGTCAAAAACGTCAAATCCCGTTTTCCTGGCAAAAATGAAAAATTATGTTTTCCCGCCAAAAACGTCAAATCTCGTTTTCCCGTCAAAAACATAAAATTCCGTTTTTTCCGTCAAAAACGTAAAATTCTGTTGTCCCATCAAAAACATCAAATCCCGTTTTCCCGGGAAAAATGTAAAATTCTATTTTTCCCGCAAAAACCGTAAAATTTTGTTTTTCTGTCAAAAACGTCAAATCCCGTTTTCCCGAGAAAAATGTAAAATTCCGTTTTTTCTGCCAAAAACGTTAAATCCTATTTTTCCGCCAAAAACTTAAAATCTCGTTTTCCCGCCAAAAACGTAAAATATTGTTTTTCCGCCAAAATCGTAAAATCCCGTTTTCCGGGAAAAATGTAAAATTCCGTTTTTCATGCCAAAAACGTTAAATCCTGTTTTCCCGCCGAAAGCTGAAAATTCCGTTTTCCTGCCAAAAACGTAAAATTCCGTTTTTCCTGCCAAAAACGTAAAATACCGTTATCCCGTCAAAAACATAAAATACTGTTTTTCCGCCAAAATTGTAAAATCCCGTTTTCCGTCAAAAACGTAAAATACCGTTTTCCCCAAAAAAATGTAAATCCCTTTTTTTTCTATCAAAATTGTAAAATCTTGTTTTTCTGTCAAAAACGTTAAATCCCGTTTTCCCGTAAAGACCTTTTTCGACCAAAATTGATTTAATAGAAGGGTAATGGCAAAAAAAAAAAAAAAAATTATTAATGAATAGTGACGGTGTCTGTTTTTTAACAGACTGCCACGTCATCGATATGGCCAGGGTCTGTTTTGCGGATGACTTTGGAGGTGAAGGAATTGACTTGCATTTATTTGAGGTGAGGGTTTTTCTTGCAAAATTAATAAAGGTTGGGGTTTTTTTTGCAGAAAACCCTTAATAATATTAGTATTGTGGCTTTTTTTTATTGACGATTGTTTTTTCCTATATGTGATCGTATGATGTTCATATGCTTTCATGTATGTATGTATGCTAATGCTTCGTTATTTTTTTTAATTTCTCTTCTGTCATGGAAAATTGGTTTACTTCTCCTTACCCTTTAAGGTTTCTATTGTTTCATCTATGGAGATTTAGATTGTTGAGAGAAAGAAAACAACAAAATTGGTTTACTTCTCTTATTAGTAAAAAATAAATTTCTAGAAGTGTATGTTGTTCTTCTCTATACCACTTTATACCGTTGGAAATAAAAAAAGTTTATTCCCGCAAGAAAAGCTTATTCCACCAAATTTGATTTACTGCTATTTAAGAGAATTGCCCAAAAAAAATTTGCAACGAGAGAGAGACCTTTAGAAATTGGTCAGCTCCAATAAACAATATGCAGCAGAGCATGATTTGATGATTATTTCGATCGAAGGGAGGACTTTGGGTTGTAAAAGATGTTTGGTCGTTCTGGTCTCCTTTTACCGATTTTGAACCATCGTTGATCGGACGCGTGATTCGCCGATCTAGATTCAAGTTCGGCATTTATTCGGATTCTTACCGAACTTATCGGTCAATAGTCTCTCGTGGACTATTCCTTCAAGTTCGGAGATCGGCGACCGTTTCGTGGTCTTTCATTCCGGGTTCGAACCGTCGTCAACCGGGATCAATAGGGCCGGTCTCGGTTCAAACCGGGCTAAACAGGGGAGTGCTAAACTCACCACCAACAATTAGTCCCCCCCCCAGTTCGGCGAATGAGTTTTGAGTTCGGCGAAGTTACTGAAGAAATTTTAGTCCGGTTGGAACTAAGATCGGTTCTTTTCTTGATCCGAATTTCAGCGGTTTCTTCATCGAATATCTTCTGAGTTCGGTAAAACTCGAAGAGGCGCGTCGGTCCGGTTTCCATAACCGTTGCGGAAATCAAGGGATCGCGACGATTCGGCTCCTTTAACCGTCGCAAAAATCGAGGGGTCACCATAATTGCTTTTCTCTCTATAAATACCTCGACCCCTTCCGATCCTTCACTTCATTATCTCGCTTTATAAAAGGTACGCCACTTTCTCTCTCTAGCGCTCTCCCTTCTCTCTAGTTTTTTTTTTTTGTTTAAACTTTTCCGATCTTCCTCCGCCGTGATTCCTCCGATCTGCTTCGAAGATCTTCAAACTTTCCGATCTATCTCCAAGCTGTTCTTCCTCAAGTTGTTTCAGTTTTATTTCACTGGATCGACATGAGTTCCGGTTCTTCTTCGTCATCTGTTAATGACCGAACTCCTTCTCCGCAAAATCCGAACATCGATCTTATGTTGTTCGTCTTTTCGTCAGATCCGGCTGATTCATCTGATGATGGTCTGAGTGGCGTTCGACAAGAATTGGTCAGACGGATCTCGTGCCATGCTTCTGCCGTTCCTAGTTGTTCCCGAGCTGCTATTCAAGTTCCGCGTCTTATGGACAGAGATAGTCGCGAAACGGATGCTCGAGTTCGGGTCGTAGATGAGCATGTTGTCGAAGGTGATCAAGTTCGGCCTGAATTGACAGCTGACCTCGGCAGGAGACAACTTATCGAGGTGAGCGAGCAAGTTCGGCTCGATGGGAGGTTGGCTATTGAGCTGGCCGAGGCTGAAGAAGAATAGGTCTCTCCGGCAGAGAATATCGTTCCGTTGGCGGTTCGCAAAGTCATAAAGCCGCCCACCGTCGGACCGACCCGATCAACCAGGGTTACTGTTCGACAAACTTTGGAGCGATGTGGAGCTCCTGAAGATATTGTCTTTCGTATCCCGGCTGAAGATCAGAGACCTTGGGATGCTCTTGAGGGTTACGTCTGCGTTTATGAAGATTATTTCAGAAGTTGCGGACTCAAATTTCCTCTGCCCGTTGCCGAACTGCTTTACTTGTACTGCGCACGCCGGGGCGTGGCGCTATCCCAACTTCAACCTGCCACGATCATCAACATCGTCGAGCTTCTAGTCCTTGGGGAGGATTGCGACATCCCGGTTGACGTCCGGGTATTTGAGAGGCTCTTCCGCGTGAATATCGCCAAACAGAAGCCTTGGTACTTATCGGCTAACGCGAAACCGGAATATGACCTCGTGACGGGAAACAAACCGAGCAAGGTCAACAGTTGGAATATTCGCTACTTTTTTCTCCAGATTGACGACCTTTCAGTAGAACGGCCCGATGGCAATTACCGGACTCGATGGAGGATCCCCATCGGTAGATATTGGTCTTTGCTTCGCCCTTTTTTTCTTGTTTTATCTTATCTAACCGTTTTCAATTTTGTCTTTTCAGTCCGCCATACTCCGAGTATTCTCACAACGATCGAAGGTTTTACGTCTGAGCACGAGAAAATGTTGAGTGTAGCTGGAAAAGTTCGTTGGCCGAAAGCATATCAGGAGAAGCTCGATCTGAAGGCTAAACGAATCCTTAGAAGTACGTCTTCGGCTATTATTTTTGTTTCGTTTGACATCGGTATATTTCTAACTCCGAATTGCTTCTGCTACAGCCAATCCACTTGGTAGGAAAAGGACGAGGAAGATGAAGATCGATGACATTGATTACGATCTCGAGGACGACAAGGACCTTGCCAAGGTTTCTCCCAACCAACAAGTTGAGCAGGTCGTTGCTGAGGAGCAGGCTGCCGAAGAGGAGACGGTGGAGAGAGAAGAGCTGTTTGGTGAAGGGGAGCAGGTTCCTCTCGAAGGGGAAGTGAATCCCGAAACCGATCTGGAGGCCGAAAGGCGATAGAAGAAGAAGAGGAAGTTCGTCAAAAAGGTTGGCGAGGCAGGCTGCGATAGGACCGAGCTCCCCCCAGGCAGGCGATAATTTAATGGCGGTGCGTACCGAGATTGGTGGGGAAAATCTCTCAGACCGGTCTGCCGTCTCGAAAAGACAACGAACTGCCGGACCATCGGCCCATTCTGTCAAGTTCGATTACGACAAGGACGAGCTCGTTATTAATGATGCGGGAGTGTGCGTCGATCTGTATCGTCAACTGACTTTCGGCATCCAAGAGCTGCCTCCAACCAAAGACCTTTTCCAGTCTGATGCTTATAAGAAGCTAGCCCGTACCACTGCCGACGTAAGTGACCATAGGCCCTTTTTTTTTTTGTTTTTTTTTTTAGAGGTTCGGCGAATGACGACCTTCTTTTATCCCCTTTGCAGATGGTGGCTCAGACGAACGAGCTCGTTGGAACTTACGACTGTGAGCTCGGTATTGCGCGTCGTGAGGCTATCGAGGTTGGAGATGTTGCCAAGGAACTGCAGAAGGAGCTGCTTGCTGAGCAGGCGAGATCAGAAGCCGGCGACGTGGCCTTTGCCGAACTGAAAATGGAGCTACTCGTCGCAAGAAAGGCGTATGCCGAGGTTAAGGCAGACAGGGACGCGGTCGTCCAAGAGCTGAAGGACGAGGTGATTCGTCTGAAGGGGATCCGCACAAGGGAGATCGAGAAGAGAAAGGAGGTGACGGAGAAGTGTCAAGCTCGCCTCCAAAAGGTGAAGGAGCATCTTGCTGCTATTGATCAGCGAAAGACACCATTCCTCGGCATCAACCAGCTCCATGGAGTTCTCAGCTTTTGTGACGTTCTTGAAAAGAAGTACGGCATCGCTGTTCCGCCGGCCCGCATTGAAAAGCTGAAGAAGCTTAAGGCTGAGAAGTCGGCGGAGTATGAATCCATTGCCTGTAACGAGCTTACCGCGGAGGATCTCACATTGTCGCCGTTCATCGATCCCATTCATCCCGAGATCTCCCAGCCGATTGGGGTAGAAGTTCCTCCGGGTCTGGATACGTTCGGTTCAAATCAGCCCGCGATATCGGGCGACCGAGCAAGAGAAATGAGAGATGAAGATGTCTGTGTTTTTTTTTTTTTTTTTTTTTGCTTCTGCTTGTTTGGTGAACTCTTTTATGCCCGAGGGGCTTTCGTGTAAACTCGTATATTTTGTTTTTTAAACTCTTTTTGCCCACGAGGGCTTTAGCGAATTCGGTATTTCTTCTTCTGTGTTGTTGAAGTCAAAATTTCGATCTCGGTTTTATCTTGTTTGTACGTGAATATCAAGTTCGGCTTTTGTGAGGTCGTAAAATGATATGATCCTCTCGAGTTCATCGTATACCAAAATGGGGCCGTAAATAGATACGGTCTTAGCCGGGGTATAAAGGATGAACCCGATTCTACGACCAATTCGAGGTCGACGATCATTCGTAGATCGGCTTACTAGTTTGCGATTGTTGAGAAATCGGCTTATCGATTTTATGATTTTTGAGAAATCGGCTTATTTTTGCGAGAGGAAACGTTCGGCTTTACCTTGGAGCTTAGCATAAGAGTGCATCGGTAGCTCGTCTTAAGATACTTCAGGTCTTCTCAGATCGAATCGGAGTGTGCGAGATTGACTCGACTTATTTAGCTCGGATGATCTGAGAGCGGATATAGTGCGGATAGCTCGGACTTCACCATCGACTTAAGAACTTTTTGTAATTTCCGACGAGTTCTATTCAATAAAAACAAGATACCGATCGATCTTTCAACTCTTTTTATCCTTGTGTGATTTATACAATCAACAGATGGAGTTCCAGAACCATAAACCAAGAGCATATCTGTACCGTGGTAAATGACGCCTAGCTAAGCACGTATTTCGAATACCACGATCAATTGATTTGAAGAGGATTTCAGCAGAAGTGCGAGAGTTTGAGAATAACCTGTTGTTCCTTTCCCGCCACATTGCGTAGATAACTCTGTGCCCCGCAATTTTTCGGAGCCAATTAAGACAAGGATCGATGTGATGTCCTTTTAGCCAGTGAAGGAACGCTGTCCAATCAGTGAACCCCATAGACCTGAAGAGGAGTTTCTCTGCGCACAGGTGCCAAAGGTCTTGGCTATAAGGACATCGAAGAAATAGATGGTCTCTTGATTCATTCTAAATCTCACAGAGAACGCAAGTAGCTTCAATATCCAAGCCCCAAGACCGAAGCCTATTTGTAGTAGGGAGCCTATCTAGACAAGCTAACCACATCGTGAAGGAGTGCTTAGGGACTGCGCCCTTAAACCAGACTTGATCAAACCATGATACATGAGTTAGAGGAGGCCTGATCTTGTTCCAAGTATCTGCGAAGATAAATCTTGTCTTATTCTCGCCCGAGCTTTGCAAACAAAGGTAAGAGTCAGGTAGATCGGAGGTGATTAACGATGACAAATAACACATTAAGTTTTCGGCATTGTCACTCCTTGCACCAGAAAATATCCAGCTATTTTCAGTCTTAGCATCAACAACCGAAGAGTCTAAAGGTAGGTCAAGGATCCTAGGTGCTGCTAATCCAAGATATGATATAAGTTGCCCAAAAGGTGTCCAAGAGTCATACCAAAAAGAACAGTTTTTTCCATTACCGATTTTGCATGATAGGAAATCCAGTGCCAGATGTTTAAGCTTGACAAGCTGTTTCCACATCGCCGACCCGTTACTATTTGGTGATAATTCCCAGAAGCTTCTCTTAAGCTTATGATTCTTACACCAAGCGACCCACAGTGAACCAAATTCTGAGAAGAGAAGCCAGATAAGCTTCAGTCCAAAACACCATCACATCATCTGCAAAGACTAAGTGCGATACATCAAGGTTTTTAGCCTTGGGGTGACTACCAATCTGGCCTGTGACAAAACGTAGGTCTAGGAGGCGAGAGAAAACATCCATGCAAAGTACAAAGAGATAAGGAGAGACCGGACAGCCTTGGCGAATTCCTTTTGTACCTTTAAAATAGCCACATAACTCCCCATTCACGAAAACTGAGAACCTTGTTGTTGAAATACATTGCTGAATCCAATGAATGAAGCAAGGAGGAAAGTTTGTGGCTCGAAGGGTATCGAGTACAAAAGACCACCTGATAGAATCAAAAGCTTTGTGCAAGTCAATCTTTAGCATTCCCCTTGCTGAGATTCCTCTTTTGTTATATCCTTGTACCAACTCCGAAGCGAGCATAACATTCTCAACTATGTGTCTTCCTTTTATGAACGCAGTCTGATTTTCAGAAACCAGATCAGGGAGAATACTCTGACATTTGCGGGCTAGAAGCTTGGCAATCACCTTGTACATAGCATTACAACAAGATATAGGT